>JAAIXI010000251.1:8051386-8651386 GCA_013403645.1 Heliconius nattereri | reverse complement strand
TAGTTTCAGTTGGCATATAATATGTTTTATATTTTCTATTTTCAATAACTTTACGTTTACTATTTTTAAATAAAAAATAATAAATTACTAAAACGAAATTTTTTAGGCGTCTAAGGAAAATGTATGAATCTTACATAATTTATGTAACTAAAATATTTTTTTTGACACCAATACTAAGTTTTATGCAATTATCAAGGCGTAGTTGTATAACACAAAAAATTGCTAGTGTTTGTTTGAATCGTATTTTAGCTCTACAGAACAAAATAAAAATATTACTTTTATAAAAAAATTTTTAAATGTTTTTGTTTCCCTTCTATGTTATTACCTGTACACTGTATCCCACATATAACAGGATAAGCAGAGACCTTGGTAACCTTGTACTAAGGCAATCTGTGCCCCATTTACCAATCATTTTTCGAGACTCTGCGTATAGAATGGCGGAACTTAACGCCGCGTTTTTCCGTGCTATCAAAACAATTGAAATCAAACCCACTGCAGACTGACGGTATCTAGATAAACGTCAGCTCCTAGACTACTCAAAGCTCGTTGCAATCAAGGAAATGCAATCTGAGCGCGGATTACATTAAGATCGCCTGATAACGGTACTAACAGCCGCTTTATACATTATTTCATTACACTGCTAGGATGTATTGTCAGTTAAAACCTCCTAATACGATATATCTATCGGCTTAATAATGTAATACGTTTGTATCGTGTGGTATAAGTGGGAGATTACTTAGTGGAAATTATGTGTCTAATATACATGGAGTTTATAATTTTAATATAATAATCATGTAGGGCACAGTGCACATTTTCATGTTCATGCTTTGAATTCCAAAAAGTAGGTGAAAAGTAGGAATGGAATATCTTAGCACTACGTTCCCTCTGCCTATACAGCTAAGCGAAGAAAAATGTTAATACATTTATAATTTTTAAAATTTCATAATTTAGTTTAAAAAGTTTTTTGTAGTAAATTTAATTTTCTTCTGTCTATATGTTTAAACCAACGTATGTTTGAGGAGTAAAGTTCTAGAGTACACAACTTTCTCAATTAAAAACAGTAAAAACTACAGAAATTAACCAAAGTTTGCACATCGATTTATTAGTGTCATTAAAATCGAATAGCTCGTAAATGGAGCAGAGATTCGTAAACATAGGTTAATAAAGTGTCCACGTAACTGTGTACGTATTTTATATTCACTAATTACTTTATAGAATACATCTCACACTAAGTGATTTAAATTGAGATTGCGAGGAAAATAGAGGAACTTTAAGAAAATAGAGCGAAGTAATAGAAATATAAACGTAAATAAATATTTCACTTCCTCGAGTGGGGATCGAACCCACGACCCTTTATATTTTTTAAATATATTTATTCCCATAAAGGGCTAAGAAGCTAGAACCATTGTGTTGACAGTCACAAGCCGTCTTATAGCGCCATTGCGACCTCTACGAAAAACTGGTTAAGTGCGAGTCGGGTTTTGCCACCGAGGCTTTCTATTTCGACTTTTGCCTAAAAAATACATTTTTGCAAAAATGATGCATAAATGATCGTACCTTCAGATTGGGCCAACTTCAAGCTTGAATTATTCTCTGCTTCTAGAGACCATATGTCTAAATATTTGATATTAATTTAAGCTTCAGATTAGATAATTCTACGCAATCTCCAGCTCTCCAATCTCCAGCTCCAGCTAAATGGTCTCGACAGACGGACAGACGCACACCAACGTGGCCTTATTCAGGTTCAATTTCGTCCTTTTAAAGTACGGAACCCTAAAATTAATTGAAAATGTAACAATTCGAACGTCCGTCAATCTTGATCAAGTGTATTTCAACGTACATACACACACACATACATATATACATATATAAGATATTTTTGCTCCGCGCTGACCGACATGTCTACCGGAGCTTTCAGTTCAAACGAACAATTTCAAGTTTCATTGATCAGTGACACGCGCGTTCTATTCGGCAGTTTTGCCGTTTTAATTTGGAAATACCAGTTCGATTCGTTAGTACTGTGTATTTTTAGATTTAACAGCTTAATTAGTAGAATTTTTAAATAAAGCTTTTAAGCTTGTCCATTAATAAACGTTATAGTGACTCTATTATAGAAAAAGATAAAAGCTTAAAATATTTATTTAGTACATATGATTTTTTTATTATAGTTTCCCGTTCTCGCATATACCACGCTAAGCAGGGATAACTTAGTATTCTTATTTTTTTATGATTATATTTTAACTAAACACTACGGACACGTGTTCCGTACTGTTTTTTTATATTTCAATATCATTATTCATTTCTTCCTAATTAGTTTTGAGAGAAAAAGCGTGAAATGTAATGGTACACGAGTTGTATAAAGATATTTTATTATTAAACATTACATACGGGATAGACCCTGAAACTAAAAAAAATATTATATAAATAATATATTTTTTAATTCAAATTCAAAATCTATACGCCCATAAAATAGTCAACAGAAATGGTTATCAGGAATTCAGACAAATTTAACTTTTAGATTTGTTTTCGTGAAACAATCAAAACTATCGAACGATCCGAGTCGCAACGAGCTAGGGAAAGAAAATATGAAAAATTTAATTCCTTCGAGTGGGAATCGAACCCACAAGCTTTCGCATCTTTAGCTGCATATTTGCGCCAGAACTGGCTTCAAAAATAATCGATCCCAACAAAATTACACCAAAATAACAAGAGCCATTCTAATAAACTATAGTACAATCAAAATGCAGAGACATATATGGAAATAAAATTAAATCCCATTTTAAAGTAGAGTTCGTACAATAAATTATGATGTGTGTAGAGATAGTATGAAAACTTGGGCGTCGAGCCAGGAACTTGGTAGATATATAGCGTTCCCAGGAAAAGAAATTGCATACGAGTAAAATGTTATAATTAAGTTGAGATGACCAAGTGGCAAACTACTTTAGAATTTGGACGGTTACTTTTCTGGAAAAAGTTAATGTTATATACTACATTATAGCGTAATTATACGCATCTGAATGTAAGCGCAGTGGTTGTTTCTTTCGAGGTAGTAATTTATTAATTAACATTCAAGCAACTTCTTCGAAAGGTTCCCTTCACCTACCGTGCTATAAAGGGGGTACAGTACATAAATTACAATTCGTTCGTAAGATAGAAAGGAAGACATTTATATTTAGATCTCTACTTTTAGCCCACTTGGAGCCATAGATTCCTCGCCTCTCGGATATTCCAAGTTTAATTTCCGTTACATTAAAAGTATTATATTTATTATTAGTAGGTGCAGGGAACCTGGCAACCTAGTCTTAAAGTACTCCGTTCCCGTAATGATAGAATGCATTGCGTGTTGAGTGGCGGAATTAAACGACGCGCTTTGCTCGTTATCAGAACAAGAAAATGAAAATATTAAGTTTTATTTTTCCTCTATCTAATTGAGCCCACAACCGTCATCACGTTTACAATCACACGCCTGAGCCTTAGACTGGCCCAAGGTTACGACGCTATTTTAGCTTTAAAACTTTAACAGTTATCGGTTTCCATGTAGTGGAAATATTAAAAAAAATCTTATTTTTTTACCGACTTCTGTAAGAAAAGGAGGTTATCAATTCGATTGTATTTTTTTTTATGTTTGTTACCTCATAACTTTTGACTGGGTGAATCGATTTGGATATTTTTTTTATTTGAAAGGTAGTGCTTCCCGAATGGTCCCATTTTTTTGGTCCATGTCTGACAATGGTATTTATAAGAAAATCACATAAGTCTTAAATTTGCATTAGGTATGTGCGCGACAAATAGACGAATAACTCAATGTCGCGCCAACCGATTTTGATAATTCTTTTTTTATTTGAAAGAAGGATATACTTCAAGAATAATTGGGTAAAAATTTGGTTAGGTTCCAATTATGGGATCCGGTGAAAATTGAGGAAGTTAGTTTTCTTTGGTAAACATTGATTATACTGTAATAGTTGCAAGCAAAAACTTTTTAAATTGATGTCAGAAGTGAGATTCCTGATCGTTGCACATTTCCTTTCAATCAACCTCAAAAAGAGAATATTCTCATTTTCAACCAACTTCAAAAAAGGGAGATACCCAATTCTCCCGAATATTTTCTTGTTCTTGTCAATATACCAAAATGTAACTTTGCACAAGAATAATACCTAATTATATGAAGTTTTACATAGGACAGCCACGACCACTCGTTGACAACCACTACCACCACCACCACTCGTTTAAGAAGCATCATTTTAAGATCTACCCATCACTNAAAATAATTATAGTTATTATTAGTAGGTGCAGGGAACCTGGCAACTTAGTCTTAAATTACTCCGTTCCCGTAATGACGACGCGCTTTGCTCGTTATCAGAACAAGAAAATGAAAATATTAAGTTTTATTTTTCCTCTATCTAATTGAGCCCACAACCGTCATCACGTTTACAATCACACGCCTGAGCCTTAGACTGGCCCAAGGTAACGACGCTATTGTAGCTTTAAAACTTTAATAGTTATCGGTTTCCATGTAGTGGAAATATTTAAAAAAATCTTATTTTTTTACCGACTTCTGTAAGAAAAGGAGGTTATCAATACCGACTTCTGTAAGAAAAGGAGTTAATTAAATGAAGTTTTACATAGGGCAATCACAACCACTCGTTGACAACCACTACCACCACCATCACCACTCGATTAAGAAACATCATTTTAAGATCTACGCATCACTTAAAATCATAAAATAAAGTAAATTTTGAAATCGGTGTCAAGCTAACGCTACAACACCCTTACTACAATATCTAATTTCTAAGCCTGTTTGTTTTACTTGGCACCGACTTCAAATCAAAACTCAGTCAAAAGTCAAAATTATAAAATCTTTGTATAATTATTTTTCACTTTTTAGTTCGTTGTTAGAAGTCGGTTTTTCTTTTTGTTAAACATTAATTTATAACTAAACTATACTTCCTATTACATTCTTCATGGCCACATAGTAAACTTATAAGGAACTTTACTAATTTATTCATAACACGAAGCCCACTTGTAAAGTCGGCGACTGAACAATAGGAAGAAAAACGTTCAAGAAAAAGATATATACATATTTTACTTGACAGAGAGAGTTCTGTCTGGATCGAGTGTAACACATTTTATGGAAATACTTAAGTTAGCTTAATTGAAGTAGCTTTTATTAAAAAGCCTTTGTTTTCCAGGTTTTTTAAATTTAGTAATATAAATGTTACTCCGCTGTTCGGGAAATCAGAATAATTTATCACCATATTTCCATCACTATCTATTTGTTATCACTAAATTTCATTGCGGGATTACGTCACGCACATAACAGAATTGGCAGAGGGAACCTGTCCCAGTTTCTTTCACACTCCGGTCCCATTAAAACATTTCTGTTCTCCACTTTCCGCCGAATTAAAAAGAAAATAAAATAAAAATATTCAATATAAACTAAATATCAGCTCGTTTAAACATCTACGTAATACGGTAGATTTTAATTTTCCAGGTCAACGGTGAGCTTGTTCTCAATATATTGAGTCACCTTATACCAATAACGTTTAATTCTTGAGGGACTGACTCCTTTGATTTCTTTCTAATTAAAATTTTTGCTTTATTTTTAAAACTGGGAGAATATTTTGTGGTATATTTTGAATTTGAAATTGAATTATACTGGCCAGCATCGCTGTTAAGTTATTTCCAGCAGATAGTTAACGCGACGGTTGTGAGTTCATTATATTTAAAAATATTTTCATTTCTTCGTTTTAGTAAAACAGTCTCAACAGAGTCTTAACTCTAGGTTATTCCTATAAAGCAGAAAGAAAATTTACTGAATTAAGAAATTAATTACTTATATTAAAATATTTTTCATCACGCTGTATTTACCAGGGTAGATAGTAGGGAACTCGGGAACTTAATGTAGTCACATTCCGTTCCCATCAAGATACTTCCGTTAACAACTTTACAAATTTTGGAGGCAAATATTAAATATTTCAATTCCTCGAGTGGGAATCGAATATACAAAATGTAGCGAAAGCACTCTTGGGCCACTGTACCGCGACTGGCCTCAACTACTGAACTCAGAAGGATGATATATATAAGTTATGTATAACTACTCATCAATGCAATAAAAAGTGTACCAAAAATTAGATTTTTCATATTTTAAGTTTTTAAGCCCACACAAACTAAGTTGAGAGCGCCGACTAGTGATGTAATAGTCGTTTACCAACCATTTTTCAACTTAACCATAAATACTATCACGTTATCACTATCTTACTAGTAATTACACTATTTTAAACAAAACAAAGATAAACCTACCTATTGCAGGTGAAATTAATTATACCAATTAAAGGCAGGGTAGGTACAAATTTCGTTCAGCGATCACTTATTATTCAAAAACTCCTTAATTATAGTAATTAAGTGAACATAGCCTGTACTGTACACTGTACTTGGAATTAAAATTTAAAGCGTATTATTTTAGCATTTTTCGTATTTGTTCTAAAAGATACGTATATAGTTTACATAAACAAATAAATAGAGAGTATGGATGAATTTTAATAGACATAGATTTTAATAATTTATACGTATATAGGGTTAAAATCTATGTCTATTAAAATTCATTCATACACTCTATTTTAGCTATATGTACCTTTTTTTGGAACAAAGCTTAAACCTTTTAGTAACTGTAATTTTTATACTACTTTAATTATTTCTACACAATATGTGTACATAATATATGACTGATTTGCAAAACTTAATACGCGAAGTGTCGCTTTCGGGCGAAAAGTTGAGAACGGAGTGTTTTAATACTAGATTTTTTTCATCTACTTGCGGTGCCATATGAGATAATATTTGTGTTTTGCTTCACGCTGTATCTTGCACATAGCAGGGTAGACACTACGTTCCCATAAAGACATTTCCGATTCCCACTTACAGCCGAATTCTTTGACGGTGACGGCAACGAAAGGGATGAAATTTATTATATTAAATATTTTATTTGTTATGTTTGATAATAATTTGAAGATAAAAATAAATAAGCAGCCATTCTGGCTGTTAGGTATGCAACATATAGCTCTAATAACATTACGCCTCTTCTAACGCACTCGGATAAAAAAACAAATTTTCTATACATATATGTCATTCTTTAATACTTACAGTAATAATGTTCTGCCTAAAACCCGATATGCGTAAATACGTCGAAAGGCTCATCCAAACCATAAAAGAAATTTCTCACCCAGCGCCACTTACCAGATTGCATGAATCTAAAATATGTATAATGCCATACATTACGCGTAATATTTTTATGAAAGCCTTACAAAGTTAATTCGCTCGAGTCCGGGACGATTTTACAGAGGAGCGAGATATAATGGTGGAATTTGTTCGTTCGCTCCGAGTTCATGCTAAGGCGCAAATTGGGGGTTAAGTGACAAGATTAGAGCGATTTACACTTTCTTTTTTTCATTTTAGCCTCCTTTTTTACTGTCATCAAACTCTTCATACATGCCCTCCGGGAAGTCCTCTTGCTTTTTACGGGACCTTTCTTCAGTATCTTCCTACAACAAAAACTAGGACTTGCTCGCCCTGCATCTCTATTTGCTTTATTCCGCATTCAGGACTGAGTGGATTGATAATCGAGGAAGTCTGGACGAGACGAAAGAGAAACTCGTATGTAGAGACCGTATCGTTTAACGCTCCGTTCTCTCTGACTACCCCGCTAGGGATACAGCGTGAAGCTAAATTAAGTTTGAATACATTATATTATCATATTTTAATCGACCAATCCTCTACAACCCGTCTCTCACACCACCCATACAAAGCTTTGAACTTGTGTAATTTATTCATAGTCGGATAATGACACTCGATTACTTCAACGTTAACCCTTTATAAGGATGGGTTTAAAAAAGTTGTTTTTTTTTTAAACCAAGGAAAGTGATACAGCGGTGTGGAGCGTCGCCTCAAATAGGTCATTTGCGTTAAACAAAAACCCGCTTTGATAAGAAAATTATTCATTGGAAAGAAGATAGGATGTATCGTTTTTAGGATTTTGAGATGAAAGGGAGATGCAATTAAGATGCTGCGACGATTAAGCGACATTTTGTCACGCTTAATTGACTTAGCGAGCGATTTTTTTTGTACTTGTTTTTTTTTTCTTTAAGTAATACAAATTTCTATAGAATTTAGTATTTTAAACGGTTTAAAGCGGTTTCCGTTAATAATTTTATAGGAAGATTAAGGTCGCCCTAACGCAAGGGCACAAGGGTGTGACTGTAACGCGATGATTATGGGTTCAATCTGCACTCGAGGGGATGAATCATTTATTATTTCTTTTTCGGAGTGTCTTAACATTATGTGATGCTTCTCCTTCTGCATACGGGATACAGCGTAAAACTTTATTGAAGCAGATTAAGGTATATTTGATTGAACTTCGGGGATACCAACCGATATCGATGATACGTGAAGGTAAAAACTATGAAGACCTTCCGGTAGTCAAGTATGAAGAGATTGACAGCAAGAGGTATACAGAGACTACAATGTTTGGCTCTCCACTGTAGTTAATGAACTGTTAACAAGATAAAGCGCAGCTTTGAATTCTGCTACATTGTATCAAAAATTGTACGAAGTGTCTTAACACTATCCCTTTGTTTAGCCTGCTATGTTCGCCATTCAGTGTAAAGCTATACTATACTATACTAAGCTATACTGGCTAACTATTTGTTTTTTATACTAAAGTGTCCAACGATGTCAGTGATATAAAAATTTGTAAAACAAGCAAGAACTATGTAAATGTGGTTATATACGTACGTGTCAGTTAATTACTGAATGTCACGTCGCCATGCGAGTAAAAGTGAAATTATAGTTTATTTTTATATTTTGTTTGGTACGCAATTTTTCTTTTTAAATCTCCTGGTACTTTTTTATCTATGGCGTTTTTCTTTCTTAGTAAGCTGGAATTTAATAAACAGATAATGGTTTTGATATTAATTGTAATATAAAAGTAGAAATATATCATGTAAAAAACACAAAAAAACAGAAAGACCGCTAGTGAAATAAGAACGGTGGTTTTTTTACATAAAAATATTTTTTTGCCGAAAAGGGAATAGAATCCACGACTCGCAGTTTCCAACATTCTTGTGGTATCCCACAATAGTGTCATTGATAATAAACACCAAATAAACCAAGAAAAAAATCTTATTACGTTTTTTTTATATTTCTTATAAACTTATAAACTTATCAACCTTTCAATCACAGTTTCCATTAAAGTTTATGAAAATTTTTCCCGCAGTGAAAAATAAATTAGCGTCCGTCCGCAACAGTCGTTCAAAATGAAGGACACGCAATTAAGAAATATAATATAGCAAATTGAAAAATCAATATTATTATGCTGTATATAAAGCCTAGAGATTCAGGGGCACGATCACGTAAACGTGACAGGTTGAAGGTTCGATTCCCACTCGAGTAAATGAAATATTGAATATTTTCTTTTATTCGCTTGGCGTTGAATTCCACTACCAAGCACGCAATGCTTCCAGGATTCGGCGGAAAATGGTGAACGGAGTATTTTAGCACTAGGCTCCCTCTGCTTACCCTGCTACATGCAGGGTGCAGCGTGAAAAAAAATGCTGTATATGAAGCGTAGTGATTTAAATTTTGCCAATACTTGGACTGAACTTCATAATATGCCATTGATATAGTACTTTGGTTTGCAATTGCCAAAAAAATTGGAATAAAATGGTGCTCGTAAGATAATATGTAAGCAATTATTTCTTGAAGGTCATGTTAACTTTCTAAAGTTAATATTCTTAATTATTAAGTAGCGATAAATTTTAAGGACCGGTGGCATAAATCATCTTTTCTAAGTTTCCTAGATTCGTTCCATATCAGACATTTGTCAAGTTCAAGTTCACATTATATTTGATCCACAATTAAAAATTATATAATAATGTTAATTATTCCACTTTTTGAAATAAACACTCAAGTTGGGTTTCTGTAATAAATACAGTTTATTTAAAATTTTATTTCTATTTTAAAGATACATAAGTAAAAAAAAATAGCCTCACCTGCAATAAATACAGAAAACAACATTGAAAGCTTTTACTCCAGGTGATTTGTTAGTTTAATTATTATNCCACTGCTATCTACATTCATTTTGTCATTAATACGAAAGGTACTGAGCGACTCAGTGGCGGAGGTCACCGAGAAGTGGCCGATCTGTAGAATTTGTAGAACTAGATGGGTCTGTCAGACCCGACGTCCATACTTAAAGGTTAAGAAAAATGACGCTTTGAGTAAATGAGGATCGTTATTTTTCTTATAATTATATATATTATATATAATATTATATATATATATATATATATTTACATCATTTCCGTACATTTTAATTACAATCAGTGTTCAGTAATTCACTTTTACTGCATCGACCTTGATATTAGATAGTTTATCTATGAAAACGTTCTTTGAAGCCTTTCCCCCCCTCAGCCTTGTTTCCTGACACGTCTCTATTGAATTTCAAATGAAGTTCCTTTCGACGGTTGTACGATTTGTGAAGTCGTTAGCATACTAGGTCTTATTCAATATAGGTATTTACAAAACTTTTGAATAGTAATAGTAGATGGACGTCACGAGCGTGTGCCTGTAAACACGATAAATAAGGGATTCGATCTCCACTCGGAGAAATGAAATATTTACTTAAATTTATGTTTTGATTTCTTTGGTGTCGCGACAAAGCTCGGCGTAGAGTTCCGTCACACAACACATAATGCCAATAGAGTTCGATGGAAACTAAGCTCAAAATCTAATTTTAATTAAAGCTAATACTAAAAACCGTATACGTCAGGATCGTTTAGGCCTAGAGTATCGAAGAATGCGACCTCCAATAACCACCATGAATAAAACATAAGACGCCGCTTTACATATATAAATATTAATTTTATTTTTAATTATATTATTATGGGAAAAACTACCGCTTGATTATTAAGTAGGTTGTGTTTTTCTATAAAAATATGTGATACAAGACTTAGTGGCGATTTCTATTAGCATCGTTTGTATGAATTATTACATGCTGTATACAGGGTGTATACAGCATACGGCGGAAAATGCGACGGTTGTGAATTCGATTCCCAATATGTACTATTTTCTGAGTAGGTATATTTAAATCTATTCACTTCCGTACTCTAGTAACAAGACAATGCTTCTTTCTACCTAACTTTACATTAAGTTCTTAGCTTCCATATACTTGTCCTGCTATGTGCGGGATACGGCGTGAAGCTAAAACATATATATATGCTGGATCCCAAATACCCAAAAATGTCCTGTGTTTTTTTATTTATTTATAAGGTACTTACTTACTTTCTTTATTTATGAATTTGAATTTGTCTGTTTTGTGGAAAATTTCTTGTGGAAGTCGAACTCGAAAGCATCGCCTTTAATTCAACCGTCTTGGAAATATTCATATAAATATAATAAAAACGAATACTCTATTCTTGACAACATAAGTTTCAATAGTACATACATTTGTATGGCTCCATACAAGGGGATAACCGCAGGCGTCGGAATACAGATATGAGGTTGATTTTCAGTCAACAATATTGCCTTACAAGTTGCCTTGTTATATAAGGACTTGGACTTGGACTTTGGACTTAGTCTTTGAAATGTTAATCGATAGTTCTATCTGCAATTCTACGACCAGAATCAAGTTTTTGGTTTACTATGTTTCATTGGTCTATTTTTGTATTATTTAAAATCTTTTCACGCTTTTTCCCGTATCTGCTATACGGCATAGGCAGTGGGAATTTGAATGCTCCTCAGGGAAGATTTTCAATTCGCTCCGAAGCGTTCAGTTTACAAGACATTGATTATTGAGTGAACTGAACGCCGCAGTCAATCTTGGTGCTGGGGCACAAGCGTGCACTTTAATCGGGATAGGTTCTTTTCCCACTAGAGAAAAATACTTATTTAATATTTTCACATTCTCGCTCTGGTAACGAGGCAATGAACGGCGTTGAATTCCGCCATCAACACCCAAGACTGAAGCTTGAAGCAGTTTTTTACTCTAAATACTTTTCTACTCTAGACTGAAGTGTAAACTTAGACCTTACAATTATTTTATGCAATCTAACTACTGCACTATAAGTGATATTAAGCACATTAAAAATATTGTTTTGTAATACCATTACGTGTGACTCCCTTGGACTAATATTTCACAAAGTTAGAAAATATCAAGGTTTATTAAACACGTTCCTTCCTTTATTGCTTCATCGAAAATAACTAACTAATAAATATTTTTTAAAACTACTATAATAAAATTATTAAAATTATTAAGCTGTGATCATTAGATCACATATGCCATTGGGCATATGACGTGACGGTTGTAGATTCGATTCCTACTCGGGTAAATGATATATTTCCATTTCCTCGCTCTGGTAACAGAGCAATGAGACGTTGTGTTCAGCCACTCAATACGCAATGAATGTAAAATTTGGCGAAAAGTGGAAAAACAGAGTGACACACTGCCTATTATATGCGGAAAAAAGCGAAAAGCTTTTAGATAAAAAATAAACAATAAAAAAATAAAATACTATACTTATAGCAGTTTTTAATAATAATAAGGATAATTTAAATCATAACATTCACATAACTGAAGGATGTCATGTTAAAATTTATAAACCGTGAAAATATTTAAATTATGTACTCAAAATGAATATAGTATTAAACGTTGAAATGGCACGCCATATACAGGTTGACATTTATTGTGGAATTCTCAAAAGCGCTTCAATTGAGTATAACATTTGTGGAGTTTTATTTTTAAAAATGTCTGTTTTTAATAGAAAAGCATTTTATTGGCTTCACGCTGTATCCGGCACATAGCAGAGTAGGCAGAGGGAACCAGGGAACCTAGTATTACGACACTCCGTTTCCATTAAGACATTTCCGTTCCCACATTGCATTCCGAAAGCATTGCCTGTGGAGCGGCGGAACTCAAATCTGCGCTTTGACTCTTTACCAGAGTGAACCTCTTTCATTTTCTCCAATGCGAATCGAATTCGCAACCTGTACGTATCACCTATTATAATAACGTATCATATATTTTTTAACAATAGAACATGTAAGAAATATCAATTTTTTTGTTCAATTATTTTTCACCAAAGCGAATGAATGATTTCTTGTGAATAAATTACTTAATTATAATCTCTCCACCGAGTTGAAATCGAACTCGCAATCATCGGGCTTATCTCACTGCGACGTCGACCAGGACGGCCGTCATGTAAATTATAAAGAAAAAATATACTCCTTGTTAAGTTTACATTTACATAAATTATGTATGTACATGATTTTGTGTTATTATATTAATAATTTAATTATAAATATGATAATATTATTTTTTCAGGACCGGTGTGGCGTTTGATAACGTAGAATTTTACTCCTCTTAGCCAGTTTTTATGCAAATCATCTGACTAAACAGGCAAAAGATATATATTTATTTAGCTTGAAACCTGCGAACCGCGTTTAATCTATATAGCAGAGAAAATGAAAATATTAAATATTTCACTTTTTCGATTGGGAATCGAACCTTCAACCTATCACGCGTTCCCTTGGTTATCTTCTCATAAGATCCCTCCGAGTGAGAGTCAACTCACAACCGTCGCCGTGCCTCTGCGCCGTGAAGTCGGGTAATGAAAGTGTAAAAATCTATTAGACCTCCAATATGAAATTTAATGGAAAACGATACTATTAAAAGTTAGAGTTAACGATTTTGAAGCAATCATAGAATATACGTTAAATAAAAATCGATTTCACTTGCAGAACATAAAGCTCAATTTTCTTTAGCAAATAGTTAAAAAACAATTTGTCGGGTTGCCATAGTACGACATAAATTAACCCGGAATAAGGTAAATATAAAATTTTAAAGTGGATTAGTTATTTCATTTGTAATATAGCTTGTATTCATTTAACGAGATTGAATTTTGGTAGAAATATTAATGGAATTGAGTATCCGTCTGCTTGACTGTGAATATAGGTTTCAATATTCTATTTTATAGCAGAAATAACCTAGTGTTAATACACTCTGTTTTGCGCTTTACCAGAATCCAAGGTTTTGCTAATTGAGTGGCAAAACTCAACGCCGCGCTTTGATTTATCAAAGCAGAATATGAATATAAATTAAGTAATAATTTATAATCTTTCTCCTGAATAAAAAAAATAGTAGGTATAATAAAGCGTCTATCTTTACACAGTCAGAGTGACTGTAAACTCATCGTTGCAGGTTCGATTCCCACTTAGAACAAAAATGAGAAAGGTGAGGACGGAGTATCTCAATATTAGATTTTTCTATCTATAGCAGGGTGCTATATAAAAAAATATTGCATTTAATTGAAAAATGTAAAAATAAATCGGTAATTTACTACTTCTTTTCAAATGTACCTACTTGTGAAAAGCTACAGAAAAATTGAATTTACACAACAAAAAAAGCATATTATTCTTATCAATACACAGTTCAAAGCTTAAATAAAAACAAACACTACTGAGTGACTTTAACTTTTTTTCTCTATTTAACATTGAAATCTCCGACAAGATGGAGTCACGTCCGCCTCCTTCCATTGCAGTCCTCTCCAAGTTTCAATAGCATTAAAATTATGAATAACACTCAAAAGACGTCTTCAGTTAATGAAGTGTTATGAATAGTTAGGAAGTAATTATTTTTTTGTATTGATATTTCAAATATATTTGTATATTTTTTCCTTAAAAGGAACCTAGTGCTAAGACACTCCGTACCCTAGTTTTCGATAGAATTATTCGACAGAATTTTTAAGACATTGCGTGTTGAGTCGCTGAAGTCAACGCCACGCTTCGTCTTGTTATTAGACAGAGGAAAAGAAAGCAACTCATTTCTCGAGAGGAATTCGGACGGTCGCGCTTAAAGTCCGACAACCTTGTCGGATATGCAAATTACCAGAAATTTTTGAATTATTTTTTGAATTTATAAAAAAACTAGGCACTAAAAGCAGCAAATAAGTAAATAAAAATTAACAGTAATTCGAAAATATTTAAAAATTTACAAAACTATCAAATTCATCTGCCCGTTCGCGTCGGTCATACTATACCCACCACTCGTAGGCTAGGTCATTCCGAATCACTGACATCTTAATTATATACTAAATTGTTATACAGTAAACCATCTTACGTATAATTTACATCTAGATGAAATGCTAATAAAAGTGACTATTATATTATTTTCTTCTACTACTACGACTATAAGGATGAATATCAAATTATAGAAATCATATAATTTTTGTTAATGTATACAAATTTATATCTATTACTATAGATTATATACTTATAACAACTCGGACTTTTTGAAATAATATTTATTTATTTATTTTTTTTTTTTTAAGTGACAATATTTTTGGACAATATTGTTTTTGTGTCTCATAAGGTTGAGTCGGCGCGCGCCATGTATGCGTTAAGCAAACTTATTTTGGGTGACGTTTTCTAACAACAAACTTTGCAAATCGTTGCTTAGCAACGGCGGTTGTTATAAGCATGGCGGAATAAATTGCATGGCAAATAATAATTATTTTAATATATTGGTATATGTCAAAAATAATACAAATATGAGAAAAAAAAGTATCCTATGTTCATCCCGAGACCCTCAAGTATCTCTATTGAGATACTTGAGGGTCTCGGGATGAACATACTCACACACACACACACACTCTATATGAGTATTTTATCACAATTAAGTAAGCGGTTTGGCCCTGATTGCGTAAAAGACAGACAGACAGACAGACAGAGTTACTTTCGAATTTATAATATAGGTATGGATATTTGACTATTTTTTTATTTTTTATTCTTCACTTTTATTAATTTACTCTTTTTCCTGCATTCTAGGTCAAGCACAAAAAACCTACTATACAACGCATTCCCCACTTTCTGCCCAATTTGTGCATACTATGTGTAGAATGGGGGAACTCATGTTGGGTTTTCTCTTACAAGGATGATGAAATAAAAAATAATTCAATTTAATCATTCCCCTGCATTGGAACTGAACTGGCGTTCCCTATGCAAATTGCTTGCCTATAAAATTATAATTCTTCTATAAGTAACAAATACCATAGTAAAACCGCAATGCGTCATAAGTCAAGGGTGACCATGGATCTGGGGGAACAAGGACGGTCTTACAACTTGCCACAGGTAAAACTTTGTTGGTTAATTTTATACTCTACAAGTTTCACTTTGCGTCCAAATTTTAATAAATTCAAAGTTATGAGGAAGACAAAGTTTTGGTTGGAGCCATTCGTTTTTGAGATGAAAATTTGATACTGTGTTTAATATTAATAAGGGGGTTTCGATCTAAAGTAGTTTAGATACTGTCGTCAATATAAATAAAAGGGAATGAATATCTGACAATACTGTTTTTGCACTAAATATCTTCTTACCGTCACGCTGTGTATCACATATAACAAGGTTCATGGAACCTTATGAGAAAAAGAGAGAGGAACACTATAACTAAGACACTCCGCTTCCCACTTCCCAGTCAATTTTCAAAACACGCGTAAAGTGGCAGAACTTACTGCCGCATTTTGTCTTACCAAAACAATGTATTATTATTCCCCTGTGGAAAGGTTCCACAATAGTCGCGTTTACAGTTAGACGCTGTCCCACTGCGTCACGAACTTTAAAAGTATCCCGAATATTAAGTAAAGGTAACCAAGTTCTATAATTATACCACTATATTTATAAATCCTTAAGTGTGGTTACACCAAAACAAAATGGACGGTGCGTACACTTAAAGCAACATTCTAAATTATATAGCGCTTAGGAAATGGACCGCGTAACACTAATGATTCGTTAATTGCCAAACCATTTGGTCAGTTCAGGTGATTTACTTGTTAAATATTTCAAAGATTAAGAAGCTAAGATTCAAAGAAGGGAATTGACTTCATTCAATGGCTCTGGTAACAAGACTCAGGACAAGAAGATTTCTTAACATTAGGTTCACTCTGCCTACTCTTGTATACATAGATATAACATGCTAATAAAATACATATAAATCTATACAGGTCGATAATCATTAATGATTTAAGCTATACATACATATAAAGAAAATTTATATGATTTTCTAGATAACATTACAAATTAAATGTCATTGACCCGGATTCACATCCTTTAACGGTCAAGGCGAATAAAAAATTACCAATAACACTGTACTAAATTCAATAATTAATAAATAGTAATACCGTCATAGCTAGAGAAGTATAGTTAGAGACCGTCGTGGCGCAGGCGCACAAGCGTCTCACAGTAAACGTTACAGGTTGTAGATTCGATTTCCGCTCGATAAAATAATATATTTATTACTTGAATGTTTGCGCGAGTGAAATTGCGACGTTGATTACCTCCAGTCAACTTGCAATGCCTCGAAAATTTGGCGGAAAGTGGAGACCGGAACTATCTTAACACAAGGTTCCTAGGATCCCTTTGCCTTCCATTCTATGTGCGGGTGAACCTAAAAAAACATCTTACAAAGGTCATTCGATACTAAATAAAAAATATGTATGTATATCATACTTATATGTAAACTTATATTTGAAGAGATCTTCGTGTGTGATCTCGCTATCAGCTTTATAACTTTTATCTTAATATATTACTTGTTTCACTTGGTACTTGTACTGATGTAAATATATGTGATACTGTGGGCTTTACATGTGCCTCCTTGTTATTTATTATACTAGCTTTTGATGTATAATGTACTTATTATATACCGAAGTTTGTACACAAAAATAAATTAAGCAATTGGAGTATCTAAATATGAAGTAGGAATAGAATTTCTTTAAATCAATATAAATGAAGGTAGGTTCCATTCCCACTGAAGGAAACAATATATTGCATATTTTCATGTCCTTACTCTAGCCACTTTACATGCAATGCCTTCATAATTCGGCAGAAAGTGGGTAGCTATTTGCTAATCAAAACTCTCACTTATCTCCATTTAATCAAAGTCAAAGTCGAAAGTAAAATCTAGTATAGAAATAGCAATAAAATACACCCAAATATGAAGAGATATGCAAATGAGGGGCGAATAGTTTACGAGACGACCGTCATTTTTACCACATGATATATTACGGGACCCTTTGAGCCACGCAAATTTGCAACGCGTATGACCGCAGAAAGGGCTATATATCGTCAATTTGATATATTAATATTAAACCTAACTGAATATTTATGGTGGGTTGTAAACACTCTTTTTAGGGCTCAAAAGGAGAAAACGGAACCCTTATAGAATCACTTTGTTATCCGTCTGTCAAGACCATATAACTCCACATTGTGTGGAGGTATGAAGCTGAAATTGATAAAAAATATAAAAATTGAAGAACAAGGTGTCTTAATACTAGGTTCCCTCCATCTATCCTGTGAAACGAGAAAAGCGTGAAGCTGTTTTTTTACATACTTCCGTTAGTAGAAAATTCCTGCCTATGTTCCTCCATACAAATTCGAATCCGGTTCAATCTCGTTGGTATCCGAAATATTTTCTAGAGCGCTATAAAACGGTAAGATAAGCGGCGGTGCTTTTAATCTTTGACAATTTTTGCTTAACGTTCCTTATGACAGGATGTTGTATGAGAATTTTAATTTGATTTATTGTTACATAAATATTTATATAGTTACTATAGAACTGATTTTTTGTTTTGATATTATCAGATTTTTTTAAGTTAGGCAGAGGGAACCTAGTTTAAAGACGTTCTCCTCTTTCCGGTGAATTCTTCAGACATTGCGTGTGAAGTGGCAGAACTTAACGCAACGCTTTGCCTCGTTATCAAAGCGAAGAAATTAACATAACATTAAATATTTAATTTCCTCAAATGGGAATCGAAACCGTAATCTGTGGGCTTACAGTCGCAAGCTGGTATTCCTGTGCCTAGATAGGCCTCAGTACACATCATCATAATTTAGTTATATTAGGAAACATTTAATAAAGTAAAACTTCCAAAGTACTTTTTCATACATACATATATACATGTCTCTTATCTCCTAAAATTAAAAGAACAGTTTACACTCATAAAAGACAGCCAACTTCTTGACATTTTACTTTTTGGGTCAACTTGAATTGAAATGCCTAAAGTTGTAAAATATTTGTGGTAACATTTTATGCTATAACGTTGTTATTATTAGACTAGTTTTTTTTTGTTTTGAAAAAAAAACACCTGTATCCCGCATACAGCAGGATAAGTGTTAAGACACTCTTTTTACCACTACACTGCCCAATTTACCCAAGGTGAAAAAAAATATAATAATTCATTACCCTTTGTGAGGATCGAATCCACAGCCGTCGCATTTATAGTCAGCCGCTGTACCGCTGCGTTATGACGACTCGCAATTAATTTCTCGAAGTAATTCTTAAAACGTTATGTTAAGGATATTTAGACATTTTTAATTAGATAAAAGAGAAAAAGAAATTACAAGCATATTTATTACTTTAAAAAGCAATAAAGAAACGCAGCTTTGATTGAACTTCTATCAAGGAATGTTCAATGACATTGTAAGAATAAGTTTATTTTACAAGATGAAAAAAAGGGAAAATAATCCCTTTTTTATCTAAAAAAATATTTTCTTTTTAGAAAAGAACGAAAGTGGCTTAATGGGGCATAAGGCACTAGTTTTTCTGGTCTCCTCTGCCTACGCTGCTATATGCGGGATGCAGTGTGAAGGGAAAAAAAGAATCTACCAAGCTGCTAGTAGACTTTCAACAAATGCTTCCTGGAATATAACATCAAATAAACCCTTTGAAAATCCTGTCAAATCAGAGAACTAATTTTAATGTTAATTTTACTAGAACGGACAAAATTATCCAGATACTCGTATTGCTTGCAGAATATTAGAATTCAACACTATGCTTTAACAATCTTCAACAGGGTGAGAAAACAAAAATCATTAATTCCCCAAATGAAAATCGAACCCACAAGCGTTACAATTACTAAAACAAAACACCCATTGAATTCCACCATAGCAAACATCCCTTTAATTAGACTTGAATTAAACGAAGGCGCGAGGCTGTCAATTAGGGTTGAAAAGTAACCCCGCGCCGACGTAAATGCATAGCACGACTGACTCAAATTAGTTCTAGACCGCAATAAAGTGGGGGATTTTATCCAACTGTAGGGAAGGTAATGGAAATTAAGTGTTAATTAATTGGATATAGTGTTAAGACTCTCTGTTGTCTACCTTTCGGCCTCTTTTGAGACATTTCATAATTTAGGTATAGTGGAAGTTAACGCCGTAATTTGTTCTTTTTTAATCGGGAAGGGTAGTCCTTCTATGAGAAATAAAAGACGAAGCTGTAAATAACGAAAAGAAGCTGCAAGCCGTATACCGCATATAGCTGCGTGATTAGACAGAACTTAACTTTTAACTATGGACGTGATTTTTTTATAACACACATATAGACGTCGGGTCTGTCAGACCACTGTATTTATTGGTCATATTCCGTCTGTTTTTTAAAGGAAGAAGACAATTTTATGTTTTAGTTTACATGAATAGCCTCAAATCAAACAAAATCAATATAAATAAAATTGCTTTTTATTAAAGTTTACGCATCACAACGATTTAAGTAACTTAAAGTCACAATTTCAGTCTTTGGCCACATGGGATGACCTTTAAGAAAATAATACTATAAAAAAAGACAGATAATAAAATAAATATTTTTTTAACAAAATATAAAGTCTAACAAATAAAAAAAAAAAACAAATGACATCTTATGTTATAAAATAAAAATTTTGACAACACCTCAATATAAGGTACTATTGAACATCGATACACAATGTCTTTCAACATTGTAGGCAAACAGGACGATTGCAGTCAACATAAGTATGTGTTGTCTTTCTATATATCTTTTGGGGGCAAAGTGTACATGTTTTTCAAGAACCCAAAACTATTTTTTTAGCTTCATGTTCAATAAATGATAGATCAGATCGCGAAACGCGAGTCAAAGTCATTCTCAATTCTTAGAGTAGTTTAGTATACGAAACGCGTCTTTTTATTTGATAAAGTGCTATTTTCTTTATAAAATGTCGTCGTCCAATTCTTTTGTTTGATGTTGATTATAAAGTACCGATATTTTTGTCCCTGACGTGCTTGGTCGATCATTTTTTTCCATTTTATCATAAAAACTAAAAAAATTGAATCTTTTTTAGGTAAATAATATTTATATTACTGAAATATATAACAAACAATGCAAAATAATATATGATATATAACAATATAAACATTTGAATACAAATAATACAATTAAAATATTAAAGTATATTTTGTAATATTATAAAAATATATGGCGTTTTGAAATCATTCATGTATGGGAAACATGGACGTCGGGTCTGACAGACCCAGGCCCCGTTTAGAAAGTTAAATACTCACGTGTTTTGAACCCAGAGACACAACCACTGCTATCTACATTCATTTTGTCATTAATACGAAAGGTACTGAACGACTCAGTGGCGGAGGTCACCGAGAAGTGGCCGATTTGTAGAATTCGTAGAACTAGATGGGTCTGTCAGTCCCGACGTCCATACTTAAAGGTTAATGATTCAAGAATTCAAATTCAAGATATGGCGTGTTGTATAGCAGAACTTATCGCCGAATATTGTCTTCGAATTACTTACTCTGCTCTATAGTATACAGGATCATAAAGAGGAACCTGTAAATATTAAATAGTATGTTATTTTATTTGAATCCAAAACCCATTGCTTTCAGTAAGAAATTTCTCTACTATACCGTGAAGACGTTAATAAATTTAGTTTTATAAAACACTTTTTATAGGAATAAAGTATACATAATAGAACTGTTCAGACTACTTTGTTTCAAAATGGCGCTTCAAAACTATTTAGAACTTAAGCCTGTGATATATTGTTATATGGAAGGATAAGGCTGAATTCATACTAGTTCTTCAGTAAAAAAATCTGTGTTTTTTGCCGTAGCGCAGCAGTGCGGCGTCTGGCTGTGGGTTCGATTCTTACTCGTTGTAATGAATTTTATTTATTTCTTCGCTCTGATAACAAGAAACAAGGCAACGCACAGTATTGATTACCGCCTCAGAATGTTCCGATAATAGGGTGGTTTGTGGGGAGGGAAATATCTTAACACTAAGTAGTAACTAAGTAACAAGTAGTAACTAAGGTTCCCTTTGCCTACCCTGGTAAAAAGAGATTAGAATTAAAACAACTAACAACTTTCCATACAAAACCAGCCTAAATCCTATAAGCCCTGGTCCGCTCATTAGCCATAATAAAAACGACAAGACCTTCTTTGATAACACATACACTTATACTCGTATAAGCGGATTTTGTAATAAAAATACAGATATCATATTTCTCTCTTATCCGCCCAATACAAATACAGTAAATATTTATAGCTTTTCTTATTGGTTAAGCAACATTCTTTTGTAAGTTTTGCCTATTATTGGTGATTAAGTTGGGTATGTTGGGTATGCATTCGATTCTGTGTATATTTTTTTTAGTTATACGCTGTTTTCTACATATATCAGGGAACGGACACAGAGAGATTAGTATTAAGACACTTTTCTCCACGTATCATCTAATTTTCAAGACATAGGTAACAGAGCGAGGTAATAATGAAAAGTTAATCCCCGACTAGAAATCGAACCTACAACTGTGATGTTTGTAGTCAATCGGAAACAATGCAAGCAAGCAAGCCGCGCCACGACGTTACAAAATGAGAGATTTCAATATAAATGATTCCACCGTGAGGATTGTACGTGGTTCAGGTGGTTCCTGGTTGCTTGACCTACCTATATTTCCATTATTAGCTTCACGCTGTATCCCGCACAGATGGGTACGCAGAGGGAACTATAATAAGTATTAAGACACTCCGTTCCCAATTTGCCACCTAATTTTGGAGGCATTACGTAATAATGTATTACGTTATTGGCGGAACTCAACGCTTTGTTTTGCCTCGACACTAAAGCGAAGAAATGAAAATATAAATATTTAATTTCCTCGAATGAGGATTGAACCGACAACCAGGAGTATTTACAGTCACACACTTGAGCCTTCACGACTGGCATATACTTCCATAAATCCAAAAACCCAAAGCCCTTATCATGTATTACATAATAGATTAATGTTTTTATTCATGCTTGCTTATGTCCTGCGTAGAACTAAAATCAAAATTTTGGTCCATATTTTGGTGATGCGTGACTAGCTGTAATAAAATGTTTCATGACAATAGCATGTATACGAATCTAATAAGGCATACAAAATATATTACATACATCTTCTTGTAACTAGTGATAGATTGTGGGTTTGTTTGTCTTTGAAAATCTTTTTTGGGGATATAATAAATATATTTTTTAATTATACGCTGTATCCCTTTACAATATCCCAATTCATCGTATTTGGATTAAAAGTTAAAAAAACTGTTAAATACTTAACTTATTTAAAACAAAATATTCAAAGTAAACTTTGTGAATCAACGAGTAAGTGTTTTTTTAAAGTGGTTAAACGCTTTAAGCCACTCACGGTTTTACTGGCCTAGCCTAAGCATTATGTAAGAAAAAATATCTTACAGGAAAATAAAATTCACTTCTTCTGAAACAATTTTATTACAGGTTTAAAAGTCAGTTAAATCCGAGACTCTCGTATCAAATAAAATTCCGTTTAAAATCTATATATTACGTTAAGTAACGTAGCATCACAAGCGTGTAAGTGTAAACGCGTTGGTTGTGGGTTCCATTTTTTCCATTTCCCCGCTCTGGGGAAAATCTTTTTTAATGGAGAACAGAGTGTTTTAAAAAAGTCAACAAACGTCGGAATTGAACTCCCACCCATCATATTTAAACAAATCCCAACTGTACCATAATGATAAAATGTTCTAAATAAAACTTAGAAACGGTTTGAAAGGAACATTATAAATAAAAGGTAAAAGTTCAAAGGTATATATAATTGTTGTTATACGTTTATAAAACGACATGCGACTTCACGTATCTCTTATTGTTCTTTGCCATGCCAATGTTATGTATTTTATGTGGGTTTCGATATCATCATAGAAGAAGAAAATAAAATAATGATGTATTATGTACGAGTATGAGACGGTCACGGATCGACGTTAGGGGTTCGAATCCCATTTGGCGGAAATATTTTCATTTCGTCCATTTCACAAGACACTAAATGCTTGGTAAATTGTTTTTTTCTTTCTAATTATGAACGTTACATAACCAGAGTCACGCTGTATCCCGCACACAGCAGGACAATTCTTAAACAAAACCAGAAATCCGCTCTAGTCGTAAACATAGAAAAACAACCCTTACTTTATAAACATAAAGCTGTTTCTTTTTCCAAACTCATTTAATTATAGAATGATTTATACGGAACAGGGATTAGAAATTTATGAGTTGATTTGAATAAAAGGATTTTAGGAATATCGCAAAAAATGCTTTAATAAATGTGAGGTTTCGTAAATATTATCATTGTAAAATATAATGGACTATGTAAAAAAGGAGAATATTGAGTTAGTTTTTTTTTTGTAATATTCTTTGTTATTTATGCTCTATATTTTCATGTATATAACGTAAAAAAGTTGGACTTGCAAGTAGCCCGTTGAGCACGAGTTTCGCGCTGTATCCAGTATATAGCAGGGTAAGGAGGAAAAACTAAGTGTTAAGACACTCCGTCTGAGTTCGGAATTTTGTCTGTAACTAAATTGATTCTAAATATATCAAAATATCTTCTAAAACTTTAATACTTAAGATTACGTAAGACTTGAATTTATTACATTCAAAAACAACAAATAAAGTTACACAGCCCTAATTTAAGGATTTTTCTTCATTGTGTGTGAGTAGCGGAACTCAACGCTGCATTTTGTCTTCTTAGTAGAACATGGGAAATGATTACTTTCATACTTCCGAATGGGAAACGAACCCACTACCGCGGCGTTTAACTAAACGTTATACAGATGATTCGTAATGTACCGAGAGTGGCACAATTAAAAGTAACTTTTGAAAGTGACGTCAACTTCGATATTCCAATAAGGAGTGGGAGCACAAAGGTATTGAAGATCGGATTTATATAGCTAGTTCTATTATAAATTGGGTCTCGTTTTGTTCAAAGAGCAAACAATCTTGTAGAAATGGTTGAACTATTTTCGTATAAATTGTTTATTTTGTTAAAAAAATACAGATTAAATTCTAATGGATTCCCGTTTTTCTAGTAATAAATGCTAAAATTCTCTAGAAAGGAGAATCTGGAAATTTTAGACACTCCTAGAACTCAACAGCAACAACAACCTTGGCAGTGATCTCTACTTTTCATCCGAATTTGACATTCGACACTGAGTGGCGAAACTCGGCGTTCTCTCTTCTTCTCCGAGTGGACACTGAATTTTGATCAAAAAGCAAACGACTGCTTGTAGAAACGGTTGAGTTTTTTCGCACTGATTGTTTACTAAATTAAAAAAAACAGATTAAATTCTGATAGCTTCACACTTCTGTGCATGCCTAAAGGGGGAAGTGACAAGACACACATTTCTCCGCTTTCTCAACAGAACTCAATACGGCGCTCTGATTTTCCAGAGATGAGATATAAAAATTTGTTACATTAATTTAAAGTTTCATTTAGAAAAAAAATTCTGCCATGATGGTGGATTCTAAATATTCTATATCATTGTGATAGTAAAATTAATAGTAAAATTATTGTAAGAATTAATTTCAGACTCAATCTGAAATACATTGATTCACAAGACTAACACTGTGTTAAGAATACAACGAAAACAAAAAAATAATATCGACCTTACCTCCTAAATAACTTCGGCCATTACTAATGCATATGTTCCTACTTCCCACCGTTTCCGGTTTATTGACTATCAAATGAATTATAGATGCAAAAAACGACTTGACCCCGCCGTAAAGTCACCTTTGCGGAGATTTACCTAAATTTCAATGGGGAACCATTTGTTGCAATTTAACCTTTCTTTTCAATATTTTTATATGAATGTGAATTTTATATTACTTTCTGATTGCGTGATACGAGACGGTTATGAGTTTGATTTGCACTCGAGGAGGATGATATATATGTACTTGAGCTTTTTCTGAAATTCAATGTTCCACAAATCTAGTTTTCGGATTTTTTCTAAACGTCTTGATTCTAGGTTAACCAGAAGTACCTTATGAATTTTGGTTCCCTAATATAATAGTGCCAAATAAGTTTTGCGATATAAATGACCATATCTTTTTTTAAGCAAATGTAAAAATTCAATTTTTAGGTATATTTTTAAGTAATAAAGAGACCGTAGATCTCAGTATATGGTTTGAATTTCAACTCGATATCTTCAAGCGTTCCTGAGATAAACTTTTATTTTTTTGACTGACAGGCAAATAAGACTAAGGTATATAAGAGTTCATTTTTTTCCTTTAAATTTATGAAAGCCTGTTTCATTCAATTTTATACAAGTAATGATTTTAATAATCATGGTAGTTAAGTGATATCATTTACAAGCATAATAAGAAAATTCATGGTGGAAAATACTCATAGCTACATCGATATTGTGGCTAAGAATGAGTACAGCGCAGTGGAGAATTGGGCTGTACCATGAAACACGCAATATCTGCATTAGTGTACGGTGAAAGCGAAATTATTTTGACCAAATTTTTCCTTAAATTCTTGTATTACTTTTTAATTTTCATTTTCTCTCAAGTGATATTACATAATTATTTATACAAGGTAAACATATTTAAAAAAAGAAATGAGTGATATATACAAACATATAAATAAAATTAATTAATATCATATAGTAAATACATTAACAGTAAAAATTAAAAAATATTTGTAATTATAAAAGAAAATATTCTAAACTAACCTGGCTTATCCAAGTCGCTAAGAAAATCCTCGGTGTCAGTATAGGCCATAGTGTGGCTTAGTAGCGCGAGCACGGCCCAAGTAGGCCCCAACGGCCAATGCATGGTTTCCTCACGATAACATCACTGCACTTATTACACTACACTCGATGGATCGGTCCGGTTCAAATTAGGATTATTGTACCTGAAAATATTAAAAAAATATATATTTAAGTGATTTTTAGCATCACATTATTATTTTTCATAGTCATGTGGCAGGGTCGGCACGAAGAACCCATCGTTAAAACACTCCGTTCCGTGTTGGGTTGCGGAATTCAAAACCGCGCTTTTCCCTTGTTACCAGAGCAAAGGAATGAAATTGAATTGAATCGAACCTACAAGTGTCACGTTTACAATCGTACTCTTGTACACTGCGCTGGGATAGTCTTAAGAATGCTAATATCCAAAGTATGTTGTTTCTTTATGTGTTCTCCGTACAATGTGCATTGATGAGGTGATTAGTGCTTAACTAGCACTTTCAAATAATACAATAGAGCAGAACAAAATATTTTATTTCTTTAGTTTGGCAATACTTTATTAAAACTGGCTGGACATGGAGAACGCAGTGAGGGATTACGCAGTCTCTACATATTCTCCGTGATACAACCGATTCTAGAATGTTAAATAAAGAGACAGATTGTAGAACCTACTATTGCTACATATTACAGAAATATGTTTTAAAAATTTCTAGACACTCTAAATCGTCAGTAGTCTCATAAATGTGTCTAACATAATATCGTTTTGTTTGTTGAAATGTCACCACGAATGTTACATTACGTTTGAAATACCAACTGCAAAGTTTATTCTGAACGTTGACAGCCCCGCTGCGTTCATTTACACGTACTTTACAGAATAGAATAATTGAATAGCAACGTCGTCGGCGTGTTTCAAAAAAAAATCTACTTCGACTCGAAAAAGTCATACAACTTTACCGCTTTCTGACGACTCTATTGTTCCAAAGTTTCCGTCGACTCGACTCGGACATCTTGTTTTTATTCTAAAAAGAGCTTTTAGCTGAACTGTATTCATGAGGTTATTTAAATCTATTATTTCTGCCTTTGTAATAACTTCGCCTATAAGCTGGAGAACTTTGTGCTCTCAAAACGTCCTACAAATGCTACTGTAGTGTAAACAATTACGAGTTCCGTTAACATTGAGCAATACTTGAACATTGAAAATTTAGTATTTTATCTTTTAAAATTATTTTTGTGTCGAGCAAGTTTTTTGTTCGCTATTGTTGGATGAATTTAAAGACAGCGTTGAGTCCTGCCCCTCAACACGCAATGACTCCAGAATCCGGAAAAAGTGGATAAGGAAAATGCCTTTCTTAAAATGAATGATCTTAACTCTGGGTTTCCAGATTCTTCTGCCTACTTTGCTATGTGGGGAAAGATTTCTTACCAGCGTGCCTTTTATTTTATTATTAACTAACTTAACTCAACGTAGCTGTCTGCTGTATCCCTAGCAGAACAGTCAGGAAGAGCAGAACGCCAAACGCTACGGTCTCTTTCGCCTCGTTCTCGTCATCAACCTCATCACAAATGCCTTCCTCATGTCCTCATGTTTTTACGTGTAGATTCATTAATACTGTGTATTTGGAGGTCAACCGCGTCTTCCTTTTGTCCCTCTCTCTCTCTCATTCTCTTACTGATATAGTGAAGTTTAAAATAAACTTCATTTTACATAATAAATGTATTCCACAGCTTGTTAGTTTATTCATATATGTACATACCTCCACTAGTCGAATGGAAAAATATCAATTAAAACATACCTACATATTTCTGTTAAGTTCACACAGCTAACTTAAAGCCAATGCCTCATTTACTATTCAACTAGAACAATATAAAAAAGCAGTTTCTATTGCGTTTAAATAACCTAACTGAATCCTATCGATTTTTTGATTTAAACCAAAATACATTTAGATTCATTTTAAAATCACAGCACTATTCCAACCAATGCTTCCATGGCATCACGGTCTTTGGGAATTAATCTATTTCAGGGCTACCTATTCGCTAGGGCAGTCACGTTTGGGCCCGATGAGGTTGAACCCTCGTCATTGCCCGTCTGTCTGTCACAGCGGAGGTCACTATTTTTTAGGGATACTGCAAAAATATATCCTTTGATAAAAATACTACAAGATAATAGATTTATGGACTAGATGACGATATGGACTGGAAAATCTTGGACGTAAAATTCGTACCGCTATTTCATATATTTTACATCGGAATTTTATCTCTTTTGGCATACTCATATGTTGCGTTTCTAGGGTAATATGGACATTTTTCTAGGTTTTTTGTTTTGTTCTCGGTTAAAATGAGGGAAGTAGAATATGTAATATCTAGATATGAAATATATTACTTTGCAATTACGAATAATCGTAGATTATGTAAGTAATTTGTGCTATTTTTTATTTCTATTTATGTTTATTGGGATTGGAATTTTGAAATATGTACAAATTAATAAACAATGTCCATTATTCTATTAAAATAATTTTGACACACACTCTCTCTCCTGATATTCATCAATTCATCAATAAAATTAAATTAACTTTCATTGCTTAAGAAAATATGTTCACGTAGTAAAAACAAATTGCTTATCTGGTTCTAATTGAGTGGAAAATTAAATCAAATATGAGTAAAAGCGGAACCGGTCCGGACGCCTCTCGCAATGCAAATGGACTTCTCAGCCAATAAATCTTTGACGTGTTTGTAGATTTGATGTATGAAGTAATAAAGAAACCAGTTTTTTGGAAATGGTAGATTTTATTGATAGTGGTTTATCAAATTACTACCTGTAATTTTGCTTGCGTGGATTCTAAATGAATTCTTATATGATAATCCCGTTGTTAAGTCTCCAAGACTAGTCCTGTTTTTACCCATACCGTTGAATTTTTTGCCCATGAGCCAGGACTGGAGTTACTATACTATTTAGCAATACTATTAGATTCCATCTAAGCTAGAAATATTAATCTTCTTATCTACGTATAGGTAATTGATTTTTTGAATAGTACGAATAACCTAGTAAAAATACCTTTGCTTATTTTTTTTGACACTGTTTTTCACATATGTAGGAAGCAGGAACCTAGTGCTGTGACGCTTCGTTTCTCATTTCTCGACGAATTTTAGAGAGCAGAGAAAAAAGAAGAAAAAGCAGTGAACATCGAACTCAAAGCTTTTGCGTTTGAAAGTCAGACTCCGTTCCAATGCGCCACAATAGCCTAATAATATTGTGATTTTTATTATTAAAGGCAAGTAGTATTTTAAACTGGAAAGGTGTCTATTATACAAATCCATTTCAAATTTATGTAGGTTGTTACATAAATTTGAAATGCACAACGGTGACGTAAATTTCACCAACCGGTAAATATTAAGTGACGCTATCATCTCCGTTGTTGTATACTATTACGTAATTTGTAGTACTAGTTAGATAATGAGGCCGGCTGAGTATAAGCACGACGGTTGTGAGTTCTATTCCCATTCGGGAATTAGTTATTTTCATTTCTTAATTCCGTAAATAAGATAAAGCAAGTTTTTTCAATCAATACTAACAACTCGCTAAATTGCTAATGGAAATGTGTATAGAAAAATTAAGTTGTCTCACTAGAGATAACGACCGTATCAATTGATAATAAATTATCGGTTTTTAAACAGACGACGGGCTGGATGTAACGGCGTAATGTGATTCTATCAACTTCATTTGTATTCGAGTGTTGAATTGCGAAATTCCCACGCCTCTACGAAATAAGGCCAAAATTTCGTAAAAGCTAGATAGGTGATGTCTCTCTATGTCCTTTTTGGTGACACAGATTTGTGCACTTTTCTCCTGTAGACTTAAGAAAAATGAATTTCGAAATGACTGTTTTTTTGTTTCATAAATTATTAGTATTCCATATATGCATATTTTTAAACTTCTTACTATATCCCGCACATTGCAAGGTATGTACTATTGAAATGGGAACCTAGTGTCAAAACTCTACGTTTTCCATTAAGACACTTCCTTTATTCGTCTTAATACTAGATTTCCTTTGCTTACCCCGCAACATGTGAAAAAAAATAAGTAAACATTTTACTTTTACCTATCTGACGTATCTAGTTATCATACAACTTTGTAGTTCAAAAGATAACCCGACTTCTAAAAGTATAGATTAAGTATTCATAAGTTTGTTAGCATCGCCAAGTTTCTAAAGTAGTTTCTAATGTTTTTTGCTAAAACACAAGCCTCGTCTCATCTAACTTGATTCTGATGAAACTTGACATAAATAAATTAGCTTTAGGTCCAATTTTGTTACCATTAAATTACCATCGACAATTCAAAAGTGCTTATAATAAGATTATTTGTATAAAGAATATTTTGAATTTGAATTTTAATTTGAATTTGAATGAATTTTATTTTCATCGGAACTATAGAAATTCAGAATATCATTTTACTTTAAAGCTGAATAAAAAAATGTCTACTTCGGTGATTTTGAAAAAAATTTCATATTTTCGTGTTTTTGTTTTTTTCTGTGTCTTTCATATAGCAGGACAGGTGGAGAGAACTTAGTCTGGAGACACTCCGCTTTCCATTATCCATTAATTTATCGAGATATTGTGTGTTGAGTGGCGAAAAATAACTCCACGCTTTGTCTCGTTATCTGAGCGAAGTAATTTAAATTCAAATTCAGTTAGTATCTTGGAAGCATTGCTGGTTGCATTGTTGAATGGCGTAACTAAACGCCGGATTTTGTCTTGACACCAGAGCAAGAAAATGAAAATATTAAATATCTCATTTCCCCGCCCCCCTGCCGCATTTACAGTTACACGCTTGCGCCCCTGCGCTGCAACTGGCCTTAAGATTACTTGCTTTGAAATTACATCATCAGACAACCAAGAAATGAACTTACGACTCAATTAATCTATGTCAACATTAATACAATACCAACGATCCATAACGTCCTAAAACAATTGTTATATAATATATAATTCACTGTTTTGCTAGCGTTTTACCGCCGCGATGATTTGCATCGTGCTTGAGATTCATGTTCATACATAATTTATACGATATTACTCTAGTATTATTTCAGAGTTGGAAGGAGTAGAAAATTTTCGACGTATTCGTTTCATTGAATATATTTTTTCATTTCGCATTTTCAACGGCAACGGGTAATGAACGAATACGATAGAGTGGGTTTTGTATCCAATGTTTTATATAAAGACAAATATTTTCTTTGTTTAATTTAAGTTTTCCGAACAATATAAAAATTCGTTACTTTTGTTTGTTTTTGTATCAAATTTGACTTTTCAGTATGAATGTATAGAAAAAATATATGAATATATAATGGCGAATCCACGTGGGGGCCACTAGTATACTATAAGATTGTCTATTCCGGCCTCGGAAGATAATTCTATGTTTTCGTCTTACTCATATAATGTATGTACTCGGGGAAAGAAATATCTAATGTTTCATTTTCTCGCTCAGGTGACGAGGCCAAGCGTGGCGTTCCGCCACACAAAGCGCGACGCCTTCAGTATTCGGCGAGAACTGGGGAACAGGAGTGTCATAATGTGAACTGAGTGTCTTAACACTACTATTTTAGATTCACTTTGCTATGTTTAGGATACAGAAGCTGAAGCCCACTTGTCAAAATATAACGTTTCGAATGGTGGAATTCAAGGTCGCGCTCTTTCTACTAGAGTGATAAAATAAAAATAATTTAAATATTATCATCCCACTAGTCAGGGTCAAATCTGTAACCATCACGCTTAAAATCAAACACTCTACCACCAACCCACAACGTCTCAAATTAAACCCATTAAAACTTCCAAAGTCTCATTTTCTAAGAATCTTATGAAGCAGTATTTTATAGACGATGTTTATCACTTGCACCAATTTACTGGCCCGGAGCAAGATAAATAGTGTAATCTTTTTGTCGCCTAAAAGTAAAGATAACAAAAGAAAAAGAATTTAAAAGGCAGTAATTCACTCCAGCGCAAACCCTTTGGAGGGAAGGGTGAAAACATTGACTTATAAATCATGCTGTTTAAATTATCTCACCTATTTTGTATGCTTATGTAAGGCAGCTGTTTCTTTTTTTAATTTATTTGTTTTTAACATGCCTTTTTATCATTTGTCAAAAATTATGTTACGGCGTTAAGTTCCGCCACTCAACACCTACTCAATAACTCCAGGATTCGGCGGAAAGTGATGAGGGAAGGTATGAAGATAGGGAAAAGGGATATGAGAATGGATTGTTATAACACTAGGTACCAGGTTCCCTCTGCCTGTCCTGACATGCAGAATATAGCGTAAAATATGTATACCAAACGTGGAATTTTATGCCGTGTTACAAAAATTAGCCGTTGGGCTACCAAAGTTACAGCCTCAAGATTATGAACAATTCCGATACTTTGATGTTTGAAGTTTTCGTATAAATCATTGTTAATGACATCATTATGTTTATTAAACGGCGCGGCGTTTCGTAGATTTTGGTTTAAATAAGATTTTGAAATAATTTCATATTCTTTGAAATTAGTTGCTTGAAAAAATTTTTTTTAGCTTTTTATCCCTGGCTATTTTAGACAAACAATACGGTTTCTGCATAACTGGTACCGGCAGCAATACGCCTTTCAAAATCGATTTCGTATCTTCCATCTATATTAAACATACTTCCCAAATCCCACGGGTTCCCACGGGTTAACGATGCCTTAACTGAATTGATGAGACGACTGAACGTCAGCACAGCTGCACGTTTGACCGTACACAGCGTAGTGCTGGTACCGGCACACTGTTACACGGCAGCGAAACGTGTATGTTACAGAAGAAGAATGCAAGAAACATGAATTCTGTGGAGTTGCGATCTCTTCGTAGGATATGCGGAGTCAACTTAGTTGATAAAAACCGCAATGAAGAGAAACACAGAATGGCAGGTATTAGCGAGGATGTCACGATGAGAATGAAGAAGAACGTATACAACGGGGTAACCAAAGGGAACTTAATTTTAAGACTCTACACTCCCTTGTATCATCTAATTTAAGAGACATTGTATCTTGAGTGACGAAACTCAACGGAATCAAACATAGAACCATCGCGTTTACAGTCAAACGTTGTCTGAAATTCAAATTATTCTAGCAACATCAGTTCAGTGAATTATATATTTTCTTTGTAGCCAAATTGATATTCAAAAGAACAAAGAGTGTACGATGAATGTTCATATATATATTTCAATATTTGAATGAATAGAGCTGTGAAGCTTTTAAACTAAAAATACAAATATATATCGTGAATTTTAGCAATTATCTTTCAAAGTACTAAACGAAAAACATTTTTTCAAAATGACGAGTTTTATACGTAGTTATAACATGTTCCAAATAAAATCCTTTATAGATCACGTGGTAAATATTATATTTTTCCGCACATAGCAGAGTAGGCAGAGTGAACCTGCGACGTTTTGACCAATTCTGGAGACATTGCGTGTTCAGTGGCAGAAATCAACGCCATGCTTTCCTCGTTACCGAAACAAGGAAATTAAAATATTAAATATTTCATTACCTTGAGTGAGAATGGAACCCACTACAAAATGTCATTTCTAAAACCTTTTCTTCATATTACTTTTCTAATGCAATTGTATAGTACACAGCGTATTCAACGAGCTTTCTGGCGCTGTGCCAATGAGGCTTCCGAACTCCATTCGCTACCCACAACCTCTTATACCCCTATTTATATTTAAATTTCTTACTTTAATTTGAAACTACAAATTATATCTAGTTACCAGAGCGGAAAAATGAAAAAAAAATCATTCACCCGCTCTGTTAACCGTTAAGTACGGACGTGCGATCTCACAGACCCCGGCCGGCAGGTACTTTACTTCTTAGTTTCTCCTTCTCCACAAGAGGAAAGGTCAGTGCCTACGTTGACATCGGAACAGGCAGCGTTATATCACGCTCGTATTTGGTGAATAATTACCTTTTGAAATTACGATGCGATTTTTTTTTGTTTTCTGCTCTGTTATCGTAAATGGTTATTTTGACATATATTATAAATATGATATTATTATTAATAGATATAATTATATTCATTAACAACCTTTAAATATTGGAATAATACGTTGTGTAGAATTTTTAATTCATTGGATGTATTGAATATATCCCAAATTAGGTGGATTTAAATATTGCTAACTTTAAAATATTCGTAAAAAAGTTCAATTTCATTATTATTATTCTACTTATTATTTCTTACTTTCCTTCTTAAATTATATATTAGATTATAATAAACTTATAAAACACATAAAATATATTTTTTCATTTTGCCTCCACGATTTCTATTTCCCCAGAACTATTCCTGTGATATATAAGTATAAAATTTGTGTTTTATAAAAGCTCCTCTGTCGGAATCCTTTCATATGTAAAAGCTTCTTATTTAGTAGAACATACGAAGTAAGATACACCAAGGAAAATGAGAATTTTCTAAGTTCTGAATATAAATTCATATTAAACCACCGGAAAAGACAGTTTTACGTGATTTTGTCGAATAGATATCTCGATGTCTCTAGTATGTCCTTATTCAACGTCTGAATTGATATGAATAGACCAAAAGTAATGGATAAATATCCTCCAATAACTTTAATGCACGCTGTATCCCTCATTACAGGGTAATCAGAAGAAACCTAATGTTATTAGGTTCCGTTTCTCACGCAGCACCACCACGCAGAGAAATGTGTCACCAATCTCATTCTATCTAGTCTCCAAGTACGACCGTTATTTAAAGATGCAAAATGACACATACTGTATTTTCTTACCTTTACTGAGAAGGGGAGAGTCTGAAAACCTAATGTTAAGACTCCTCCCCGACTTTCCATCGAATTCCGAATTCAAAGCCTGTCGAGTTGCGAAACTCAACGTCGCGCATTACGCAATACGCAATACACATACACATTACCTATATTATATACCTAAATCGACCACTACATTCTAAAGTAAGATCTTTTATTTACGCTCCAAAAACCTTGTTAACAAGTTAATGTGTACTATTCGAGGCACAAAATTGAATCTCTTAATTGCCTACCCACCACCGAGGTTACATCGATGAACTTTTTGACTTTCGGCCATCGGGTGTTGGTACTAACGAAATTTCATTAATATTTTTTTCCTTCCTCCGTCTCGCCACAAGACTCTGGGGAAAGTTTTTTAATCTTAACACTGAGTTGTTGGGATTAAATTACATTGTATTTCTCTACTAAATATTCCGATACTATCTAAGAATTGAACATGGGATGGTAGTGGGTTCGATTCCCACTCAGGAGTCTTTCTTCATATTTGTTCATTATTGAATAAGCAGATGGAAAATATTTTATAATAAATGGTGGAAAATATTTTATAATAAGAAGAAGAAGAAGACAATAGAATAAGACAGTTTTAGTACAACCTAATAGGCCTCCTGTTTGAAAAATACAGTTGAAGGACGAAATTCAATGCCAGGATTGAGTTTATTTAACCAGACCGAGTAAAAAGAAAACGAATTATTATAAATATACATATTTATCAAGTGGTTGTCACACTTAGAACTGACTCCGTTAATATTTATATTCAATTTTATTCTTTGCATATTAGAATATGAGATATATTAATAAACGTGACAGTACGTTTGATTCCCACTTGAGGAGATGAAGTATTTAATATTTTCATATCCTCGGTCTGGTAACAAGGTAAAGCGTTGAACTTGGGCAAGTTGAGTTTCGCCAATTAAGACCCAATGCCTCCAGAACTCAACGGAAAGAGGGGAGCAGAAATATCGTAGTGAGAACAGAGTGTATCAACACTAGGCTCCAAAACTCCCTCTACCTACACCGATACGTGCGGGATACACTGTGAAGCTAATGAAAAAATATTTTTAAAGTTTATTCTATTTCTCCCATCCTGTTTTATTTAGACCAATATTGACTTCCACCGACCAATAAGAAATTTCTTTAAAAATCAAACGAAAAATGTTCAGAACAGTGTTCTCATACTAAGTTATTGCTGTTTACTCTAAAAATAAGGTAAATGTGCGTGAATATAAAATACATACATATATAAATAAATATTTTATCGGTCCTCGAATAAATCAGGCATCGGTATGTCAGCGAATTACGGTATTATGTAACAAGATAGAACAATTTTATTGGCAAATATAACATGTAACAAAGTTTTCTGTCTACCTCATGTTTATTACAATCGAGGATCTATAAGCCCCAATTTCAGCTTTATAACATATTGATATATTTTTTCTGTCGTCTTATATTTTTTATTGGCGCTACTAGTAGTGCCATCTAGATGCCGCCCGCAAATTTATTTATTTATTGTGTTTTGAGTGGCGGAACTCACCGCCGTTACGTTGGCTGCTTGAAAGTTTTATTGAAAACAGAAATAGCCTTATGGAATATAGTTTTCAGTTGTCTTGATGATACTTTATGTGTAATAAAAAGTTAAGGACATCAATATTATTTACATTTAAATTATCAACTCTTCTTTAATGGTATTAAAAAATAAGAATTACAAAGACTAACAAATAATATTAAAGAAAAAGGGAAAAAAGGAAACCGCACAAAAACAACTATTAACTTTGATCCTTTATTTCCCAAATTAACGGTCCCCCGAAAATATAACTCAATATGATCGACTTCAAAAAGGCCAGCATCGGAGCGTGTAGTCAAACTGAAAGGATTTTCGCAAATCCGTTTATTACTACGGATACTTGGTCGAAACGCTTCACCCATTTCATTGAAATTCGAGTGGCACATAAAATGGTGGTAAATTTCTGATACTAATGTTAGGGCTATGGACGGACTTGACGGGCTTAGTTTGCTTTTACGAGGTCGTTCTGGGTTTTGGCCCGAGAATCTGTTACAAACTTTATGAAATTTTATAGCGTAGCCTGATATAGTGGACTGTTTTTTCATGAAGAACCTTGGAACTGAGGGTTGAGATTCTTCCATTGTTGCTCCACTCCCCATTAACTGCTGCTGAATTTCTGCAGAATTCATGAGGGAGTGAGTGGCGATGAGTTACGAGACAGAAGAAATGAAAATATTGAATATTTTATTCCCCGACTAGAAATCAAAGTCACAACCATCGCGTTAACAATCGTACGCTTGTGCCCCTCTACCACGACGGCTTCGATGATGATGACACCGACCGTAATTAATTTAATTCAGCTATTATCTACTTATATACAAAAAATATAACAAAAATATTTTTTAGCCACGAATTTTTAAAATATTTATATGTATAAATACAAGATGCCTTCACTACTGAATACACATTCAACGATGCAGATAATATACAACACAGTTTTTGTATTTCCGCTCCATTGGATTCGTAAACTATTTGAGTACTCCACGTATATTTGAAACTTTACATTATACATTTTGAGTTGTTTCAATATCTAAGAAATATTTATCTTTCTCTATAAGCTTAGTTCTTAAGGGACACAGAATCTGAATGTAAGCACGGTACCTGTGGATACGACATCCAATCGGAGGAATCATCTGTTCTCATTTCTATGCTCTAAAAAAAAGGTGACGTGGAGTTCCGCAATACATAAAAGTGCAAAAAATATATTTATATATGTATTTTTAGCGTCACGCTGTATCACGCATACAGCAGGATAGGCAGAGGAAACCTGGAGGCTTTCCGTTTTGAATAGCGGAACTCAACGCCGCGCTTTGCCTCGAAACCCGAGCGAACTGAAGCCACAATCTGCATTTATAATCACACTTTGTGCCCCTTCGCCACAACTAGTCTAGTAAATGATAAAAGTATACATATTGTATATGAATATACTTATTTTATTTTTGTGGGATTTTTGTGAACGTAATAAACTAATTTCCTATGATATAAGCTACGTTTTATGATATTATTTGGTACGTGGGTTTACTTTATGTTTGTTATTATCCCTTCAACCCCATGTGATTGACCTAATTCTTTATCCCTTATTCCAAAATCAACAACCCCTGCATATTAGAAATGTAAGGGTTAGTTTATACTCACAAATGTGCTTTTAGGAGAGAAAACATTTTTTTAATGTTACTTTGTTTCAATTTTAATATTTTTCAATATCTCTTTTTACATAAAAATTTTTGAAAAGAATAAAAAAGACTAAAAAAGCAATAACAATTAGTCAATTGGGACAGTTGACTGTTTAATGGAAACTATTCTGAATAATTGTCATCAACTTAGATATTGTTCACTTTTTAGTTAATCTAATTATATATGATAATTTAAAATCAAGTTTACCATTTTTTATAAAAAATATCATGCACAATATAGATGTCATACAATACAAGTCTTATTATTAACTTTCCAACCAAAAATATGAAAACAAAGCCTAGCCTCAACCCAGGATTGACCTCAAAAGAACATCTCTTGGATTCCATCCAACTCATCCATTTTGGATAGTATCCAAGGGGTACGGGTTTAAATCCTTACACGTTTAAACTTTTACATAAAAATTTAACCTACAACAAATGTCTTGCTTCCATAGTATATCACAATTCATATTTATATTCATTGGCAGATCAACCACTTGGAACCCGATCCTCGAAATGTTATTGCACCAACTATACAATAAAGGAGTGTACTCTCAAGCCTTTGCATATCTAGTACTCGGTTTGGTAGTAAAATAGTGAACAACTTAAAGCATGAAGGCAACGAGGCTTTAAGATTAGTAATGCTATAGAGACAACAAAGTCAAGAGGCATACAGGGAAAAAAGGAGAGCTCTGCATGTGGCCTTTTTAGATCTGCAGAAGGCCTTTGACTGTGTGCCTCGTCAGTGTATCTGGTGGGCATTGCGATCCAAAGGGATCCCTGAGGCCTATATTGAGATTATCAGAGGCATGTACCACGATTCCGCTTCTATGGTTAGGACTGCTGTTGGCGACACTAGACCCTTCCCGATTACAGTGGGGGTTCACCAGGGCTCGGCTCTTAGTCCGTTCTTGTTCAATGTAGTGCTCGATACTGTCTCGGCTCACATCCAGGACCAGCCTCCATGGCTGATGATGTATGCCGACGACATAGCACTCATTGCCGAGAACCGACTGACGCTGGAGCGTAAAGTGAACCTCTGGAAGGGTACGCTTGAGAACGGCGGCCTTAAACTAAATGTGTCGAAGACAGAGTACATGGCCTGCGGGAACCGGGACTCGAGCACCATCCTTATAGGTCCTGAACCAGCCGTTAAGTCGGAGAAGTTCAGGTACCTTGGATCCGTTATGCACGAGTCTGGAGGCATCGACCACGATGTCCATGGCCGGATAAGCGCTGCCTGGGCCAAATGGCGGGAGGTCACTGGTGTGGTCTGCGACCGCAGAATACCGCCCAAGCTCAAGGGGCTGATATACAAGAGCATCGTCCGACCGGTTCTTTTATACGGCAGCGAATGTTGGCCAGCACTATCTCGGCACACTCAGGAGCTTCACGTCACGGAAATGAAGATGCTGAGGTGGATGTGCGGCGTAACGCGGTCTGACCGCATACGCAACACATTCATTCGAGGTAGTCTTGGGGTCCGTGACGTAGCGGATAAGCTCCAAGAGCGTCGTCTGAGATGGTTTGGCCACGTTACGCGCCGGCCTAAGAACTATGTCGGATGCAAGTGCCTTGCTATATCAGTTCCTGGAGTGAGACCTCCTGGACGCCCAAGGAAGCGCTGGCTGGATGTCGTGAAGCAGGACATGAGAGCCAATGGTCTAACCACCGAGGAAGCAAAAGACCGTGCAAAGTGGAGTAGGTTGAGTAGGAGGGCAGACCCTGGCAATAGCCGGGATTAATGCCAGGAGGAGGAAGACAACAAAGTCAGCTTCGTACCACAAAAGACCAACGCGATGTTACTAAAGAAAGCTCAATAAAATCTATGGTATTAGTGCTTGGAAATCACCGGCCTGCGTATGATGCAAAAAAGATCTTAATCGAGTGCTAAGAGATTTCAAACAAAAAAAAATCGCTCGTAAAGCACGGTCTATCACTCCTCTGTGCTCATTTTATCAGACCTACTCAGACTTAATACGAATCCTTTCTTTCACAGTATTCCAAGCCAAGCCGTATATCTAGACAGATCAACCCAGGAGATCACCAGTGAATCTCAACGTCGAGATTGGTCTATATTACCCAAGCTAACTAGGTCCATTAGTGCATCTGACTAAAACACTAAACAAAGGGCCAGTCAATAAAGTCAAAGTGTAGTCAGCCAATGCGGTAAAGCGAAATCTGATTAACGATCGATTCATCAGTTGATTGCGTTAAGCCGTCACGTTGTCCGATTATGGTAATACAATATAGCCATATAATAATATTGTAGATTATTATAAAATTATATAACTTATTAATATTTGTATGTTTCCGAGTGGTTACGAGATATTGTCTGTTGAGTGGCGGAACTTAACGCCGCGTTTGGTTTTTAGAAAAGGGGGAAATAACGATGTTTAATTTCTTCATTGGACATCGAACCTTCAATAATTACATGTACAATTTTATTACAATGTTCTCTAATAATAATTTCGCCGAATACTCTAAGCATTATGTGTAGAATGGCGGAACTGAACACCGCGATTTACCTCGACACCAGAGCGAAGAAATGAAAATTTAAATAAATATCTCATTTGCCAGCCCACCACCAGTCGCGTCCACACTTGTGCCCCTGCGCTCTCTAATAATATTTTCATGATATTTTTCGTTTATATAATTTACAACATCTATACTTATTTTAGAATAATTGCGACACCCGACACGCGGCTGTCTATCACATTAACTTTGCAACTCGATATTTAATTCTAATCAAACCTCTAATTTTATTTGGAAGTTTTCTTTGGTGTTTAAAACAAAGGAATGATTAATTGGTTGGTTGGGTGTCATGTTGAAGACATTGATCTGTTGTTTCTATGTAGATATTTTCTTAGATACAAGCTGTATCTAAAACAATATAGAAGGGTAGGCAGAGGGAACCTGGGAACCTTGTGCTGAGACACTCAGTTCCCATTGAGAATTTCGTGCCCCACGTTTCGCGGAATTCTGGAAGAATTGGCTTTTGCGTTACTGAGTGAAGTGAGTTGGCCACCGTCCCGCTTTTTATTTGGATTTCGATACCTATTCGAAATATTGTGACGTATGTGAACGAATGTGAACGAAGTGACGAAACTAAACCCCATGGTTTGTCTTCTAATACAAGAGATATGGTAATAACTCATTCCCTCAATCAGGAATCGATCCCACAATTGTCTGACGCTGTGCGCCTATGCCATGACGGTCTTAACTATTCCTTAATTTGTCTTACTTAAGCTATGATTAATTTGTATGTACAAGCAAAGTTATACAGTAAAAGGTTAGGCAACAATAAAAAGTAACGTAAAGAGCCTCCCTTTGTAATAGTGGCCGGCTTTTGTCTCTAACTCTTTTGTTCAAGAGTCTCGGTTCGAATACTTTCAATGGGATTGATTTTAGTATTGCATTTACCTTTGGAATTTTGTTGAAGATAAATAGAAGTATACTTGTAGTTATATGATTTTTTTTCTTTTCAGGCGTCGGTATGTTGTATTTCGTCCTCCACTATTCAAATACTTCAATGACACTGTGCCACAAGCCACAACCCTCGATCTGGGGTTTGTTTCCAATTCTGAGGAATATATTAATTTCAGTTTTTCGCTCTGGTGAGACAAAGCGTGGCGTTAAGTTCCACTAACTAACATGCAATGCTTCTTCAAAAAGGGTAATAATTAAAGAATGACCGTATCTTAGCACTCCCTACCCTGCTACAAGGAATATAGCGTATATCAAACAAAATAAGAGATAAAAATATAAAAAAAAGTAATGAATAATCTTCCAAATTAGTAAGAAAATAACAGACGAAGAGTAAAAAAAAATCGTCATCTCTCAGTCCTTTTGATTGAAATGTAACAATTTAACTTTAAATTGGTAAACTTCTTTAGCTTTACTTTTTATTTCGTTTCCAATTGACATTTTTAATACTTTTAATGAGTTATGTTCAATTAGTGTAATGGTATTACTTTTACAGCTTTTTCTTAACTAACCTTGTTATATATTTTTGTTATTAAATCTTAGAGTTAAGTTCCGCCATTTTACTCGAAATGTTTTCAAAATTGTGGGATATATAAGGAATGTATTATCTTAGGGCCAGGTTCCCTCTGCCTACTGTGCTAAAACGCAGGGTACACCATGAAGCTAAAACTTCACTATTTCACTTAGTTTCTTATTAAAAAAAAAATGGAGTCAAATGATGTATTTCACAATGAAAATGACTGGATTTCAACATGACTTGCATAAGACAGCTTCACCTAATACAACTGGTCTTCTAATTGCTCATATCTTCAATCAGCACTTGCAGTACTGAAACCGACAGTCCATCAATCGTTCAATATAATAGATTCTTGTGGCACATTTAGAACCTATCTGATTAATACTGCCTGCAATAGTTCATAGAGGTAACTGAGTATCTTAAGACGGTAGTTGTAGGTTCAATTTACACTCGGAAGAATGGTAATAATTAAATTATTTTCACTTTCAAGCTATATTACAACAAAATGTGGCGTTGGGTACCGCCAATGGCTGGTTCGAAAATTGAACAAACGGAACGTAGAGAAACGAAGGGTACTTATTGGCACTAAGTTTCTTCTGTCTACCCAGGATTAACCATGAAGCTGAATGAAAATATACCAAATTCTGGAATTTTGTCTATATTTTCACTCAAAATTCTTTTTCTTCAATTCAAGGTGGTTGGTAGATAAAATAATTTATTCCCTCGAGTGGGAATCGAACCTTTATCCATCATAATTACAATTATGCGCTGTGCCGCTGCCCACAACACTATATAACAATACACTCTCCTCCGGAAAATCGTGGTAAGGATACCTTCAAATTGAATATTAATAAACGTGTTGTTTGCCCCAAACAATTTCAGGTGCGGTAAATAGCGGTTTATTTCATCTAAGCTTCATTTCGAGATTTGACTATCAACAGTGAGGCCACAATCTTCATAAAGAGGATAAAAGAGGATATAAAAGAATTTATATCACTTATGTACGTCCTGTTCTTTGGCTGTCAATACTTGTCTATATATTTCGGATCCTTTGTCTTTTTTTCTTTGTGAATTAACCTTTTCTTGTTCTGTTAGAACGTGCCATTATTAGAAATATTTACTAGTAATATAAAAATGCTATAGAAAATATACTCGATATTTTCGTTGTTCTGTTGTTACGTCACATTAGACATGTCTAATATAAAATTTCACTATTTTTAATAATTTGTGTCCTATTATAATAAGTTATCTTATATGCTAATACTTTATTCTCCATCTTTCTTTTTGTTCATTTCATAGATTTTTCATTCATAATAATTTACCAGGCAAATGCCAGGTTCAATACACTATTAATAAAATTTACTCAAAAAAAATAAAAAATACAATAAACAAACATTATTTGTACCATAGTCGTCTCACAGAGAACTTACAAAATGCAGCTATCCTTTTACTTAGAACATGAAAATTTAATCAAAACAACGTTCGCGGGCCTCCTTTTATTACTTTGATCAATGGAGCGCAACGGGAACGGCTTCTTTTGAACGAAATGTCAACTATTTTAATGTATAAACGTCGGCCACCGCAAATATTGAAGTTTTGGGAATGTTCGTTTCATTAACAAATTTTAATTATGTATTCTAATTTTTAATAATGGAATAGAAAATAGAGAACAGCCGGAGGGGACGACGGGAGGAAGCTCATAAAAATGTTAAACGGGAAGAAATTCCTCTTTTCTCCACTATTTTTATTACAATAAGTATCTACATGAGTAGTAGTAGGTACTACGGATTCATTTTATGTTCCCTTGTATCATCAAAAATCTGCATTATCATTATAAGGCGATAACTTTAATCTTAGTTTTATCTGATAACACTTTTAAATATAACCCGAAGGCCGATCTCCTTCAAATCTGGGTTAAACTAAAACCTTGACAAACTTAGGCATAACGATTATATATAACGAGGAAAACTGAAACAATGCTAAATAACTCTTACCATTTGGTTAACAGTGGGAACTAAAATAACTAATATAGAAAAATGATTAAATATTGTACAGTTTTAGTCTGATTTTACTTAAATCTTATATCTATACTAGTGTTCGCTTGTGGGTTCTCCTGTGTAATTATAAAGAAGATTACAAAGTTTGTAAAAAGCATTGATAAAAAACTTTGTAAAAAGCATGTGGCTAAACGTAACTGCTTGTGGACTTGATTCCCTCTCGAGGAAATTAAATATTTAATCGAACATTTTACATTTCTTCGCTCTGGTGTCGAGGCAAAGCGCGGTATTCAATTCCACCACTTAACACGCAATGCTTTCAGAATTTTTCGGAAAATGACCTACCCAGCTTAATGCGGGATAGAGCGTGAAGCTGGAAAAATAAAAAGATTTTCACGGAAATCAAAAATACAACTTCTATTACATATTTACCACATACCTAATTAGCAACTAAAAGAAATTTTCATAAAGAAAAATACATTAAACCCTCGTCATTTATTAACACCGATCTCGTCAAGGCGCCGTCTCAAGGCAAGTTGGAATGAAACCTCTCTATTATTTATAAGGAAACATGGAATTTTAACAAGAAAAACAGCTCTCTCAAGCTTTGTTTATACGAGATTCTATATAAATATTAATTTGCTACTTTCCTTAGTTAATTTGTTTAAATAGTGCCTCTCCAGTCTTATTTTGTTAGGTATTTGCATTTAATATTTATAAGTGGGGTGTTCATTTTTTTGTCGCTCAATTTGGAAGCTTGAAAATAAATTTTAATATTATGTTTTTGGATGATCTTAGAAAATTTATTATTTTTAGTAGCAATTATAAGGAAACACGACTGTTTTGGTGATTTATGCGGTATACAGCGTGAAAGTGAGAAAGTTTAAGTGTAGCCAGAGAGAACTTGGGATCCTAGTGTTAAGACACTTCCATTTCCCATTTTTCGTCGAATTCTTTAGGCATTGCGAGTTGAGTGGCAGAACCCAATGCCACGCTTTCTCTTGTTTCCAGAGCGAAAAAATTAAAATATTAAATTATATACTATTTTACTTGAATATTTTATTTAGCTTAGCTGCGTAGAGTTTTGACACACAATGCCTCTCAAATTAAGCAGAATATGAGAGAGTGAAACATTTTAGCACTAGGTTTCCCTTGTCTATCCGCATATGGGAATATACGGGAAAGACCGTGAAGCTGAGAAAAAAATAATATATACCTACATTTTAGATATATCCAAATCCCATCCAAATAGGAATTGGATCGATAAAAATCAAATTACAGATCATCGAGATCAGCCAATTAGTTGTCAGTAATTCCAAATGTAAATGAACAATTCTGGCAAACGCGACGATTTTCAAACTAAACGGTGTTATTGATAATTTATTCGGCGTTCAATATTCATTGCGGCGGAAATCGTAACTTATTAGGAAAAATGTACAATTTCCACTGACTTAACATTTGTATTTAACAATATTAGTACTGTACCTACTACATACGATAGGTTGTTGGCTCAAGTTCCATTTTCTGTAGTATCTCGCTGAATGAGACAAAGTACAGCGTTGATTTCCGCTAGATACACACAATATCTAAAGAATACAAAAGTGAAGCTAAAAAAAGAAAAATACAATGTTAGTTATGAAGCTTAGGATTAGAATTTTTTGAAAATTGCGGAAGTTTTTTCTTCTTCTATTTGTGTCATCCTAATTATTTCTTCAACGAGAATGAAGATTCGATGAATTCGATGAATTGTTTTCTTACTTTAAGTCATTTTTTTAAAATAAAATTACCAGATTGAAATTAAATAAATTTGATATTTGATGCTTTTCTCGTGTGATTGGGGCGTGTCTGGTACAAAATTAAAAATATTTTGACAAAAAAATTATACAGAGAAGCTTTGCTTACTTTACAAATTTACACAGCTGTAAAACCGTTGCAGCGCAGCTCCGTATACGCAAGGGTTGGGATTTCGATTCCGACTCGAGGAATGAATTATTACTGGATTGTCTCTCTAACGCTCTGCTAACAAGGCAAGGCGCAGCGTAGTGTTCCACCACTTAACAGGCAAAGTTTCGAACTCTTCTATCCTGTCATCATGATACAACAGGAAGCTGATCATAATGTTTCTAAACATGCGAAAAAGTCTCGTTGCTACAAAAAACAACAAAAAAAACTAAAGATAGACAAAGATAAAATATCATAATTAGTTATAATAATAGTTCCCACAATTCACCAGGCAATCCAACCATTCCCACCAAAAGTAATTTACGTCATTCTATTAAACGTCACCGCAGTGAAAAAGCCGGTGGATAGTAACTTTCTCTAATTAAGTCCGTTGGTAGTTCACCAAACATAAGTAATTTCGACTTTTTGCGGAACCCGCAAAGGGCTCCTCTGGCTCTCTAATTGTTCCATTGGGATTTCAAGGATACTTATAATAATTTGGGGACGAGAATCTGCTTTTATGTTTGATTTATTACTTCATATGAGCTTTTTGGGAGTCAATTATCTATTGAAAATTTGAAAGCATTTGGCTAATGTTTGCAGTTTTACTGAAGTTGAAGCACGGGTACTCAACTCTTTTCTGTATATTCAGTTTATTTTACGTGTTTTTTTTTTCATTCACACTGTAAGTACTCTGCACATAGCAGGGTAGGCAAAGGGAACCTGGGGTCTTAGTATTAAAACACTTCTATTATTGTTATGTTCCACCGGATATATCACGTTTATAGTTGATACAACGTGAAACTAAAAAAAAGCAATAAACTACTTACTATTTTATGACCACTCGATATTTTAATATTTAGTATCTATACATATGTAAAAAAGTAATAGAGTTGTATATTAGTTAATAATCCGGTTTCTTTTGTACTACTACTTAGTTTTATCTAAAGTGGCAATTATATAGATATAATTATTTGCATATATGCTTATAACATCTGAATATATTTTTTTTATCATAATTTTAAGGCCGAGGCCAGTCGTGGCGCAGAAGTACAAGCGTTTGTCTGTAAACGCGACACTCAACATGCATTGCCTCCAGATTTCGGCGAAGTGTGGGGAACGGAAGTGTCTTAATGGGAACGGAGTGCTCCGGAGTCCTCCAGCTAGGTGGATCGACGTCCTTATATTAAATGGTTGGCCAAGGTTAGATTCAAAGATCTGAAGATTGGAGATGCTATTAGAGAGCTGGTAGGTGGTTCCAAGTGGCTGCTGACTAGACCTACGGCTGGGCGTCCAGCAGCGAAGACAGGATGATGATAATAATATAAATTATAATGTCACTCTGACCATTCGGAGTGTCTTAACACTAGTGAAAAGTACTACCGAGCCTGCTGAAAAAGGCAAGTATTTTATATACTTACATATCTACATGACGTTTTTGTTTCTACCTGTAACAAACAAATCAACTTTATAGTTATTTTTAATTCATTAAGGCCGTAGTGCTATAGTGGCATGAAACAGTATCATGAATGCAAAACGCAACGATTGTGGGTTCGATTCCACTTGCTCTGGTAAAAAGATAAACTGCGGCATTTAACCCCGCAACTATATGTGCAATGTCTCAGAAATTTAGCATAACGGAGCATCTTAAACCTTGGTTTCCTCTGCTTACGCTGCCATATCAGACAAAAATGTCAGTTAAGTGTTGAAGCTTAACGCCACGTTTTCCCTTACTAGACGACAAAAATAAAATTGAATTGAACCCACACTTATCGTGGATATACATTAGAACTAGAGCATATAATATTTTGAGTTAATAGTCATACAGAAGACTAAATAAAAACAGACACTCCAAAACTACACTAGCGCTATCAATCATTGGAATTTCTATCGAATGCAAATCTGACAGTCGAATCAATGGCGATTTAAAATCGATATTTTGTGGAATTGCAGAATATTCCGATTTTATCATACATATTCAAATACAGTGGGCATTGTTCATAAATTGAAGCTACCAGTAGACTGTTAATAGAGATACCGTATTATTACACATACACACATATGTATGTATGAAAGTATATATATAAAAATAAGAGGATTTGATTGTAAACACGACGGTTATAAGTTTCTATTCAAGGGCAAGCTTATATTTAATTTATTAGATAAATATATTCATTACGATTTTATTTACGTTAAAATGCTTCGTTCCCATTAAGCATTTCCTGTCTCCATTTTTAGCCGAGCTCTAGAGGCATTGTGTGGCGGAACTCAACGCTACGCTTTGCCACGTAACCAGAGCGAGGAAAGAAAATATCAAATATTTTATTTCCTTAATCTACAACCTGTCGGGTTTTACGACGTGCGCTGAGCCCTAGTAAAATGACTGGCCCCACAAAAAAAACAATTTATTCCCTTATTAACCTCAAGCGAGAACCAAACCTACCACCATCCAGAATTAACAACATAACATAAAACACTCAGTATTCAAAGTTAGCAAGATATTATTCGGTTAAGTCGCTGTGAGCTCATGAATAGAAATATAATTCTCAAAGTTAAATTGTTTCCTTTTCAATTTTCCTTTCGATTGTTTGTTTAAGCCTGCTCTTGAGAATCTATGTTATATATACTGAATAAGTTCTTTAAAAAAATCTTTCCTAGAAATTGAACCTACTAATAGGTTAAATGAAATATTAATTCATCGTTGCTAAGCCATCGGTGTAATAGGATGACAATGGCACTCAGAGTTACGAATTATTTTTATTTCTACTCTGGTAATATAAAGCTCGCTCAAGCTCACAATTTAATGCAAATTAGGGTAGAAGGTTTGTTAAAAGGAGATTCCCGTATGAAGTAAGAATATAACACGCAGCGTTGACTTCCGCCATTCAACGCATGTGTTTGTTTTTAAAATTCTTTATTAATAAAAAGTAAGATAACAAACATAACTTAAGCTAGAAAATATGTTGTTAACATAATTTAAAAGAAAGGTACTTTATCAGGCTAATAAGGCGCCTCCAAAAGTTTACAATTACAATGTGTCAATCAACGCATGTGTGCGAGCGTACATGTGTAGGGAGTGTCCCTATTCTACTATGTATTAGCTTAAGAATAGTGTCTTAACTTAAAGATTAAAGTTTTAACAAAACCTAACATAATAATGGTTTGATACCATTTATTATCCGTTTTCTATTATTAGCCGACTGCATAGCTCAAAAGGAAGGATATGTTTTAACGCATATTCATGTATGTACCTATGTCCATTCCTTTGTTCTCTTGTAACTATTAAAACCAGTGAACCGATTTCGGTAAATGAGAAAGTCCTCTTACTCTATAAGTGACTTCCCTTCAGTATCATCGATACTGTGTTTCTGAAGGTCAACCGAGGTCTTCTCTTATTTTAACAATTTTTTGTCTCTACTAGGTCTGGGTAGATAGAGTTTAGTAATAAATACAAAAACCCAAATTACTCGTATTATAAGTAAAAAAAAATACAAATCTAATTATTGTAGGCAATTGAATAAGAAAAATATATCATATGAAGAAATCTAATTAAAGAAATAAGTAAACAAAAAGTTTATTTCTTATTAAAAAAAATCTTTACAAATTCTAAATATTCTTCTGGGGAGCTTTTTCACGTACAAAACGACTACTAAATATTATTTATTTCTAAAGTATTTTAATTAAATCTTAGTCTACGTGAAGGCACCTTATTATTTGTACGTTTGTATAAAAAATATATAATTGTATTTTATAAGCTATAAGGAGGAGCAGTAGCTATTTTTCTTTATTTAACAATGATTGTAGATTCGATCTACGGAGAGTAAATTACATTAAATTTAATATTCAAAGTATTACGACCTTTAAAATTAGGGGAAAATTGAGCCATTATGCTCACAGTAAGAATCTTGTCCACTGCGACTAACAAAATTTTATATTTTCTTTTCTTGCGAGGCATTACCTATAGAGTGACAGAATTCAACACCACGCTTTTGCCTCGTTACCAATGCAAAGGAATGAAAGTAATAAATATTTAACTGCCCGAAGTGGGGATCGAACTCACGACCATCAAGTTTACAGTCACACCCGCCCCACATGTGACCCTGCACCAGAACGGCTTCTAATTAAGCAAACAATATTAAAAAACAAAAGATACAAAATTACACAATGCAATACAAAAAGGATATAATTTTATTTCCCATGTAACTCTACATAATATTCGCAACGCCCACAAACGACCGTCGATATTTCTCAGTAAGCAAGCAATAAGTTCCGCCCCCCCACCTAAATAAAGAAGTGTAAACAGAAAGGTAAAGGTAATTTTCATTATTTATACATTATATTAATTTTTAAATAGTAAATAAGCTACTATATATATACTATAATAGTAAATATTCTACTAGCGACTAACACGCGGTTTTGAGTCTGTATTGCGATTTTTTCCGTGCAAATCTTTAGCCCGCAGGAATTCCGGGATTAAAATGAGCCTATATATGGTTCTACGAAAGCTGAAGCTAAAAAACTACTTGTATTGAAAAGTTTCGATTTTTTATTAAACAAACACGCTTCTAAATCCACTATTAATATGGGGAACGGAGTGTCTTAACACCAAATTTCACCCCACCCGCCGCCCAAAAAAAGAAAATAGATAAAATAAATAAATCCAAGAATTCCATCTAAATTCATCAAGTGGATGCCTTAAAACATTCACGTTCTGTGGTCTTACTTAATTTTCAACAGCTAATTTGAACGATAACTCGACTCGACTCGCTTTTACAGTAGTTGCTAATTCTTGCGGCATAGCGCCAAGTTTCGCTTCGACAGTACACTGTTTTGAATATCATTGTAAACATTATGACTTGTTAGTAGACTTTTGATTAAGGCCAGTCGTGGTAGGGGCACAAGTGTGTGAATCCGACTGTTTGTGGATTTGATATCCACTCGAAGAAATTAAATATTTATTTATTTAATGTGTATTTTTAAATTTTCGCTTTTGTGTCAAGGCAAAGCGCCGAAAGCCAAGGTTTTCGCTTCACAATACGCAATGTCCTTAGAATTCGATTTAACATGGAAAACGGTGTGACTTAGCACTAGATTCCTTTTGCCTTAACCTGAAGTGCTGAAGTGTGAAAATATATTTTTTTTAAATCAAAAAGTATGAACATTTAATAAAATTCGAATAATATAATGAAATATTAATGCAAAGTATATTATAAAATAAATTACCAATAATTTTAGAAGCTATAATTGAGTTTTCTAGTATATTATTCTACGGATAACATCGGTTTTAATTGTTGTTATTGAAATGTAAACATACGCTTCCATATTGCTTATTTATTTACTCCCCGTTCACCACTTTCGCAGGAATCGAACAACCAACGTTTATGTTTACCGTATGACTCTACACTACTGCTATTATTACTTAAAAGAGCTACACACTAAAAAAAACATACACTTTTTTACACGTAATTTTACTTACTTTCTAAGTAATTTGGAACATGCAACTCTAGACGCAACAGGTTGTCATTTCAAATCCCACTCGAGAAAATGAAATATTTAACATTTTCAATACAAATACAACTTAACAGAGTTTCGAGAGTTCAGCAGAAATTAGGGAACAGAATTATAGTCTAAATGGAAACAATGTCTTAACACTACACTCTTAGGCTCTAGCTATATGTGGGATACAGCTAAAAAAATTACGGATATACATATCAAAAACAACTTATCTAAATTATTTCTTATAAATATACCCAAATAAGAGAATACCATCTCGTCCGTTTCCAAAGCAACTGCGTGTGGTCACGATTGTATCGTCCGATTGGAATCAGCCCACCCGATAATCTGTTAGAAGAATTATACGGAAGCCTATCTCTTGTTATTTATTGGTTATTAACAGTGCTCTTACTGTTATTTCATGTTATTTTATGTTATTTTTGGTTATTGCTTGTCATAATATTAACACTTGTTTTTTTTTTATTTTGTGGACAGTGGTAACTTAGAGGTAAGACATTCCGTTCCTATTAAAACACTTCCATACACGACTTGAAAGAATTTCGCAAGTAATGCGTGTGTAGTATTGGAACTCAACGTCGCGCTTCGCCTCGTTACCAGAAATGACTGTAGGTTCATTGCTGACTTTTTGTTTTTTTTTGACATTACTATTAATCCTGCACGAGTGCTTCCAGAATGCGGCGGAAAATGAGGAACGGAAATGTCTTAATGGAATCGGAATGTCTAAACACTAGGTTCCCAGGTTCCCTCAGCCTAACCTGCTATCTGCGGGAAACAATGCGAAGCAAACGAAAAAGGAAACATCACATTTAACGGTGGAAAAAAAAAACAATATCCCCTAATCTTTTTACAAGCCGAACTAAAACAATCCAGACCCAATAAAGAAATAAAAAAGTAAATCGCATTACGTTTTTACATATTTTCTAAGGCAACATCGAGACCGCTACATTATTTAGATAATAAAACCTTCAAAATCTTGACATACTTATAATAAAAAAAATGGGTAGATTTGGCCGACCGTATAAAAGTTACGACGGATACTTTTGATCAAAGCATTTCTTACCCTACAACTGTACTTATGGATGTGTTGAGTTAAAGAAAATATTGTTTTTTTTTTATTTAATTAATAATTGAGGCTGTTCTGGCCTAGAGGTATAAGGATGTGACTGTAATCTGACGGTTGTACGTTCGATCTCCACTCGAAAGAATTAATTATTATTTATTAATCTTATTATCTTCGCTCTGGCACCAAGGCAAAACTTTGGCGTTGAGTTCCTTCCCTCAACAATCAGCAATACCTCGAATAATTAGGCGGTATGTGTGGAACCTTAGTTCCCAGGGTAACCTCAGAAACTAGTTCTATTTGGCCACGGGGATGATCCCTCAGATAAAAGCTACTTTTTAATAAGCATCTATCCCAAAACGGAAATCAACATTGCGGTCCATCAGAGAATTGCTTTACCGATCGGGTCAATTAGGTATGTTATTTGTCAAGGTAAGCTTCGAATTTTTCTACTAAAACTTGCTTAAGTAATAGATGTCGTTGACGTGGAAATTGGGCCATAAGTTGTGGACACCTGCGTCTCGCAAACTTTGTTTGTAGGATAACAGGTGAGTGTACGCTTATAGAAAATTCTTGATAGGTTAAGAATATGTTTATTTCTTTCGGAAAGTTTCAAATTTGGGCTAAAGTGGAATAAAACTAGTGAAAATAGTTATAAGGTGCAATTGACTTAGACATTGTTTTAAGAGCAGCTAAACGTAGACATTTTAAGTTTATAGACAGAGCTGAACGCCGCTTCTCCACAAACAGAGAAAATTCATAATCGCAAGTGAGAATTAAGCTTAAAACCTTGCGCTTATAGTCAGACACATGCCTAGGTAACAGAATGCAATTAAGTCCACCGAATGGACATCGAACCCACAGCCGTCGTTCGTTGCAATCACTCGCTTACTATGCCGCTGCGCCCCAATGGCCTTAACTAAATAAAACATTTACTATAATATAATATCAAATAAAAAAAAACGCATTTCGTTATTCAACTGTAAACCCCACCTGTAATCGCTCATCATAAAAACGCTATAAAACCATAGTTTTATTGTTTCATTCGCCGTTCTTTACGACGGGCCGCGGTTAACTATGGAATGTGAATTGTATTACATTTTATCAAAAGCCAGGGAGTGAAGATTAAACTACGCAGCTTCACGCTGTATCTCGTTTATAGGGTAGGCTGAGGGAACCCTATCCTAGCTTTGTATGATGACACTGTGTTCCCTAATTTTCCTAATATTTACAATACAATAAATACAATTTAATAAGTTTGTGTATTGTTTTTAATTATTCTTTCCATTGACCTACAAGCCTGAATTTGATACGGAACGGAATGCTTTGTTATATAATATGTATAAAATAAGTACCCATTGCTCTTGAATGGTAAAAATATTTTAGACTACTATAGAAGCTTGTAGTAGTTTTAGAAAATAACTTAGATTCCTTTCGATCGGTCGATCACGTTTTCTTTTGTTAAGAAATGAAACGTTTTAAAAGAAAACAAAAAGTTTATTAAAGTTTCACGCTAATTATTCCATTCGAGTATCGGTTGGTGGTCTATGATCTATAATAGATGAAGTAAGATACAGTTATATAAGAGCTTTCACCTGTGGCTTCGAACTCGTGATAATACTCGCATAGTATCAGGATGGACCGTGAAACTGTGTTTACTTTATATATTTTTTTCGAAAATACGTAGCGGTATTTGAACCCGCTCTTCTTGAAAGCCGTTCAAGCATGACTATTAAGTTGTTTTTCAAAAAAGTACTTTTTTAAGTGTGAATTTCGTTTTGATTTAATTTAGCACTGTGCTATTATATTCCACACATAGCAGGATATTCATAAGAAATATGGGAACCTAATGCAAAGACTCCATTCTTATTTGCGGAACTCAACGCCGCGCTTTACCTTGTAACTTGAGCGAGGAAATGTAAATACTAAAGAATCCAATCAATCCATATCGCGTTTACAACTCATCTCTAAATTTTTATTTTATTTTTAAATGTAAAAAAACACTTTAAAAATATAAAAAATATATATTCAATTTACATAATCTTACATTTTAGTGTCAGGTTATAATGGTGGAACGTGAGAGACGAAGGTAAATAAAAATGTTATATCTAATTTCTTTTTCCTTTATAAAAATATCTAATTTCAATGTCGGTACGGCACTACCTTGACTGACTCTTAAAAGGCTTACGATGTTAACAAGCGAATATTTTTCTTAGTGTGAATAACGTTCAATAGAATATTAAAATATTTTTTCCTTATAATATCTACCGTATTATTTACTTAAGAAGTAACAACATGATCATCCCATTTTCCAGTCTCTGTTCATTTTTAGATATTACGATTTGACTGGCGTAACTTAACACCGTGGTTTCGATTCCCATTCAAGGAAAAAAATATATGCATTTTCTCGCTCTAGTATTACAGCAAAACGCGACCTTATAATCCGCCACTCAACATGCAACATGCAACTCAGGAAAATGGGGTACGTAAACGTCTTAATGACAAACGGAGTGTCTCAACACTAGATGCCCAGGTTCCCTCCGCCTGCCCTGAGCAACATACAGCGTAAAACTAGAAATAAAAACATTATAAAATTATCTAAAGCAAAATATAAAAGATAATTATGGCATTTCATTCATAAATTTGATAATTAAGAAACTTTTGTGCGCGTTGAGCGCATACTTTCAGGTAATACTTACACTGAAATATCCTGAGTTTTAGCTACCTGAATGGAACGTAAAATTAAATTAAACTGTGTTTTCCTCTCGATTATATATAAAACCTCTTTTGAAAATGTAAAATGGAACGCAATTGGCGCAACCTCTCGCTATTTAGTGAAGTGAAGAAACTGTGTGTGCTTGAATGGGTTGAACATATTTTTATTTAATTTTTAAAATAACATTTTAATCTCATATGCAGCGCACCTAAGAACGCCGTGGCGTTTAATTCCACCACTCAGCATGCTTTGCCTCCAGAACTCGGTGGAGAGCGGAGAATGGAAGTGGCTTAATAGGTACAGTGTCGTAAAATTAGGTTCCTAGGTCCATGAGTACCCTGCTGCAGGATACAGCGTAAAGCTCAAAAAATAATAACCTAACCTAACCTATAATATATGCAAATACTGGCACAACAAAGTCTGGCACAGAGTTCTGCCACTCAAGATGTGATGCTTCATATTTGGACGGAAGGTGGTAAACGAAGAGTCCTAATAGCAGGTTATTGTTCAGTATAAGGAGCTTCATTTCTAGACAATATAGATGGGAAACGCTACGCCGTACTTTTGTTATGTCTTAACGAGGAAAGAAGGATAATTGAACATAACTATTTTAATTATAATTTGTTTGGACATAGAACCCACACTCGTTATTTACGCGTGACTCAATAATCCATTGCACAACGGACTTCCTCATACATTAAATCCCAATCCTATAAAAAAAAAACAAACCTAGTACGTATGTATGTCTGTCACTACAAATATATAAAACAGTTTACCAAGCCTACGACGCGGCGAGGTCAAAGAGTTACGTATTATTTATTACAGTGCTTGTTAGGTGGCTTTGGGTCGAGTTTTAAGGGTGTTTTCAACCTTCGCCAAGAAAGGGGTTGAGAGTGACAGTAATAAGCTATAGATTTTTCAATAGCTCAAACGGTTTTTTTGGTATTCAATTTACAAAGGACTCTAACTCTAACCCTATTAAGGCCTTCACGCTTCATCCCTTATAGTGGAGACACTTGAGTTGCTTAGGGAACACTTGTGTTTATTAAAAGTTATGCATATAAATAAGGGCGCTGTAGGACAGTGGATTTGTTTACATTTGATGATTTGATTACAATATGAGGGTAATATATTTTTTTTAATTTTCTCGTCTTTGTAGAAGGTAGTATGAACACTCCTTGGCGGAAAATGGAGAACAGACGTACCTTAATGGGAATGGAGTGCCTGAACACTAGTTTTCCAAGCCCCCCGTACCTGTCATGGTATATGCAGCATAAAGCGTGAAGCTAAAAGTGTTATTTTTAACGAATCGAACCCACGTCGCACCTTTAGCCAGAAACTTGGCAGCAGAATACGTGAATGTATAAAATTAAAAAGCCCTCTAAAATCATATTAATAGTTTTGTATGAGAAACCACTCAAAGCGGACCGGAAAACTATTTATGAATATTTATTATACACCCCTACAGAGAGGGTGTGCCCAAATGAAATTGTTCACAGACAGAAAATATGCAAAACTACTAGAAATTGCCTAAACTGTTAGTATTTTAATATTATTTAATATCTATATACAAATAATAAAATTATAACTGATCGCTGTCTGGAGATGGAGGATATGTGATAATATCTATTATTGGGTCCTTTTGTCATTGAAAAGGAACCCAAAACAATGATTTTTTTGTCTTTGTGTCTGTTTGTCTGTGCGTTATATTTGTGCGTTTGTACATATGAGAACACGCGCCGCGCCTTGTCTTGTTATCAGAGAATAAGTGACAATAATTCAATCCCCTGAAAGAGAATCGAACCCGTCTCGTATACTAGTCGACGTTGTGCCACGGAACAACGTCGGCCTTAATAATAAAATTATGAAGGAATATATTTTACTATAGTTGGTCTCACTTTAGAGCGTGTTGGTTTTAACATTATTCACTGTATAAATGTTTGGTTTGGACTGGAATTGAATCTGCATCTGGTATATTTTAAGCAAATCTAATTTTCTAAACAAAAAAAGCAGATAAAAATTTAATGTTCTGTAAAAACAGATAAAAGGGTAGGTGAGGGAATCTAGTGTTAAAACACTCCGTTCCCCACTTTCCAAAGAGTTCCTGAGGCATTGCGTTGTGAGTGATGGAACTCAACGCCACGATTTGCCTCGACGAGAAAATGTACAAATTGTATGAATATGCACCTACCTACCTACAGTATTACTAAAATCATTATTAAAAAATTAACGATTTCAGTTTGACATATATGAACGTTATATTGGAATTAGATATCGGAGTATGGTGACATATTACGGCTTTAGAGTACGAGTGCAAAATTTTGTAAATATATGTACTGTATATCCACATATTTCTCAGAAACTAAGTCGTAATGTCGATATGATTTTTTACGATTTAAATCTAGTATACTTACTTCAAGAATTCCAGGCATAAACACATGCACAGGCTCAAATTTTGCCGCTTTTTAGCAAAAAAACCCTATTTTTCTAACTATTTTTCCAGAAAAAAAAAAACATAAATTACACACATTCTCCTCTCTCCACCCAATCGCGTCTCTAATCTATGTTTACACTGGGACCAATTAACAAACACTAATGTTGGGTGCCACGCGACCCCATGTTTATACTGCGATGATTCTACAGATAGGGAGCGCGAATTCGATAGAAATGTCCGTACCTACTATAACGTAACTTGTAATTACGTATTGACGTGTGGTGTAATTGCTTTGGAAATTGTTCATATTTTGTGTTATATTATTCAATAGCTTAGTATAGCACCAGCAGGTTTACTTTTGTGACGAAATGGAAATAGCTGTTAGTTGTATATCATTGACTTAGAGTGTAAACCTGCAAGCAGCCTTTTAGACCAATTCACAGGAACACAAAGAGCGTTTTTAAAAATTTATTATTATATGTATATTATCAAAAGGTTTTTTTAGCTTCACGCTATATCGCGGATACAGCTGAGTTGATTTACACATCGCTTCTCACTTTCTGTTGAATTTGCCTCGTTACCAATGCGAAATAGTGAAAATATTCAATATTTAACTTCCTAGGGTGGGTATAAAACCAACAACCAGTCGTGTTTTCAGTTGCATCCTTCTACGTTGTATCCTGTATTTCGAAGTGTAGAAAGAGAAAACCTAGTGTTGGGACACTCCATTGTATACCCACCATCATTGTATACCCACCATCATTGTATACCCACCACCAGCTAGAGCTAAAATCAATATATTGTCTTAATTTGAGTAAAACAAAGGAAATTAGTAATTTTCCCAAGCGGCAATTGAACTGATAACCGTTGCATTTACAGTCACCACTGTACCACTATACCAAGGAGGCCTCAATATTTTTCAATCAAATCTATTTCATATTTCGTGTGTGCATTGGTTATAAAACCGACCACAGGCCATAAAACCGACGTAAACTAATCATGATATTTACTGATATTTCACTATACGTTAGTAGTAAGTCAAATAGAGAGTTTTCTTTAAACAAATATATATATATATATATATATAGTCGTAGAATAAAAAGTTATTATATTAAATGTAATTAAAAAAATATACTGTCTTATCTTATTATTTTTCTATAAGATTTTCTTTTCATTTTTTTAATTTAAAAAATGATAATGAGGATTATAACCACTGTGCCACAGCTAGTAAATGTCAACACGACGGCCGTGGGTTTGATTTCTACTCGTAGAGATTACATTATATATTTATGATATAATTAAAATATATTCAGTTAAATATTTATGAATAGAAATAGAAGTGAATAGAAAGAAGTTCCCTCTACTTATCCTGCTAAGCGCGGGATACAGTTTGACACCAGAGCAAAGAAATGAAAAAAATAAATATTTCAATTCCTCGAGTGGAAATCGAACCCCCAATCTGTGTCGCTGAACTGACAAGCCTGGCTTCAAACTATATATGAAAAATATAAGAACGCACACATGCAGCTAACCTTAAAAGGCAGACTGTGAGATCAAAGACGCGGCACAAATGAATCGAAATTTACGAGAAAGCCCCCGTCAAAGTTCCCGCCGAGCTTTTATTTGGGGTAAAAATTTTCGCTATATCAGTGTTGAATCAGAAATGGCGCGATTGATGACAAATCATTTTTTCCGAATGTCGACAGAAATATCGTATTTTGTTCGTAGTGTGTATGGAAGTCTTTTTTTTATTTACATCGTTGTTTTAAATAGAATGGAAAGTAATTTTATATTTAACCCATATAGACCCGCCGGGCCCTATATAAAAAATATATATCTTGAGTGGCGTAATTCAACGCCATATTAGAAACAAATTAATTGATCATATTATACGAGTATTATTTTGACGTTGAACTTTAATTCTATAATTTTTAATTTAAATTAATTGGAATACAACTTGACTTCTGACAGAGCTTTGTCGCAGAAGCTTTTATGTATCGAGAATAATCACATAAAGCCCAGTTTTGTTCAAATAATAAATAATCAAATAATAGTTAATTAGCGTCTGTGAGATACATTTTTTAATATAAAATAAAGATTTTTATTCTCTTTGACTACTGTTTGACAATGGAATGTATGACAATATTGTAATAGATGCTTATTAGGCTTTTTGTAAAAAAATATATAATATATTCTATTCTTTTATTTGCGTATATTTAAATTGTTTTGAGCGTTGAGTAAGAAAGACCTAGTAGAGGACAGGCAGACAGTTAAAATAGTTTTTGTAGCGTTTTAAATGTCTATTAGAATTGAGGCTAGTCGTAGCGCAGTAGCACAAGCGTATGACTGTAAATGCGACTGGTTGTGGGTTCAATTTGCTCTCGATCAAATGAAATATTTAATATTTTCATGCTGAAAAAATAGTAGCGTTTACTTGCGATTTCACCCGTGTTCATGACAGTAATCAGTTCGATTATCGGAGAATCCAACACAAGAAAAAAAAACAATTCCAATTAGTAATTTCTGAGATTAGCGCTTTTAATTTATAGCTGTAAAATTTTAATGTAGAAAATAAAACTTATATTTCGAATTTAAACGGAAAGTTTTCACACTGGTGTCTCTCCACCTGTTTATTGCGCAGAAATATGAATGAAATGTAAACGTGAAAAAATATCTATAAGCATCTCTTCTCTATAATATGGCAGGCCTAGACGATAAGACGCCATACTATAAAGAAATTCCTCGTAAAAGGTTGCGAATGAATAATTGCCCGCAAAATGTCGTATTAAAATGACGAATGTCTCTACATTAGAATTTTTTCGTGGACTCTCAAGATAGCGTCCAGCGTTAAAATATATTAAAAAAGTAAACGGCCAAATTGATTTACGCGTCATCTAAATCATATCCTTACCTGTTATTAAATACTGTTCTAGATAATACCTTCATAATTTGTCGATACCGATAGGTTGTCGGTTCAATTTCCATTCAAACATATGAATCATTTTCACTTTGTCTTATTAGATAAAGCGTGGCATAGGGAAACGTGGAAAACCAAGTGTCTGCTCTCTCTTGAAGCTGAAAGAAGAAAATAATAATAGACATTTAAAAAAGGTAGTATTATATACTATTTGAATATCCAATTAAGTCTCACCATTGCGAATTCGAAAACAATGACCCACCTGTCTCAATAACGATAATACTATTTAATAAAAGTCGCCACGACTGCCCTCTTATATAGAAAATATGTTTACGTGTTTAACTAAATAAACTTCCAGCTTATTTGAGGGGATAAACGCGCGTCGGCGTGGTCTAATCCAGCGTTTAGGCGCCGTTAACTCCTTTATATTAAATTAAATTATCTTAAGTAACATCTTCAGGTCGCACTAGTTTCCTTAGAATATGAAGCTCTTTGACTCGGTCTATGATTACGGTTTAAATCAAGTTCAAATCCCGCTGGGGACGCACGAGCTACTCTCAAGCAGCAACTTAGTTCTTGGCGTTTGTCCTGCCTACCTGGTAAGAGCCGTAAAAGCTAACAGCTTTTAAGATAATTAAAAATACCTTATAAAATGAAATCTATAAATACGTTGTCCATCCTATACACCATAATCAATTCTGCCATTTCACACAGCACTTTTCAATAACATGAAATTTGAAAATGATAAAAGCCGACATATCATCAATTATTTCGCACGACGAATATACAGCCTACCATTCAGTTTCGCCCAACATTTGCAAACTAAATCCACTAAAATAGCTTTTAAGTTTCAGGAATTGATTTCAAAATCGCTTGAGCTCTAATTGTATGTATGGATAGCTACACATATAGCCTAAACAAGATCATTAACATTGGTACGCACGTTGTCACTAATTTGTACCGGTTGACTGACAGACAGACAAACGGCCTGATTGACAGGCGTTCATTAGTGAATATACTTTATTTGCTTAGTCTACTGTCCTTGTATAGTGAGACTTGATAGATGCAAGTTGTGGATGATGATTTAGATGAATCAGGTTTTGGAGTATGTGTTAAGTTTTGTGGTTTAGGTAATGGGGTATGGGATTCGATTTTTGATTGGTTTATTTTGTATGGGTTTTAAAGTGAGGAACGGAATTGTCCTAAAGGGGAGCAGAGTGTCTTAGCTCAAGGTTACCTCTGCTTACCCTTCTTTCTGTGGGATATAACGTGAAACTAAATGAAAACAAAGATTTTAACCAGTTGAGTACAAATAGATTTTGTCGCAATCAATTCAAGTCTTAAAAGCAAAATACAATTTGATGTTTACAATATTACTATACAATTTTCTATGCACTTTGCGGGTAATAAATTTACACTGCATATTACATAGTATTGATTTGGCTGGTTAAGTAGAGTGCATTATTGAGTTCTGCTATTACAGTCTCCTAGCTTATATCTATATCCTTCCTTCCTCCTGGCATTAATCCCGGCTATCGCCAGGGTCTGCCCTCCTACTTAACCTACTCCACTTTGCACGATCTTTTGCGTCCTCGGTGGTTAGACCATTGGCTCTCATGTCCCGCATCAAGACATCCAGCCAACGCTTCCTTGGGCGTCCAGGAGATCTCACTCCAGGAACTGATATAGCAAGGCACTTGTATCCGACATAGTTCTTAGGCCGGCGCGTAACGTGACCAAACCATCTCAGGCGACGCTCTTGGAGCTTATCCGCTACGTCACGAACCCAAAGACTACCTCGAATGAATTTGTTGCGTATGCGGCCAGACCGCGTTACGCCGCACATCCACCTCAGCATCTTCATTTCCGTGACGTGAAGCTCCTGAGTGGGCCGAGATAGTGCCGGCCAACATTCGCTGCCGTATAAAAAAACCGGTCGGATGATGCTCTTGTATATGAACCCCTTGAGCTTGGGCGGTATTCTGCGGTCGCAGCCCACACCAGTGACCTCCCGCCATTTGGCCCAGGCAGCGCTTATCTGGCCTTGGACCTCGTGATCGATGCCTCCGGACTCGTGCATAACGGATCCAAGGTACCTGAACTTTTCCGACTTAACGGCTGGCTCAGGACCAATAAGGATCGTGCTCGAGTCTGGGCTCCCGCAGGCTATGTACTTGGTCTTCGACACATTAAGTTTAAGACAGCCGTTCTCAAGCGTACCCTTCCAGAGGTTCACTTTACGCTCCAGCGTCAGTCGGTTCTCGTCAATGAGTGCTATATCGTCGGCATACATCATCAGCCATGGAGGCTGGTCCTGGATGTGAGCCGAGACAGTATCAAGCACTGCATTGAATAAAAATGGACTAAGAGCCGAGCTCTGGTGAACCCCCACTATAATCGGGAAGGGTCTGGTGTCGCCAACAGCAGTCCTAACCATAGAAACGGAATCGTGGTTCGTGTCTCTGATAATCTCAATATAGGACTCAGGGATCCCTTTGGATCGCAATGCCCACCAGATGCACTGACGAGGCACACAGTCAAAGTCCTTCTGCAGATCTAAAATGGGCCAGATGCAGAGCTCTCCTTTTTTCCCTGTATGCCTCCATCAAAGTTCTGAGGGCGAAAATGGCGTCCATGGTGCCCGATCCTGGCTGAAATCCATATTGAGACTCAGAGATAGTACACTCTCGGCGGAGCCTGAGGTCGATCATGCGCTCGAAGAGCTTCATGGTATGACTCATGAGCTTAATGTCAAAGTCAAAGTCAAAATATCTTTATTCCATAAAAATGCTTACTTGCTTACTTGGTAAAACATTTACTTGGACATGTCATAAAAGTAGAAAAAAAATGCAAAACAAAATAACCAAAAAAGAAAGTGTAATTTTGACTTGAAAAAAGCCCGTTCAAATGGTTGAGCTCATGAGAAGATACAGGCAAAGAAACTCATGGCCACTCTTTTTAAATGCCAACATTTGTTACAAATTACAATTAACAATTTTAACTTAGAAATAGAGCAACTCATTTCCAAACATCTTTATCGCGAACATAATCTTTAACAGAGTAATATGCTTTTTGGCAGAGCCTGTGCTTTACCACTTTTTTAAATTTGTTCAGTGATAAATTAACCACGTCGTTTGGAAGTTTGTTATAAAAGTGTATACTTTGACCTACGAATGAGTGAGACACTTTATGGAGCCAAGAGAAGGGCACAGCAAGCTTATTTTTATTTCTTAAATTATGTTGATGGAGGTCACTCTTTTTATTGAATTTATTAATATTTTTATGCACATATACTAAGTTGTCGTAAATATATTGGGAGTGTAGTGTGAGGTGATGTTAAAGTCTTTCAATTTAGTCCTTAGTGTCTCCCGTGAACCCATTTTATAGACTGCTCGGACAGCCCGTTTTTGGAGCACAAAAATGGTATCTATGTCAGCGGCACTGCCCCAAAGTAATAGGCCGTAAGACATAATGCTATGAAAATAGCTGAAGTATACTAAACGCGCGGTGTCAACATCGGTCAGTTGACGAATCTTACGGACAGCATACGCTGCCGAACTAAGTCTACCAGATAAAGTTTCTATATGCGGACCCCATTGTAACTTAGCATCTAATGTTATACCTAAGAAAACAGTTTCATTAACTACTTTAAGTTCCTTATTGTTCATCAAAACCATTATATTATTATAAATACTTGTTGCACATTCTTAGTAAAGAACCTAATACATTTATAAAGAACCTGATACATGCCCCTATAACTACCACAATCTCGAACACTACCCCTTCCCTTGTAAAGAGGGGTAATAAAGCTAAGCCGCCACTGATGCGGCATCTTACCAGTGTTCAAGATATAGTTAAAAAGGTCAGTAAGCATGAGCACACCAAGAGAGCCGATCGGAATGTCGTCAGGTCCCACCGCTTTTCCGTTCTTCATGCGTCGAAGGCAATTACGAGTTTCGTCAAGGGTTATTGGCGCAATAAGTCCGAGGTTAGGTGGTGCGTCGTAATGAAGACTGCATGGGTACTGAGTATTCAGCAACTCCTGGAAGTAGCTTCCCCACCTCTCCTTCACACTTCACAGAGGCATGACTACAGAGCAGCGTGCCCAGGGAATCTCTGACACAAAGACATTTTGCGACATCTTGCGTCACTTTATCCCGGGAACGTGCCAGTTTGTAAATGAGTTTCTGCCCCTCCACAGTTTCAAGCTTATCATACAATGGTGACAAACTCTCACTGCGGGCTCTGGCTACAGCTCTTTTACTGGCATGTTTAGCTACTGTGTACTCCAGTCTGTCTTCAGGAGAGTTGGATTCCTGCCACTTCTTAAAGGCAGCCTTCTTTTCACGAGTCACCTCCTGGACCTCGTCATTCCACCACCATGTCTCCTTGTCGATGACACGTCCTCCCCTAGAAACACCAAGAACTCGCCTGCCTGCCGCAATGATTGCCGACTGAGCCCGATCCCAAGCATCCTGAGCAGTCTCGGTGTTAGTCGAAAGATTATGACTTTTCACCTCTGCCAGGAAGTCGGTCTGCATCGGTCCATTCAGCAACCACCACTTGATCCGAGGCCTACGTTTCTCGGCTACTTTCTTCTTCGGAGTGACGTTAAAGTCCATGACAAGAAGACGATGTTGGGCCGTTAGGCTTTCGCCTGGAATGACCTTACAGTTAGTTACCCTGCCCATATGACACCGTCTGGTCAATAAGTAATCTATTTGAGTTGAGTGGGACTCGCTCTTATACGTGATAAGGTGCTGAGAATTCTTTTGGAAGAACGTATTCACGACGGCCAGATCAGAAGCAATACAGCTGCGTCTCTGGAGCGTTTATCTATCTACTCTCTCTCTCTCTCTACTCTGGAGCGTTTATCTATTCACAATGTCACGGTTCGTTCTAGATAAATAAAACAGGTTCACGCTGTATCCCACACACCTAAGGGTACGCAGAGGAAACCGAATTAAGACCCTCCATTCCCCACTTTCCGCTGAATTCTGGAGGTGTTTCGTATTAAATGGCGGAACTCAATGCTACTCTTTATTAATTAGAAAATATGGACTCTACCCTGCTATTTGCGGCATACAGCGTGTATCTGGAAAAAAAAGACTTTCGAACTCTCTTTCATTCTGTATCATTTTCTAAAATAATAAAAGAAATTAAGCCTTAGTTATAACATTCAATATAAAAACAATGAGTGTATAATAGTAATAAGCTATTACATTAATTTAAATAGTTAAAACATTGAATCGCAAACATCTAAAATGGTATCTAATTGTATCCAAAGTTTTCTTGTTAAGATTAAACAATCTGAAAAGTTATTTCATTTCTCACAGTTTCTAACGGAATTTACGAAGTAACAATGATTTTTGTTTACAAGAGTCCAACAATTAAAGTCGAGCTAGTCTAGTTGCGTCTGGAAAAAAGTTTTATTCATATTCTTTAGATTTAGCAGACAGGCGAAAATAGAAGCGTTTTTGTTCAGCCAAAAAAGACAAGCGTTGAGCTATTTTTTATTGTTTGTGAATATTTTTTTTTAAATATATGTTTTTATTATTTATTAACTATCTATTATGATTAAATAGCGTTCACCTACTCCAGAATTTATTATGCCACCATATCATCCTCTTCTGAGTTTTATTTTAGACATAGGCCTCTTCCAAAAATCTTATCTTAGTTTCGTTGTTCTACTGAAAAAATAACACTTGGAAGTTGAACTTCAGTTCAAAGAATATGAATCTTAGCCTCTTGACTAATCAAGATATTATCTAGGGCCATTTTTTTATACAGAGAGTTAACTTAATATATCCCGCTTATAGCAGGAAAGGTAAAACAAAACTTATGTTAAAACACTTCGTTACCCTTTTTTCGTCAAATTCTGAAGATATTGCAAGTAAAGCCCCACGATTGGCCTCAATTTTTAATAAAATTGTACTATTCTGTTCTTAATTTAAGACATTTCGAGAGTGCCACATGAACACTTATCGCTTCGCTAATATGAAGTTGTATAGAGAATAAACGTAGGAGTCGTACAGTAAAAAAAGATATAATACTACACAACAGGAGAATCAATGGCAAAAAGAGATCTAGTGGTATAACATTTAAAAATAGTCAAATATTTAAATATACCGTCTGTCTAATTCAAAAAGACCACCGTCCATCCAACGCAGGAATAGGACTACGGTGGACACAAACAGACTTGATTGACGTCGGCTGATTACCGAGCGAATGAGGCGAGTGAAGCTGCTACGTACGTTTCAATTTGCTTAGAAATAAATTTGTGTTTATTGAAATCAGCTTTACGCTGTATTCTGCGCACAGTAGGACAAGGAACCCAGTGTTATAGTGTTGTTAACTTCGTTCCTTACTTTTCGCCGAATTCAGGAAGTGGCGGAATTCAACGCCAATTGGAGAACAGTAGGTTCTTTCTGCCTACACTGCTATTTGCAGTATACAGCGTGAAGCTGCGACTCCGTTAATAACTTCGCCTCTCGCTCGGATACATGTTTAATTTTAATATAAACAATTCTAAGTAAAACGCGTAGGCAGTGTTATAGTTTAATAAAGTTATATTTACCAAGATCTAACAAATTAAAATTTTCAAAGTCAAAATTACTGGCGGGGTTTCAGGCCGTTTAATTTTATTTGCCGTCTGAGAGTTTATGTAATTCTTAGCAATAAAGAAATTGTATTCCAAGGTGGAATACCGTAAATGGTTCATAGAATTATTATGAAAATTTCTGTAAATTATGATTAAAAATGTTAAAATTTTCGTAGAGGCCCCTGTGGCATTATGCTGCTGCGAGTCTCACGCAATAATTCTGGGTTCGATTCCCATCCGAGGAATAAATTTTATTTTTCCTCGCACTAATATGAAGACTACTTGAGTAGGGTGTTAAATTCCAGTCCTCAACTTGAATATTAGGCGGTTATTTTTCAACGGATTATTTTTTTAACGCTAGATTTCCTGTCTGCTAATGTGTGATGTAATGTGTGATATTTTGATGATTGATGAACTTGTGATTTAACTGTCTCACACATATGGGAAAAAACGTGAAGCTGCGTTTAACAATGCTTAAATTCGTTGGTTTACAATATTTAATTCTGACGCATAATGGAAACTTTAGCATTACTCGACCAATTATTATGGAAATTTGTACACATATACTTAGGGGTATTAGAAAGGATATAGGAAACTTTTATTAGTATAGAAATATTTAAGAAATATTATACTTTAATATTTATATTTCAGTCTCTAATATACAATAAAACGTTGAAAATAAAAACTCTCTCGATATTAACGTTAACATTTAAAAAATCATCTCACATCTTAATAACGTCACGAATATTTAAATAACTTCACTTTACTTAAGAAATTCGTAAGAAATCTTATAATATAACATAATTTACAGTCTATTAAGTTAATCAAAGAGTTATTCTTGGAACTAAATTGCTTGTAACATATTAATGTTGGAAACATGTTTTATATGGAGCAACGTTGTTTCTTAAGATTTCATATAAAATTAATATTGAAAATATTCATTATTAAGAAATAATTATAGGACATTTTAAAACGTAAAACATATAATTATGGAAAAAAAATACTTTCCATTTAGAAAAACATGCGGTCAAAAGTGGGGAACGGTGTTAACGCTAGATTTCTTTTGCCTACCTTAGTTTAGTTTCCTGTTCTATCCTGCATATAGAGCGTGAAGCTGGAAAAAAATATAATGTAACAGTTATAAATTATACATAATAATTTTCATGTCAATTAATAGATCTGTGACCACACTCTGTGAATGTTAGAGGGAGCGTTCAAAAGCAAATCAATATTAAAGGATCTATAAACGAAGCTTACAAATCGGTTCATTAGTATGGCGATTATCACTGCATTAATATTATTAATTTCACACTAAACTAGATTATTTAGTAGTTTGAGATAATTTTGTTAGAAAATCGCTGTATGTACGACGACGGTTGCAAGTTCGATTCTAATTTAGACGTTTTTTTTCTCAACACAGTGTATTTAAATGTTATCTAATCCAATAGAAAGGATTTTATTTAAGTAAGTTTTTCCTGTACGTCACGCTAAAATGAATGATATTTAATTTTTTTTTTTAATTTAGCATCAGTTTCACTTTGTATGTAGATTAGGCAATGGGAATGTAGTGTTAAGACACTCCAATATTTGAGACATTAGGTACGTGTTAGTGGAGATGTTCAACACCTTTTTTATATTAATAATTTCGCTCTGGTGGAGCGAAAAAATGAAAATAATTCTTTCTCTTAAGTGAGAATTGAACCCAAAGATAAATATATTTCTACTATTAAACATTTTTAAATTTGGCCCAAATATTTTATGTATACGCATAATTTTTACGCAGTGTGGGATCTCGCCACCCAGTAGGTACGCGATATATTTAAAGTGGGCGGTGATTTTCACGCATATTTTGTATGTTGCAGAGAAGGCACATTTGTTTCGTACTATTTACATAATATTCATTTATTCATTTCAGTATACAGTATATTTTTGTATGTATAAACGTTATGTATTGGGGACAGCATCAGACTGTTAATGATCGTAGGTTCAATTTCCAGTCAGATGATTATATATAATCCATCGTCGTGTAATTATAAGGCCAGTTATGGCATAGGGACACAAAGTATGACTGTAAAACCGACTGGTGGTGGATTCGATCCCCATTCGAGGAGATGTAATATTTATTTTAATTTATATTTCCATTTCTTTGCTCTAGTGTTGAATTCTGCCAGTCAACAAGCAATGTCTCCAGAATTCGGCAGAAAGTGGGGAACGGAGTGTCTTAACACTAGGTTCCCTCTAACTACCGTGCTATAAGCAGGATACAGCGTGCAGCTGATTTTATCTATAAATATACACATTATTATTTTATTACACAAAATTATACAGAACACAGCTTATCTATACGAATAACATTAATTTTTGACGCGTCACACGTACGCGTATTAGAAAATTTAATTTCCACCATTTAATTATATACCTACCTGTCAAATACTCCACACGAAAATAGGCAAAGCTTACTTTACTCGGAAGGCCTTTGAAACTTCCAAATCAAAATTTTGTTATAACAACGAGTTCTTCATTAATTATTAGTATCGATTGATTGCCTTAATAATTTAAATCTCATTTGAAGGTTCTTAATTATTTCGATGAAACTTTCAGAATAATTAAGCTCATTATTTTCGTCCTTTGACATAAAACATGGAAATCAAATTTTAATTATAATCGCCATGTTTACCGGCCGCCGTGTTGTCAGGTAATTGAGGGAGATTGAATGGATTTTTTTATACCTTCACATGGCAGTATCTGTGAAGGGAACCTTGTGTTAAGACACTCTGACTGAACAGTGACTGATAACATGACAGTTGTGTGATCGATTGTACTCAGGGGATTTTTTTTAAATAGAAAAGATCTCCTGGTTGGAATGGGAATAGAACCCGTACCGTTTAAATTAGACTCTTGCCCTACTAGCCTCAATTGTAGTTTAGTTACTGGAATTAACATTAAAAAGGACTACCTAACACATGCAGATATACTGACCATGGGTTTACAAAGCAAAAAATAAATCACTCGGTGTATAGCGGGAATCGAAATAACGCATTATTTGTCGCTTAACACATAATAAAATGATAATGAGGCGTTCGCTGTTTGCGTATCGTATTATCTTGCTGAGTGTATTTTAATTCGATCTCTCTATTAAGTGATTGTCGAATAAAATTGGACAGAATATACTTTACTGCATAAAAATAAAGTTTATTTAGCTTTACGCCGTATCGATTTTGCAGTGGGAGAGGCAGAGGGAACCTGGTTAATAATATTTTCTTTATCTCGTTCTAGTAACAAGGCCAATTGTGCCGTTAAGTTAGCAATGCCTCTAGAATTCAGCGGGAAGTAGAGAATTGAATTAACCTAATGGGAACCGCACTCAGTTTCCACTAACTCTTTACACTACTTAGCACTAAGATCCTTTGATTCCTCTGCCTGCGCTGCTATGTGCTGGGTACAGCGTGGAGCTAAAAAAATCATCCACTTCAGAATCGAATCTACAACCATAGAGTTCAAATTAATTAAAACAAGCAGTTACTTAAATTAAAAGCATATCATCAAAATTGTTTTTCCACTATCAATTTTGTTCGCTTCCAAATTATTACTGGTAACATTTAAAAAAACTGGTAACACCAGTTTCTAAACCAGTATATTTATTCTTATCAATGAAAGTGGTCGATATGATCGATTTAATTATTAATCTTCTGATTATTCGTTGTAATAAATTTATTTTAGATGTTTTTATGTTTTTGAATTAGAGGCACAGCGTCTGGCGCGACGGTTGTAGGTTCAATTTCCAGTTAGGAGAATTAATTATTTTCCTTTCCTCACTCTAGTAGCAGGACAAGGCGCGGCGTTAGGTTCCGCCGTTCAACATGTTAATAATTTAACATGACACAAATTGTCAATATTTTACGTATTTCGAATAAGTTCAATATAAATCAATAAATAACTATTTCTTAATTTTTGAAATAGGTGCCAACTTTAATATGCATAATAAGTAGTTTCATATTATCGTCAGGTAATTGTACTTTCGTCCAGATTTCAAATGAAAGAGAAAATATTAAAATCAGTTTACCCAGTCGAAAGTTTTGAAGTTACAACCATAAAAAATAGTCAAAAGACGAACGAACCTTCTCCTTTTATTGAAGTCGGTTAAAAAATAACTAGAAAATAAATAGTAGCAAACACTCGTTTAATATTTATCGATGTTTAACCTTTCCCCTTTAAGTTTAAATCGTTCTTTTATAGGTATAATCATTATTTAATGTTAATGTTCGAAGAAACACGTACACAGTTGTATATCATAATTTTATGTCTAAACCTTTATATATATTCATTAAAAAATTCTACACTTATATCTACACATATTTGAAGTTTATTTATTTCCTCGTATTAATCTAATAAGCTACTAGCTCAAAAGATTTCGAAAAAATATAGGCCGAGGTAACCTGGGAACCTAATTCTAAGACACTCCGTCCCCATTAGGCCTTTCGTTCCCCACTTCTCATCGAATTCGGGTGTATAGTGGCGAAACTCAACGCCAGGCTTTGCCTCTTTTCCTCGCGAAGAAAATGAAAATATTACATATTTCATTCTCCCTGGCGAGAATCGAACCCACTCAAACATCTGAGCCTCTTCGCCATAGCCGCTTCATCACATTAATTGGTTCTACATAACCCACTATACTTGCAGCCAGAGTTACCTGGGGCGCTTAAAATGTCTTATATCTTGTCTCAATCTAGTCAATTTTCATTTGATTACGGGAACGAAACCACATGTAAAACCTAGTAAACTATAAGATTTAAATTGTTAAGGTACGTTGATGTTGAAGTTTTTTGTAGGAAACCTGTTTTAAAGTAGGTATATTTATTTAACTATTATCGAATTATTCATGTATTATGTTTATGTTACCCTTAGTTGCCTTGTGCGTCCATATTGAAATATATTATAATCCTATTAATTAGAATACGTTAATTTTAATTAATTTTACGCCGCCGCCATTCAATACGCAGTACCTTAAGAATTCGACTAAAAGTGGGAAACAGAAGGTGAAACGTAAAGGTTTTCCTGCATATAAATGTTATCAAGTGTTACTGTAAGAGTAACACACTGTTCCCCATTTTCCACTCAATTTTCTAGACGCTGTTGGTTGAACAGCGAAACTTAACGCCGCGTATGCACACGTTGTGCCGCTGGGTCCAACGGCCTTAAGCAATTCTCATAAAAATAACTAATTCACAAAACGAGATCATCAACTAGAAACAACAATAACCATAAACAACAATTTACAAAGATATCTCTAATCAAATGCTTCTACCTCTTTACTTGACACGTATTTTTTAATCGGTTCAATAAAATACAATTAGATCGGTCGATACAAATGAAAACTTCTATAATTTTATCTAATCGCTTTTATTTACGAGAGTTCCTGAGTAATGGGTGATATGAGAACTGGTTAAACTTTTGAATTCACTTTTGTGTAAAGAACTAAGGGTTTAAAGTGACCTCTTATCGGAACAATAAAGGTATAGTGAAGTCATTAATTTGTCAATTTGATAAGGAATGAAATATAACAGCTATTTATTATGGCGCAGTGGTATAGTTTCTGATTTCTGACATGGTGCTGCTTGTAGGTTGGATTTTCAAGTATAGAAAATATTATATTAGAATTATTTTCATTTCCCAACTCTCAATATCTTGGTTCGCTCAGCACCATTATGCCGCCCATTTTTACCCAGATTCGTGACATTATGTATTGAATTACGCAGCTCTACTATCAATATGGGCAAAGTCGAATATATTATTGTTACATTAAGGAATTGAACCAACAATCATCGTATTTACAGTTAAGTACTGTCCCACAGTGGTTTCCCCCCAAAACGGTGCATGGCACAATCCACATCAACCCTTATACAACCTAATTCATATTCATGTAGAATATTTTATTATAAGCGTAAGCCTATCATGTCAGGGCTTCCCTCATATAAAGCAAACGTTATCAGTTCAAGTAATACCTACGTATAGGGTCTGGTATATACCGGTCTACTTTATCAGAGATCTTTGCAGTGATAAAGGTGTCCACAGGCTATGGAAATATATTGATTTGGTTCTGTATTGTGTTATTTCTTGCACCTTAAATTGCATTTGTGGAGGTTGGCGGAACTCAACGCTACATTTTTGGTAAAGACAGACAAGAGAGGGGCAGTCCCACAATTATCAAGTACGATCAGATTCTTCGCCAACTGTTCCACATTACACATATTATTTTAATTATTACAATATCACTTTATACATATAATTTTTTACTTATATTTTTTTAGTTTCTTTTTTTTGATTGGGCAGCGAAATATTTTTTATAGCCGCATAGTTTTGGCTGTACATTGTTCCACAGTCACTCAGTAACGGAAGAGAGCTATTTGTATACATATATAGATAAAGTACTGACAAATTAATCATTCAGAAAGAAGAAAAAATAATCTAATCTGAAGAGAGTATAAAATTCAACTGCTGAACCACAAATAGATTTCAATACACGAACTCTCTCACAAACACTATACGAATCTAAATTATTTAGAATGTAATCTACGATGCGGACCAGATGGTCCCGATATTAGATTTTCGACCCCTAAAATTGCATATAAACGAGAGACATCGCGTGTTTTGCAAATCTGATTATTTGTTTATTCATTGATATTTATCATAAATTTTTATGTACATTAGGCTTATCCTTTATGTATGAGTATAAAATACGCAATACATATTATTCCATTTTAAGTTCTTACTATTAGGTATTTTTTCATGTACAATATTTTTAAGCAGTACGTTGTATCAGGGTAAGTTAAGGGAACCTTATCGTAAGATACTCCGTTCCCACTTCCCGTCAAATTAACGAGACATTGCATTTTGAATTGTGTAACCTACCTAGCTTAGCCTAACCTATAGTATAGATTTTTTTTCCTAAAGTGAGAATTGAACTCACAACCAATACGTTACCAGTCAGACACTATCTCATTGCGTCACAAGCGTTCAATTATAAAAAAAGAAATAAAAATTATTTGGGCTGAATGTTCGATAACGTATATTTGTAAATACACCTTCAAAAAATACGAATGTAGAGTAGCGTACAAACATTGCCGTTTCAATTTAAAGAGCTCTGCTTTTTGTGTCCACGTATTTTTTTAGTACTACGTTGTATCCAATGCTTAGAAGGGAAGTCAGAGGGAACCAGGGAACCTTGTGAACAATATACAAAAAAAATCAGGCCTTCATGACACATTATATAATAGGCTCGGCTTTCTTAATATTATAGGTTTAGGTATTAAAAAAGACGGTTTTTCTAGCTAAGACGTCTGCAAATTCACTTTAACAATATACTGGAGAAATATATCACTAAATTGTTTTACCCTATTTCTTACATCCGAGGATAGGCTATATCGGTAACCATTCCAGATCCAAGAATAAATGAGGCGTTGCATTTTATATACTTTATAGATACTAGCATTTAATGTAGTAGAAAATTGTTACTTAACTATAAAAGGTATTGACATGCTTTCTCAAGAACTAAAGTATTTTTCAAATGCAATAAAGGAAGAATAAAATAATTTTTTTTAGAACAGCACCCATATAGGAGGAAAGGCAGAGATAACCTAGTGTCAAAACACTGTTCAGTGTTATCATCACCACACCAATATCCAACCCTTTAATCATCACCATTACATGCACACGCTTACAGCTTCACGCTGTACTCCGAAGTCAAAGATACTGCGTGTTGAGTGACGGAGCTTAACACCGCGCTTTGCCGAGGCAAGCAGGATGTATTTATGAAAATATTTCATTTCCCCAAAATGGTAATCGAATCCGCAGCCGTCACATTCGCACCAACTATATACTCGTACTTATTTAAAACAATCTACAATAGCTAGATCTAAAAGGAAAGAGTAAAAGTAAAAGTAAAGGCAAAAGAACCTAACATTGAATATTTCAGGTTGGCAAGTAGAATTCTAATGATAAATTCAAATCTTACCCATAGGGAATTAGGCAATCAGACCGTAGGAGCTGGAGGCAAATACTTGCTCGCCGTAGTATACTCACTTGTATAGCAACTTGCTATGGTGCCTTAGTTGAATAGAATTACTTGTTTATACTATAGTTGTAGTGTTCACAATAATGCTATAGTATAAACAGATGTTTAACAAATTATTAAGTTGTATTTTTTTTGTACTTCAATATTTTTTTTGTTTGATTTTTCAGTACGTCTTAGTTAGTGGGCAGAGGGAACCTGGGAACCTAGTGGTAAAACACTACATTTTTATTAAAACATTTCCGTTCTCCACTTTACCCCGAAATTTATTTTGTTATTGATACACAACAAAGAATAATTTTTAGAAATATATTATTGATTCCAATAAATAACTAACTAACAGTTAACTTTAGCAACATTTTCGATAAATATTTAACTAAGTTCATGAGGTTAACTGCAAGAAAAATATATTGGTGCGCATTAAAATTTGTTCTCCTGTCAATCTTCCACACCTACACCCTCATTTTGGTTGACCTTCGTCGTAAATTGATTCATTTGATCTTTCGTTAAAAATGTGATCAAATTTCAAGTTATCGCAGTTTAAATTAAATGCTTGTTATAAATCTTAAATTGTTAATAGAATTTGGTGGTTATTTAGTAAATTGGGTGTTTGTAAATCAGTGGTAGGTGTGGGTGTGTGGGTTTAAAATATAATTTTTTTTAGCCTGACGGTGTATTCCACATAGCAGGGCGAAAGGAAACTTAGTGTTAAGACGTTCCCATTAACTAGAGATGGGCCGAATGGTGGTTCGACCGAATAACCGAATACCGAATACTATTCTGCTTAAACTTTACCGAAGCGAATATTCGACCGAATTCGGTTTACGATTTCTTTGTTATTTTGTCGCGTATAATTAATTCCCTCGATTGGGAATCAAACACATAACCTTCGCGATTATTGTCATAACCTGTAATAAAGTAAGCCGTCGAGTTCAGTTCAATAAGAAAAGAGTGATATGCCTCTAGTATTTAAAAGAATTTTTATTTGGGGTTGGCAAAAAATAAGAAGTATTATCACAAATTTAGGTGTAATTAAGGCTGCGTTGACTAATTTGTTAAATGAACGAAAAATTGTGTAAATGACGTTTGGTACAAATTATCAAAATTTAGTTTTGTTATTACAGATTCTCGCTAGATCTACTTGTGTTTATATAATACTTTTACGTAGAGTTTTCTGTGTAGACAACTAAGAAAATAGATCTCGAAATCTCGCGAAAGCGGGAAAAAAAATCCATTTTAAATCTTTTGAGTTTATGAAAACAAAGTTGGGGATGAGAACTAGTCTAGTCTAGTATTAAAAACGGTAGGCACAAAAAATTTCATTACTTTGAGAAAACGTGGAAATAGCCCGCATAGCTTTCCGCCGAATTTTTGAAGTATAGTGTGTTGAGTAACGGAACTTAACGCTGCTTTGCCTTGTTACTAGAGCGGACCAATCAAAATATAAATAAATGATTTATTCCCCCGAGAGAGCATCGAACCTGCTACAATCGTCGCATTTACGTCAATACGTAATAATTATATTACGAAAGTCGCTATCTCTTACACATTGAAGTACTAAGTGTCTTGGGAAATATTATACCGGGGCGTTTCTGATCCCTGACCTTCACAAAGGAAATGTGAAACAGTCTGATTAAAATATAAAATGTAAGATTTTTGAATAGAATTGCCCGAAATGCTGCGAACCAATTAGCGAAATAACCTTTTGTTATAGATTGCTATACCTATTGAGGTATTTATTGATTGTAATAGGTTTTCATGCTTTCTTGCTTACTTTGTACTGTTCATTTCAATTTTAATGGCTTGATGAAAATTTTTGTGTGTGATTTTTTTTGCAGAATAATTAATATTTATTTGGTAAATTTATTTTCTTTTTGTTAAAAAATTTGCGGCCATATGCTTTTATTTAATTAAAAACTGTTATTATTATTATCACTTACATTCTTTTTATTTTAAAATTATTGATGGAAACTGGTAAGCAGTGTAAAAGATAAATGTTTAAAATAATCACCCACAACATGTTAGTATTACAATGGCTTCACATATAATGGTATTTTTGTATTGTCTTATAATTAAGTTGAAATAAAATTTTCTTTCCGTTTTTTATATAAAAGTGCCAAGAAAAGGTATTTGTGGGTTAAGGTTTATTCATTGACAGGGTGGACATTAAGGTTTATTTTTTCACAGTTAATGATTTTATAAATGATAAAGGCCTCCGATTACAGACAATGATACTTTAAAAATTTTACTTTAGTGAAATAGGAGTTCTGCACTGAATTGAAATTTCAAAAGTATCTATCGTTGTTACTAGTGAACCTGTAAATCTGTAAATTGTTCACTTAAAAAAACATTAGTCTCGCTTAATTTCTTGCGCTCGTACTTCTCAAGTCTGAGGTAGGAACTAACTTTAATGAACTAGTAAAAAAAATTGACTTTTAAAGAGAGACAATATAACTTCTTATTTTGAATAAAAATATTTGAGTTTCACTTCGAGCTACTGTTACTTATATCCCCGGTCTCCTTATCAATTAAAAAGAAGAAGTACATGTGTCTCTAAATGAAATTTGGACCCCCCTATTAACAAAAGCCAGTAATTACCACACATGTTAAACTTATAACACGTTTATTTTTAATTAAGTCATCTAATTAGGCAAAAACGATGTTTCGAAAGGAACAACCGATTAATTATTTCGAAAGTTACGCTTATTTCTTTCCGAAAGTACCTGATTTGTTTCTTATCCATTGCAATTTAAACCTAAATCTTTAATAATAAAGTTCAAAATTTGTTTTACAGCTTTTTCATATTTCGTTATTTTCACGGAAGAATTGATTAGGTGGTCTTTATTAAGATATTTTGTCACGGTGTTCTCTATGGATCCTTGGGTGGCACTCCAATATGGGCAGGCTCTAATATGGTTATGAGTCAATTTTATATTTTCTAATTGTCTTTAATGTTTTATAATGAAGCCATTATGGTTTTATATGTGGGTTTTCGTTATTGAGTTTTTTATTGAGTTTGTTTTTTGTTTTTATTTTGTAATATGAAAAGAATAGAAAGTAAATATTGTAAGAAATAATAATTATTTTTATAAATGATGCTTTTGTATACGTACATAGTCATTGAGGACGTTATGACGCAGCGTCAGTAACTGTAGGCTCTATTCCCACTCGGGAAAGTGGTTATATTTTAATTAATTTTTCTTTTACCATTCTGGTAGGTGAAGCTGGTATAATAGTGATGAGTTCCGCCTTTTAACACGCGTTTTATCTTAAACAAATTTATCTTCTGTCTTTCTACATGAAGATGTCAAAATTAGAACTAGTTTAAGAACTTACATTAGGCAGCAAAAATGTCTGAAACAAAGAAAAACATTACTGATTTTTATTATTGATTCGATTTTAAAATATAAAAAAAAATCAATATAAATAGAATCTACTACCATCCTGTAAAATAAGATACTTTACCACAGCCCAACAATGATATCATACATTAGAATAAAAATGAAATCCCAAAAATTCCATTCATACACAAAATAGCTATAAAATTAAGAATCAACACTCACCGAAATGGCCCTATACCCTATTGTATTCCTTAAGTCCCACTTACCTATACTTACTCTAAGCTGTCCAATGCACGCCCACCTGATGTAACGCCAGGATAAGACCTTAAAGCGTGCCCGAACATAATCCCACATCAAAGGCCCATAATATTAAAGAACCACTATACTATGGACTAATCTACTCTTATCTCCGAAACGTACACCCTGTATAAATGGTGAAAACATTATCTTCTCCCGGCGGCCCCACACTGAAGACGCTGAAAACCGGGTCTATTATGTAAATTGTGTCGGTTATATTTTTTATGTAATATTTCGTAACGCGATATTTTAATAGAAAGCATTTTCTCCTTTCATTTCTCCTTCATCCTGGTTGATGCAAATTGTTTAATGGGTAATTTCTTAGTGTATTTCACTTTAACTCTTAAATGTGTTTTGCTTTGTTGAATTTAAAATCGGATCGGATTTTGTTTTCTTTTAAGTTTTTTTTGTTTGGTTAATTTTATTATTTCAGTAAAAAAAGATAAATGTCTTAAAGAAATCTTAGATGAACGACCAATTCATATGTCAGATCTCTTACAGTTCTAATATTAGTGTCGTCGCCAGCAATGTCATTTGCGTCAACTTTAAGTTGTAGAATGGACAATCGCATTTTATCCCGTAAATACGGTAGACAGAGAAAACAGAGTACCAGTCGCTAAGGTGTCCTGATAGCGTCACGCTGTATTCTGCATACAGCAGGGCAGGCAGAGGGAACATTGTGAGGGAGAACACTTTGCTCCTCATTTTCTGCCTCATGGAGGCAAATATACATGTTGTGCATTCGATTTTCCACTACATGGAATGAAATATTTAATATATTCATTTATTGGCCAGAATGATTAACGATACAAAGCGCGGCGTTGAGTTACGTCACTCAACAAGCAATACCCTGTAAGGAAACGTAATAAATTACTGACTACAAATCAAACTAATTATGATAATTATAGAACAATATTAATTTCAGGATATTCTATATAAAATTATCAATCATTTACCGATATTCACATTAGGCTAATGGTGCTGCGATATAAAATTTATTACATTCATATAATTAAAAGTCGTTCGTGTAAAATGAACTCGTGAAACAAATTAACACAGGTTGGTTTAAAATGATTCGCAGAAATTATGATATTTACTTTTTACGCTGAGTTAATATAGTGAAAAATTCACTTCTTTTTAGTAATTACAAGTTATTTAATTTTATACTATAAATATACTGTTATATATTTTATAACTACATTTTTAATACATATTCACATGTTCTACCGTCAACATACATCAAAATAGATAAATAAAGCCCAATACGGTGTTAGTTCTAAGTAATCTTCAAACCGATCTAATCGATTGCCATAAATTTACTTCAGCCTAAATTACAGTATTTTCAACATTTAGACAAACAACCTATATATCTAGAGGTGTCCAGAAAATATCGGTAATTATCAAAGTGCTTTAAGATATATGTATTTCATATAGGTTATATATCAAAAACGTATAAAAGCTTAATGAGAAGAACTACGTCCAAATTATTTATTCGGAGTCTAATATCGGGTTTTGAAATTTTTTATATACACATTGTTCTTCTGGAATTAAATTGGCATTCAATTATTGTAAGCTCAAACATAATTCCACTAAACTACGAAAACGTTTAATCCTTTCATCATACCAAAGCGCAGTGTTGAGTTCTGCCACTCAACACGAAATATCCAGATTCTCCTGGCCTACCCGGCTATGTACAGGATACAGCGAGAAACTAAAAAGATATTTTATTTTACTACAAAGATCTCCCTTTTGTCTATTTACGCAATACGTCTTACACGAGAGGGCAAGCCTTTCATCCAAAGGGGTACTCTTTACCAACAATATTCGTAGGGTTAATGTTATAAATTCCACTATGGCGCTGGGTTAACGCTTACACCCACTATTATATGGAAAACGGATAATCCCACTTTGAAACAAGATACACAAAAGGTGCCCATCAAAATTCTGATGTTGTCAGATCACATATTTATCATTCTCGCAAAATTTTCACTCAAAACGCCGTATTAGTGGACGTGAGTCTTATTAACTTAACGTTCCAAGAGATATTAATTTTAATTAATTTCTGGTTAAAGACAGTAATGTATGGATTAATCAGTATGAACGTGGTTTTAAATTAGAAGCAAATTGTTTTTTTTTATACGTTTAATAATTATTGATAATTTACACCTAAAAATACTTCACAACTTAAAATCTTGGAGTATAAAATCTCATTCTTTCTATAACTCAATGTAAATCCAGAACCATCTCAATCATCCATCTACATCATAAATCAGAACTGCACACCAAATCAGTCTTATAAAACGCTTACATCTTTTCTAGATAAAACCATCCATCCAAGCCCCCGTCCAGCTGAGGCTAAATAAAAAAAAAATTAAAAATGCCCTCTAAAAAAAGACTCTACCTAACCACATTCTATGTAGAGTCATCGCACAGCAAACACGTATCTTATAGCTCGTTGAGGGTTCTTTTCTTTCACCCTGTATCGTATCTCATGTGTCAACCATTGATATTTTACGCTTTAAGACAAGCCTTTGAGCTTCAAAACTCATTCACCGTGGGGGGGTATACAACTCATGGTGAATTTAGATTAGTATCACTAATGTCATATTGACGAGGCTATGGCTTAGTTGTAGAGTGTTTGACGTGACAGTTATGAGTTCGATTATAACTTTCTTACTTCCACCGAATTCTGGTAGCATTACCTGTTGAGTGGCAGAACTTTAAGCTGCGCTTTACCTCGTTACAAGAAAATCATAATATTTAATACTTCATTTCATCTAGTGAACGTGGAACCCATAATCTGTCGTGTTTACACGCTTGAGCCCCACGACTCAACTGTTAAAATTTTAATTGAAATAATTATCAGTTTACGCATCACCTATTTTAATAATACTCTATGCTCTCCATTTTAAAGAGAAAATAAAACCAAATTACATAAACTTTTATAATATTTCTATACATCTAAAGTTTCATTGTGCAACGAGTGTGAATGAAACTTTTCATGATATATTTCATACTAAACCAGCATTCGCTACTCTACCGCTTCACCATACAAAACAGAATACAATGGAGGAAGCAAAAAGTAAAATAAAAATATACTCTACCAAGAGATGGCCGGCTAATGGTCGTTACAGTCCAGTTTATTTGGACATTTGAAAAACATCCGGGAAGGTTTCAATTAGTGATCTCTAGGTTGACATATTGTCTTACATTTGCTTTGTAGTAGGTAGTATTAGGGAGGTTCCTTTTGTTACGTATTTTTATGGATGGGATGAATTGTGAGCTGGAATTTAGTGATTAATCACTCTGTGGCTAGTTACGTAAGTACTATAATAAGCTATGATATAATGGCGTCGCGGAGCATAGGGCACAAGTGTGACACTGTAGACTTGATAAGTTGTTTTATCGATTCCCACTGGGGAGAATTTAATATTTTCAGTTCCTAGTTCCAGAAACAAACTTACTATATTATAGTTTTGATACTAAAGCCCAGATTTCTTATTAGATCAAGAAAACTAAAATAATTTTATTATAAATCTTTCCAGGTAGGGATTAAATATACAAGTATCTTATAAACAATATTATCTAGTTTCAAGGCATTATGTTATGTACTTTTTAGGAGTAAGTACAAGACATTGCGTGATGCGTGGCGGAACTCAACACCGGGCCCTGTCTAACTGGAGCAAGAAATAAAGAAAAATATTCCCCTTAAGTGGGGATCGTCAACTCCACGTTCATTAAAAACAAAAACCTATGACAAAGCCCTGATGAGTCAAACAAGTTATTCTTTGAAAAACCTATAGATTGTCATCGACAGTAATGAATCAAGAATCGACAATTCAAATAATGCTATATGAAGTTTAATACTTTTTGTGTTTTTTTTTGCAATTATAGGTTGTGCATAATAAATTCTTTATGAATGACGCCTGACCCCAAAAATGGATACAAATTGTGGTATACTTGGAAAATGGCTGACAGTAAATGTGTTTATTGTAGAATGGGTTCCGTTTCAGTAAAAGTTTGGCTTTATTTGAACCATATACGAGTATGTAGATGAAAGTAAGTTTTTGAAACTAGATTGTAGCAGGAGAGGTAGAGGCAATCTAGTGTCAAAACACTTAGCTTTTTGCCCAATTTAAAATTATTTAAATAATTAATTTTCCCGAGTGAGAATCTAACCCACACCTCACGCACTCGTAACCCTACGCCTTGACTGGCTTCATAATTTTTTACTCGTAGATTGATAACAAAAGGCATATAACTTAAGATTTGTATTTTTAGTCATACATTTTTATTATAATAAATTATTATAAAATAGAAAAATCTTAAGTGCATCTAAAGGAAAAAGTATAAAGAATTTCATTATATCGATAGTGCTCTAAGCTCGGGTACAAGACAAATGCATATGTAGCAGTTCAACGGAGCTAGCCTTTGAAACAAAGGTACTTGGACCTTTCAGCTCTTAGCGAAGACGTATGTAATGTGATTATAATATGAACTTTACATAAAATATTTGTTTCTCATAAAATGCTTAAGGTAAAAAGTGAAAATTATATTTACTTGGAAAAAAAAAAGTATTGGCATTAAAATATTTTAAAGTGATATACATCTTTATGCAGTAATCATGACGATTATAAGTTCAATCTCTACTTTGAAGACCGAATGATTTTTATTTATCTATTTAGGTAACTACTAGGTACTAAGCGCGGCGTTAAGTTCCGCCATTTAACACTCACCACATAATATAACTAAATCGAAATTATCAACAATAACAATCTATTGTCGTTTATTAAGCTAAATATCACTTCAAAATTAAATCCCATTCAGATTTTTTCCCGCATAACAGAGTAAGTCGATCCTTGTGAGAAGGCACTCCATTCCCCACGTTATTAAAATATATGGTTATCCAGGTCTATTGCACAACCCAACACACAATGCCTCTTAAATTGGGGGGGGGGGGGTAAGTAGGGAACCTGTTGCATCTGCCTACTCTGCTATGTACAGGAAACAGAGTAGAATAAAAACTATTTTTTCATTCACGATTTTAATACTGAAAATAGATCTAACCCACTGCACCATAACGGCCTTAACTTTAAAATATATTCTCTAATATTCCTTTGTTTGTCTATAGACGTTCTATGGACTCGTGATAAGAATATCAATAAAGCAATTTAATTTTATTATGTCGAGAAATAAAAACATTATTCTTATTTTGATGGAATTTAAATTAAAATCGATGATGCGTTATTGCATCTAGATCTTTTTTTAAGCTTCACGCTGTATCCCGCACATAGCTGGATAAGCAGAGGGAGCCTAGGAACCTAATATTAAAATACATCATTTCCATTAAGACGAAGGAAAGGAAATAAACTTCCAACCGTAGTTCTACGGAGTGTCTTGACACTAAGTTCTTTCAAAGTTTTATTGAGTGGCTGAAATTAACACTTATAATGACCGGTAAAAAATGATCACCCACAATATATGACAATACTCATATTTCATTCAATTCTTGAGCTATTCAAAGTTTTCAAAAGTTTCTGTGAAGGGTATTCTCGGTGTAAGCTTAAGCCTATATATAGCCTTAAGACCATATATATTGTAAGGTCTTACCAAATTTCAAGTTCACTAACTTTAGTTCTCGAATTTGTGTTCAGACAACGAGTGGTGTGTTGAGTTTATGTGTAAATAACTGACTGACAGGGAAACTGGGAGCTGAATTACTGGAACTACATATTTGAAATTCAAAGCAAATTTGCTCGAGTTGAACTAGTTTGTATATTAAATAGTTTTTTTAGAGTCACGCTGTATACTGCAAGTAGCAGGGTAGGCGGAGGAACCTGGGCACTTGGTGTTAAGACACTTCGTTCCCATAAAGATACGCGGAATTCGATGTTAGATTGCGTATTGAGTGGTGAATTTCAATGCCCCGACATTTCTTTTACATATATATTTATGAATTTATTCATATAGCTAGTAAATTATTTTATTCGTAGATGTGTCATTGGACAGGGGAACTTAACGCCACAAAATTTCTAATCAGTCTCAGATGCAAACCAAAAAATATGTGTTAACTCACCAGTAAAATAGATCTCTACTTGAAATATACTCAAAAATCATATTTTGAGAACATATTTTAACAATCGAGGCGAAGCGTGACATTTCTTTCAAAATTCCATAATCCCAGCAAAATTCGGCGTAAAGTGGAAACCGGAAATATCTTAATAGGAACAGAGTCTCTAAACACTAGGTTCCCAAGTTCCCCTGCCAACCCTGCTACGTGTAGGATAATATAACCGGAAGCCATAAAAAAACATACAGTCCTTACATACAAAATCTGACCAATTTATACTATTTACCTACCAGTATACAGTCAGTATTAATTAGTGAAGGTAGCGATTAAAAGGTAATGGGAAGGTTTAACCAAGGGTTAGATTGACGTCCCGGCGCCGTCGTTAGATAAGCACCGAATTAAGATTATGTACACTAAATGAAACTGTTGATTCGCTTAATGTGAATGGCGGATGAGGTATATTGTAAGTAATGTCAGTAATGTCAGTTTCTGCCTTTATCTATAAGAATTAAGTTAAGTATTTTCTAAATGGTGACGAATAATACTCTGCTGAAACTGATTAAATGTTAAATATTAATTTGCTTTGTAATAGGCGTTAAGGAAATATAGTAATTGGGAACAGAAAAGGGAACCAAGTGTAAAGGGTCAAAGTAAGTAATTGTATTTTTGATGGCATTTGTCAAATTAATTTGGAAAACATATTTATTTTACCAAATCAGTATGGAATATAATCAGAGAATGGAATAGAATCAAGGCAGATGAAATTTTCCAACTGTCCTATGATATCAGCACTTAAAATAATTATATTTATGACTTTTTCTTGTTTCACGCTATATACCGCACATAGCAGGGTAGACAGAGAGAATTTGGAATTCTAGTGTTTAAACACTCCGTTTCCCTCTTATCGCTGAATTCCGAGGCATTGCGTGTTGATTGGCGGAACTTATAATTCGGCGAAAAGTGGGGAAACGACTTTCGTTCCCCACTTTCTCCTTTAGCTGAATTGGGAGCAGCATGTCCATCGTGACACTAGGTTCCCGGGTTCCTTCTGCCTACCCTGCTATGTGCGAGATACAGCGTGAAACTTAATACGCAATATGTAAAATTCAAGCGCTAGGTGGAGATAGCGGATGTATGTATGTATGAAGAGCACTGGGCTATAGTAGGGGAGAGCGGGGCTAAAAGTTACCGAGGTAAGTTGTTCCGATGGAAATAATTTCGCGGGGAAAAGTGATAGGAATATTTAGTAAACATATAGTGAAATGCAATGTGATAGCGCACCCATGGCCAGCATATTGAACATTCCAGTGGCACCCGAAACCAATGGAATAGCACACGGGTGTCGTTGGTGCACGATTGTAAACATTTACGCATTTGATATTTTTTGTCTGTCTCACAAGTTTTAACGATTAGCCTCTAGTATGTTAGTGTTTTTTTTTTTATTTTGCAAATAATATCTTTAAAAATATGGTAACAATTTACCCCGGTCCGTTAACAACTTGCCCCAAGTCGGGGTAATTTGTTACTTTTCGACTTCAGTCATAAAAAAATTCATAATAAAAAAGTCTTACAAAGAATACCCCAAATTACTGTTTTAATTGCAAGTCCAGATATGTAAGTTGAATTTGATTATATTGCATAAATACTGAAATCAAGTATTCGTAGCAATATTTGCGGTTAAAAAAAAACTTTTGGTCCCGCTCTCCCCTACTTATATCACAAAAGTTGAACTTATATTAAGTTCAAGTTAGCTTATATAGCTAAGCTTTTATATTAGAGCTTTCTTATTTCTCTATATTTTTTTCTTATTTTAGTTTCAGTCCTTACATTTTTTCTGTAGGAAAATCCTACGAAAAAGTAAAACTTTGTCCCTCGTTAAGTACTACTTTTCAAGTGTAATAGTAGTTCTTTTACTATATTTCTCATCTGTGCTATTTGGATTACAAAATTCTCTTCGAAACTGCCTGTGAATGTATAAAAAACTAAATTCTACATTTTAATACTATATAACTAAAATAAACTAAATACAATACGTCAAAAAATCATATACAAGAGTAGCCTTCCCTTTGGCTCTAGTGTTTTCATATTTAAATTCACTACCACCGTACACGGAACTGACTGCACTATCACAAAAATAGAAAAAAACCGTTACAGTATTACATAAAACAACACTAAATTTGTCACAGCAAATTACTATGACACACGTCTTATATCACTTTCACTCGAATTAAATTTTTAAAACTAATTTCCTATGTGGCATTTTAAATCTTATCCTGTTTTACAATAGAGGCTAAATTAGCTTATTTTCTATATTGTAACTTTGAACTAATAGTTTGCAAATGGTTATGTCGCTTCTAATACAAGGCCTCTTGACATTTGACTTTGGCTACACTAAGAGGAAATTGACTAATGCGTAATGAGAAAAAAATAGTGTTTCGTCATTGTTTCTTAATTGTAGTTGAGATGTATGATTTATTATGATTATAGGAGTTAAGTGACGTAATGTACTATACATAGCTTATACGCTGTAGTCTTTTTTAGGAAATATTGGAAGAAATTATTATTTTATAAACCCTACATAGATAAGGAAGTTTTCAATTGAATCTTAAAGTGGCGCAGGAAGAGAAGCATATAACTGTAAACGCGACGGCTGCTAGTTTGATTCCCAATTAAATTTATTAGTCTCGCAATTCATCACGCAATGCCTGAAGAATTCGGCGGAAAATGAATAACAGAGTATCTTAACACTAGGTTCCACTAGGAAATAACTATATTAAATTTATGAGAAAACCATTTTTTTTAAATTCCTACAAAACAACCAATATAATAAAATAAAAAGCTATATCCCCGGATAATATTCAATATAAATTACAAATTCTAAATCTAAAACTAATTTTCCGAAGCTCAATCTCAACTATGTACTTTTCCTTCCATTACACAATATTTTCTATAGAACTCTCAAGAAGATAAATATTTCATTTTGGTTTTGTTTACAAATTTTGAACGTGTTTGTATAAGAAAATAACTTTGAAAGCTTAAATTCTTTGGCCGTAGTATGCTGGAGTAAAATCCGCACCGTGAAAACGTAGTTTATAACACTCCGCGGGATTAATTATAATTTTAGTAAGCTCTTTTACATGGAAAAGTGCAAAATAAGGGTAATCGCAAACTTGCGTTTTTGCGTTTTTAATTAGAACTGTGTCATACTTGTAAAGTTACTATGGCTATGGATATGGCTTTTTTGTATGTTAAAAATATTATTTTATTGTTTACAATTTGTTGGTTTTTTCTTGTTATAAATCCATTTGCCACTTTTAGCTTAATTGGCAGATTACATGTGCGAGTGTTGGAACATAACGCCGTGCATTTTGTTGATTTAAAAAATGAGAACCTAGTCATACAGTTCACGTCTTCCGATGCCGGTTGTTACATTTTGTCTAAATGTTAAAACTAAATATAATTTTCTGCAGAATTTATATAAGAAACAGCTGTGTCAGGTATCTACGACGATACAATCATTGTGTTAAAATATTGTAAAATGTGAACGGAGCTAAAACTAAAGTAACATGATTGAAATATAATCTATTCTATTCTATATCTATACTTATAATAAATCTGTAGAAAAGTCATTTCTGTACATTGAAAATATTTAAAAAAAAATAACTAGGGTGTTATAGAGGACAATTAACAGAATCCATTTCCAGCATTTTTGGATTTTTTGTATGTTTGTCTGTTTATCTGTTTGTCTGTTTGTCTGTTTATGTGACCACGTATCACGTAAAAAGTACACAACAAATTTAAGCAACTTTTAAACATAAAAATTACAAGTAAATCAGAGTAGGTTTTAGTTTTTATTTCAATGTAATCGCTTCACTCTATCAAAAGATATAAGTATTTAATGTTTTCAAGAAGTTAATATTGGAGATCTATTGACAACCAATAGTAAGTACTAACGAATCTTGATAACGAATAAAATATATCTCAACAAGTTATTATTTGTTAAGCATTAATTACTTCAGGAGAAATATTATTAATTTTAAAACTTTAGCATAATATAGTTTTTGATTATTTATACTAAGAACACGGTATGTTTGAACAATGATCGGTGATGTACGGAATGATCAACGGTGACAGCTTAACTATTAGCACAATAGATGGCGCTCTGGCAAGATTTTCTGGAAAAAAAAAGAATTTGTAAACGTTTTATTACATGATTGTTGATAAAGATATAAATAAAATTAAATAGTCTGTAAAGGGTAGCAAAATATAGTTTTTGATTATTTATACTGAGAAAACGGTATGTTTTAACTATGATCGAACGGTGACAGCTTAACTATTAGCACAATAGATGGCGCTCTGGTAAGATTCTCTGAAAAAAAAAGAATTTGGAATCGTTTTAATTACATGACTGTTGATAAAAAAAAAATTGTTCATACTAAAAACTACTGAATAAAATATAAAGAAAATTAAATAGTCTGTACAGGGTACACTATTACAACATTATAAACATTATGGAGAAACGAGATACGTAAGAGTAAGAGTAAGAGAGAGAGAGTAAGAGATACGTAACGATATCTATTGACTACATAGTCATACTGTAATGAATGTTGATAACGCGGAAAACATATTGTTGCGTTATTATTTGCTAAAAATTTATTACGTCGGAATGAAAATAGTTAACATAAAAACGGTATGTTTTATCAGTTTAACATTAATAGATGACTCAATAGATTCTGAATCGCGCTGCAATTCTTGGCGAAAGAATGAAGTTTAAACCTCTATTGATTGAAATCACTGTTGATAAAAAATGAATAATTAATGAATGATAACGCTACACTCCATCATAACATGTATTTAAAGATATCAAGAAATTTATATTTGAGAAAATAGAAACAGAATTCTAAACATATTGATGCGTTATTAATTATTATTTGTCAAAAAATAATTACATCGGAAAAGAATAGTAATCATCTCAATACTTTAGTAATACATAATATTTTCGATTAACATAATTGAATGTTACGTGTTTTAGTTAATTTGCCCATGTAATGAACCTGTAGAGGAGCAATTTCTGTTGAAAATATTAGAAAATACAATGCCAGGGTGTTAAAGGATGGCTAAATCTATCTAATTTAAAAATAATTATGTGTTTTTCTATTTACATAATCAATTATTGTGTAAAAAGTACAAAACTAATGTACCTACATAACTTTAACACATAAAAATAGTGCTTAATTTAGGGTAATATTTACTTTTTTTTAGTTTAGTTTGTTTAATTGCAATCACTTTACTCTACCGAAATATATATAGTATGTTTTCATGTATATATTTATGTACTTGTATGTATGTCTGTATGTTGTGTTTTTATCAGTGTATGTATGTTTATATGATAAATAACGTATTTATATTTCATAATATCATATTTATTATTACTTTTTACACCTTTCTGCTATCCTTTATGTATGTAATAAGTTATTTCAAATGGTTGCCTGTAAAAAGTGCTTATAGTGATAAGGCCTGCCATTGCACTTTTTTATTGTCTTTTTGTAAATATTGTTACAGTATTATTTCTTTGTTTTTTAGTGCAATAAAGTAATATTATTATTATTATATACTCGCCCCGGTGTCCCGAATAGCAGAATAAATATTAAAAAATAAAGAATGACTGTAAGGCGGTACGAAGTTCGCCGGGTCAGCTAGTAAATAATAAATACATCTAGAACACCTTTTCGCTTTAGTGACCATAGTGCTGCATCGACAAGCATAGGGCAGACTGTAAACGTGACGACCATAGGTTCGATTCCACTCGGAGAAAAATGCAATTTTTGAACATAACAACATAAATTAACAAATATAATTACAACTATAAAACAAACGAATACCACTTATCTTTACTTTCGTATGAGATAGCCTTAAACCTGCAAGATTATAGCATTACCGTACATCGTACAGGATAACAAACGCAGTTAAGTAGATTTAAAGTTGTTCCATTATACATCTGGTCTGGCCGGAAATTATTTGGAATGAGCATGAAATATTTGGACCCTGAATTAGCATAATCCTTTGGGTAAGAACGTTTATACAGCACTCAGAACTTTTATATGCTCGTGCTTTTTGCTTGTTCGGAGTTAAACGACACTTGTGGTGGTTGGGATGAGTTGTTTTTTGGTCTTTAATTATGGGAAATATAGAAAGAATTTCCTTTTTTTAGCTGCATGCTGTTTCTCGTACATAGCAGAGTATGCAGAAGAAATCTGGGAACCTAGTATTAAGAGAAAACGTTCCCAATCAGACACTTTAGTTTCCCAATTTCCGCCGAATTCTGGAGGCATTGCGTGTAAAGTAGAGAAACTCAACGCGGTGCTTAGCCTCGTTACCAGAGCTATAAAATATATTAAATATTTCATTTCCTCGAGTAAGAATCCAATCCACAATCTGTCACATTTACAGCTTTTAATTACTTTATAATTTTACAAAACAGTTTTTTTTTAGTTAAAAATAAAATTAGCACACAAAAGCAATTCAGACTAAGGACTAGGACACAACGCAATTCAGATTAGCAAATAAATAATCGTGTAGTTCAAGCCGGCGAAGCCGCGGGCGGGTAGTTAGTGCCAAATATACCCGATTAATCCGGTTTAAGGGTTTCATTTAAAATATTCGAATATAACATGCTTACATTATCTCATTTCCTATACTCTTGAAATATAATATGCCATCGCATTCAGCCAGATTCCCTCGACTTGGCATATAAAGTAAACTAAAAAAAGGTTAAGTCAGGGTCGGACGTAGGGTCATCCGTCAATATTTGCATAGAGCTCGGTAATTCCCCTGTTTGCTTTGTATTTTCGTATCCTCCGTACCATGAAGATTTCTGAACGGATCCGAAATTCTTCTATGCTGCGTTTTATTTAACTTTCCAAATATCCGTTTTGAATATTTTTCTTTGGTTATTTTCATGGAAGTTGAGGTTTGTGTTTTAAAACTAAAATTTTAATTAAATTTTTAAGAGAAAAGTAATTTTTGATTAACTTTCACGCTGTGAATGTAAAAGATATGCCCTGTTCACAAGAACAACCTTTTTTAGTAATAATGTAATGATTTTAATTCCTTTTTCTAGATACGGTTATTTTTATGTCAATAAATAACGATCTGTTTTCAATTTTATTAATATACGCATATAATTCCTCTACAGCGGAAATGATATATTTAAAAAGATCGTATGGCTCAATTGGACACATCGCTTGGACAGTTTTACCACAATCTAAGGACGTCAGTTCAAATCCTATTACATTCAAATTTGCATACGTTTTTAAATATGCTTCTGTTTTAAAAGCATAAGTACTATTTCAAAAATAGTACCTCTCCTATTTAGACAATTTGAAAGTGGTTATTATGCACTTAAAATAGATAGTTTAAAATCTAATTTTCCCCCGGCTTTTCCATCGCAAAATCGACAAATACAGTTAATTACTGTAAAAAAATATATATTATATATCATTCGGCTAATGACCAAAAAAATTACAATAAAATTTTCAGAATTAATGATAAACGCTCAAAAATCAGATGTATCTTGTTGAAACAATATTCAATTGAGAACGAATAACCTATTTAAACTGTAGGCTCTCGGTAACTGGGCCAGTGTTGTGTTTTTTCGTAAATTCTCCAGAAGATAGACCATTTGAGCCGATAGTACAACAATAGCTCGACTTATTTCAGACGTTGCAAAGCTCAACTTTTGAAAAGCTTTAAAAATTTGTAAATTCAATTCGGGATTTCGTTTTTCTTATAATTTTTTATTCCATTCATTTTTTATTCCATTCATATAATTTTTGTTATGTTTTCATTAAGGGACTAGTTTTCGGCGCGAGGTTTTGTCCACAAGAATCTCCACATGATCTTTTAATTACACGATGTATAGCAGTGTAGCCAGGTTGCCAAAAACTATAGTTTCTGCATATCTCCTTATACATGTATCGTCTCTATACATGCTCTAGTATTTATTAATAGTTTTATTTGTTTTGTTCTGGCACCAAGACAAAAAGCCCGGCTTTGAGCTTCATCACTAAGCACACAATAGCTCAACAAATTAGGCGGAGAGTGGAAAACGGAGTGTCTTAACACAAGGTTCCCTCTGCCGATCCTAATGAGTCCAGGATACAGCGTGATGCTGATAACATAAATTTAATGTAAGCCATTATAATCTGGAAGACTTCCTAATAAAACATAAACCCGATTGAATTAACCGCGATCGATGATTTTAATTATCTAATAACTATAGACACCAATTAATAGGATAATGAGATTGCTTATGATTGACTTGTTACGTTCGTGAGGAATGAAAACCACCCGTATTACAGATCTTTAAGATTGAAATTCCTGTGAAAGCTGTAAAATTAGGGCATCTATGGCTTACATAAGCCAGTTGAGATCTTAAGCTTTTTATCGATTATTAATGAGTGTAACTAAGCATTAGTTATACGAGGCGTGGCGTTAAGTTCCGCCACTTAGCGCGTAGTGTGTTGAATTAGGGGGTAAGTTCTTACATTAAATTCCCTCTGCCTACTTTGTCATGTAAGATAAAGCGTAGAAATTAGTAAATATTTATAAAAAAAATGACAATGAGTGGTGCCGTAGGGGCACAAACGTGCGACTGTTAAAGCAGTTCGATTCTCTCAATAAATATTTCCTACCTCTGATAACGAGGCTTCCCTAGTGTTTAGGGATAGCCCTCAACACTAGGGAAACTAGGGGCTATCCCTAAACACTAGGTTCCCAGGTTCCCTATGCATATCTTGATATGTGCGAGATAAAATGTGAATCAAAACAAAAAAAAAAAAATCTAGCAAATTTCTATATAAATATAACAAAAACCTTAGTATAACCGTAGCGTAGAGCCGCGTAATTATTCATTGGATTTTTTCAAGACCATTAGAAGTTGAGTGTTCATTTTCCTTCTCAATGATCTCTTGAATGAACAACTTTTGACAGTTGCGTTCCTTAATTATGAGATTTTACATCAAAATTGATTTCTCTAGAACAAAATAAACATAAGAAAATATGAATTTTCATTCGAAACAAGATTTTTCAACTTCGATCTTAATTAAGTTTTTTTTTTCTGTTTCAAGTAGTGCTTTCTTGTTAGAAATCATTTTATTCCAATCTATTGTACTAGAAACAATTAATAATTGATAATTTAAGATAATTACGTCACAATTAGTAGCGGTAGCTGATTCAATTCTCACTCTTGCTTTGATAATAAGCCAAATCGTATATAGTACAGACTATAGAAGTATATGACTTTGATGGACGTACCTATATTATATTTTTAATTAATTTATGGGAATTTGATTTTAATTCTTAGGGAATTATTTGTATTAAATAAAGTAAATATCTATGATGTATTAAATCTAAATTCAGATGTTATAAAATTAAAAATGATTCTATACACATTTTCTGTCTGAACTAACATTTTTTTGCAAAAGACAATAAATACTGAACGAAACTAAAAAATCAACCAACAATCATTAAAAAAATACAATGCCATTTTACTCACACTTTGTGCATGAATAAAATAGAAATATATTTTTTTAAAAAAAAGAAGAAAACACTAACAATATTTCACTTCAAGTGGGGAAAGTTGTTTAAATGGCAACACTATATAACATCACCTGTCACTGTGTACTCGAGGCTGTCATCGAGTTTAATTGGCCATTTGGGCCGTTCTCAACACGCGGTATTTAAAATTCATAAAAAAAAATAAAAGAAAAACAACATGAGGCAGAATGTTGCTGGTAATTGAAAATCCAGGTATAAAAAAAGTGTTTAATTTTTTTTAAGTATAGGGTAGAAGTAACTGTAATAAATTTATTACAGTTACTTCTAATATATAATAATATAATTTAGTAAGTTAACTTCTAATATTTATTAATTTATTTAAATATAATATTTAGTAATAATTATTTATTTATTCAGTTACCGCTTATTTGAGGTCGTCATGACGTAGCCTTGGACTGCAAGCAAGATGGTCATGGGTTCTATTCCCAATCGGAGATGTAAATAATTATCATTTTCTCGTTTTATTTTTATTACACGAGATCTTAAGCAAAAAATATCGTCTATCAAATACTTTTATTTGCATGCATGCATTTAATTTGTATTATTAAGCACGAGTCGCAAATTTGCAGCTTTGATTCCGTGCGCCTGTTTTTTTTCCCTTTTCAGACACATAGGTCCCCTTCACTCCTCAAGAAATCTACATACCAAATTCCAGCGTTCAACGCCACTCAGTGCTGACTGTTCGTTGTGTGTGAGTCAATCAGTATCTAAAGAGTCTTTTTATATGTTAATCTACAGAAAAACAGACAGTAGCTATTAAAAAATCCTATAATAAGATTAAGAAATGAACACAAAGAATTGTTTTTTTGTTTAAAATTATTTTTTCATACCGATTCTGAGATTCAAAGCTTTAAATCCAAAAGGCAGCGTTATATAATGGATCTTAATATTTTAAGAAATAAAAGGCTTACGAGAACATGGTGGAAATTTTTGGTTGTTTGAAGTAAGCTTAAGTCTAAATACGTTCTGTTTTTTTTATTCAACACTGAAGTGGAGCTACTTGTTTAAGTATCTATATTTGTATCTATTGAGGCAGACTTTCTCGTATTAGTTTGGAATCCTGTTAGTCTCACCATTCAATATTTTTTTAGTTTCACGTTCCCGCAAATAGAGTACCCAGACGGAACATAGGAACCTAATGTTAGAACCGTTCTCACTAGACATTGCCGTTTCCCAATTTCTATTGGATTCTGGAGTGTTCTTTGCTTCTTTGTCTCATTAGCAGAGCAAGGAAATGAAAATATTACACTAATATTCCATAGAACAGATGTAAAGTACTAGACTTAGAATGTTAAAATTTGGCATGCCTTAAATTAGGAACAAAAGAAAGTAACTAACAAAATAATTCTCAAAATAATAATCAAACGTTTTTCACTGAAAAACACAAAAGAACATTAAAAACACTTCTGGATTCGAATCTGTATCCCTTTCACCCTCATTAAAATACAGCATATCCTATCTTTAGTACATTCGAACTCATAAATCCCAGTCTAAGTGCTCAAGTCGTTACACACTAAGTACTTACATAAGGAGCTTCAAATACTTAGCGGTTTCAACTAATTGACGCGTCTTAATACGAGTGTATCTTATACGAGTATAGTGGCTCTATACAAACTTGTTGTGACAATGGGATACCACTTAATAGTGAAATCGATAATCTTCTTCACTTTCACGCTGTATCCCGCATATAGCAGGGTGAGCAGAGGGAACCTAGTGTAGTACAACACTCATTTTCCGCTGAATTTCGAGACATTGGTGTTTAGTGGTACAATTTGCCCTGTTACCAAAGCGAAGAAATGGTAACATTAATAAATAATAATTTAATCGAACTCGAACCCGCAACCTCCGTGTTAACAGTGACACGCTTGTACCATGGCTGCTTCAAATCAATAATGTGAGCTATGTTAAAGAGAATGTCTTATAATTTATGTCCATGTTTATACTATAAATCGTTAATGTCTCATATATATATTTTTTTATTTTAACGTTTAATACACTTAGGAAAATTCTGTCTCTAATAATTTCTTTCAATTAATATTATTATTTCCTAGCACTGTTCGCGATGGTTGCTTTTTCAATTCTTACTCGAAGTAACCAATTATTTTCATTTCCTCGCTCTGGCATCAAGAGAAAACGCGGCGTTGAGTTCCACCATTTAACACACAGTATTAATTAGTTTGGCCTGTCTACCAGTATATGTTTAGATTTAAGGAAAAGAAATATAATAAAGAACGAAGATTGTCATCACTAAACTCCATCTACATATTGCAAAAAATATAATACTTGAACACTAAACATTAAAAAAAAATAAACAATTGTCTAATAACGCTACTTTACCACCCTGTAATTAATAAAAAGGCTCTCAGATACTGACTGGCTCTACAAAAACGTCTGAATCATTTAGTCCTGTTCGCGGAATATTTTTTGCACACAATTCTTCTAGCTAGGCTATTTTTTTTCTTGCAGCTGAATTAATTATTCTTAAGAGAAAACAGCGGAACAGGTGAGTCATTTTGTTATTAAAAAACTATTTTTTTATGCCATGCCGTTCAGTTTTACAGACAAATTACTCAGCTTTTTCAATGGACTATTTTGAATGCTTGAATTTTTGCTTTTTTTTTGTAGTTTTATTTTTGTACGTTCTTTTCTTAGTTAAGTATAAAAATGTACAAATATACTTAATAGTAAATTGATTTTCTACCTTCTAGTATCTAAATTGTGAAATCAAGTCACTTACTCACGGGGTGATATTAAATGAAGTTATTAAAAATAATATAAGAAACAAAAGCCAAGATTACTTAATTCTCTCAGACAAATCAGTAGTAAGATGATAGACACTATCATAGTATCACTGTAATTTGTCTCTATCACGTGATAGAGGCATGCTACATACACTTTTTTAGTAGGTACTCTTATTCTTTAACCTGGCAAATACGCATTTGAATCATACTTTAGCTCCGATTGGTGCTTAACGAATTATTTTATTATGACGCATAATATAGATGACGAGAGCTATAATGTCATACTGCTAAGTCATTGTCATAATTGTTAAAAAATATGCATAAAATTTGGTGAAAATGTATAAATAAAAATAATTACAGTTTTCATATTTTTATAGGCTTCCTGTATTCCGTATATAGCAGTGTAGAAAGAGAAAAATTCGTGTAAAAGTATTTAGCTTACCATTTGTGCTTGTTTATAAGTCTCGTTTTCTTATTAGAACTCGTGAGGAACGGAGTGTCTAAACACTAGATTCTCATGTTTCCTATGCCTACCCTGCTACTATGTTTTTATTCTAATTTAGTTTCAAGTAACTTCATAGCAGTAACGTACAGCTTATGAAAATTAAAATGCTCGAACGTATTATCAAAAGGATGCGGATTCAAATCTATTTTTTACCAATTTATAAAAGATTTAAATCGTTCATACATTCTCATACCTTTAGGCGATATTGATTAAAAAAACTACCTCACGAAACGTCCAAAAGCATTGTTACCTTAATAACTAAATTATTGTACAGTAAAAATAACGTCTGGTGAGGCTATTGTGTTTTCCAACGTTACCTTGACCGACTAACTTAAAAAATAAGTTGACTTCATTTCTAATGCTACAATCGAGATTAATTCCTGAATGCAGACTAAAATTAAATATATTTTTTAATACTTTTAAAGTATTATTCCACGCTTCCATTGAGTCCATTGGTAGCTCAGGGGCACAAGTGTGCGACTATAAGCGTGACAGACTGTGGGTTCGATATCCGCTCGAGGAATTAATATATTTAATATTTTCATTTCGTTGCCCTGGTAACGAGACCACGCTTAACACGCAATGCTCCTAGAATTCGGCAGAAAGTGAAACACATTACCTTAACACCAGGTCCCCTTTGCCTACCTTACTACCTGGGATACAGCGTTAAGCTAAAAAATGGAGAGAGGGAATTATATTAATTTCTCCCCTTAGTAAAATAAACAACGGAACTGAGTTCTGCCACTCAACACCCAATATCTCGAATTCCGGCGGAATGTTTAAAACGGAGCGTCTTGACTGTAAGTTTTCACTGTATACAGGTTAAAAGAAAACAAATATTAAATATTTATTGACTAAAAGATCTAATTGCGGCTTCGCCCGCTTCAATTTATTGTTATATTAAAGCTAAATGATATATTTTATTAACATAAATAGTTTTAATATTTACAAAAATATATCTAAATCCGTTTAGTAGTTATTGTGTTACAGTGAAACCAACATTAATTATTACAAATTTTCACATTTATAATATTAATAGGACTTTTTTATTGTACATAATTAGATTATACACAAAATTAAGAATAAATGATTACCTAAAAACAAGAAAACGAATAAATTATTCACAATGTTTTTCTTCAATTTAAAGTAGTAGTTTTCAAATGATTTTATATCAAATCCAATTATAGAAGTGTTTTTATAAGCTTGTTAGACACCAAATTACTTTGGAGAGGTACAATCGACTTTAGTAGGTCAAAGCGAACTGTATTGGCGAACTGAAGATACTTTGCACTGCCAATGCATACAGCTATGCTTTAAAAATATTTAATTTTTATATTTATATGAGGGCAGTCGTGGCGTGGGGGCACGAGCCTGTAAACGTGATAGGTTGCGGGTTCGATTTTCACTCGAGGTAATGGAATATTTAATGATTTCATTTCTTCGCTCCTTTGTCGGGGCAAAGCGTGGCGTTAAATTCCACTCAACAGAAACTGAAGTGTATTAATTGGAACGGAGTGTCTTGATACTAAATTTCCAGGTTCCCTCTACCCACATTGCTATGTGCGGGATACAGTGGGAAGTTAAAATGTATAAATTTATTTAAAAACTGTCGGTACGACTTCCTCTACCTACTATCTCTTACTCTACATAATATGCATCAAGCAGTTAGCGGAATAATTATGAAAATTCTTTCTCTACATTTTTTCAATATATCTCTAAATTACGGGCGAAATTAACGCCGCTATTAATCTCCTAATCGTATATGAACAAACACACAAGCCTTAAATATAAATAACAACTGTAAAATCGATCAAAAAAATATATTTTATTTCAATCTCATAAGCAAATACTTCAAAAGTAGCCCAGTTGGGGGGAAATTAATAGGCTCTTATACCGAATTTATGTTCAAAATTTAAGTTTTTAACTACCCTCCAGGTTAAACTTTACAATAATAATTCACGGTATCAAGAAAAGTTGCGCGATACGAGTGATTAATAGTGGGGATTAAAACTGGGACTTCTTTGGGAGTTAAACAATTTTTGGATAGAATCTAATCAGAATAGTTTTGCAGATACCTTTGTTCTATATAAAACTAACTTTTTTTATATAAAACTACATAATAATATAATTATGTATTAAAAATAGTAGTGATGTTACTATTATATGTATATTTGCCAAACCAAAAATGGAACTTACAACCTAACAACTGTCAAAATATAGAAGGGTCTGGGAATCTAGTGTTTCCGTTACTCAATTTCCACCGAATTCGCAATACATGTTGAGTGGTAGAACTCAACGCTGCAGTTTCATCGTTAACAGAGCGAGGAAATTAAAATATTACGGTTATAACTAACTTCATACATGTATGCATCACAAATACAAAATCAGATGAAAAAACTTGGTATAATTAAGACCGAGAGCTAAATAAAAATATTTTTATTCCATTTTCCTTCATACAAAATAATACTAAAAGCGACGAAAGTCGGATTTAAGCTTAGAAAGCCATTTCTTCCATGAAAATTAAAATGTTAATCATGAAATAGAAAACAATGAATGTATATTTGTGTTCTTTTCCCTTTGTAAGTATATAGCTTTAGAATACCTATTTGTGAAATTTTAGTTCTGTAAAAGCACGCTTTGAAATACCGAAACATTATTAAAATTCCTTTTATAAATAAGTGAAAGAGTGCTTTTTCATGAAATCTTTATTTAAGAAGATTATTTGAGCTTTTTTTAGCTTCACGATGTATCTCGCATATAGCAGGGGAGGTACAGGGAAACCAGGAGCCTAGAGTTAAGACATTTCCAGTCCTAACTTTCCGGTGAAAACTGGAGACAGAAATTTTAATTATTTAACACCGTCCTAGAATCGACGCCAGAGAGGTATATAACTATAAATTTAACTTATAGTTTTAAAAGGAAAATAATTCCAAGAAAATATATACCAACGGAATATAGAATCTCTTTATTTTTGAAGTCGGTTTAAAAATACATGTTCAATATTAACTTGAATAAAAATATCGATTCATATAGTAAATTATCAATATAAATTACATAAGGTTTTTTTTTGTAAATTTCATTGATTATAATGTTCTATAATAGTTCGTAAAAAACAAAAGAATGTCTAAAATTATTGAAAAAATACGTGTTTTTAAATTTTCTTCATATATAATCTACTAAAAATATTTAATAAATAAACAACCGTAAATGTAAAAGTAATTGTTGTATTAAATAAAACCATTTAAGTACTATACGTTACGTAATATTTAAAACTTATCTTCATTTTAAAATGCAAAAAATTAAAACCTGTACAAAAAGTTCAATAATCGTTAATTAATCTTTGTATTCATAAGATTAATTATATAATTTAATTATTATAATTATTAATTATTATGCGTAATTAAAAACATATATTTTTAGAAATAAAAGTACTACATCACACTTTTAAACATAGCCTATTTAATATAATTTGTAGATTTTCATTTTCATGTTATAAATATGTAATTAAAATAAAACGTCATATTTTAACAAAAAACTCCATTCATTCAATTATATAATTTTAACCACAATTAAATTAACAATAAAACTTACTTAGGCACCTCCCACACAAAAGAATACACAAACACAACACAAAAACACGCACAGCACACACAATCTATCGTAAAATCAACTCAAAATCCACTCTGCAAGCACAGTTTACGTAAAAATTGGATTTTTTAAAGGAAAAACGACACGTCCACTCACAGCGAGGGCCTGCCGTACACTGAGCATTGTACTGTACCTGCATAGACACGCCTACCAGCGCGCTCACACACACATGCATGTATAAAGCTCCGTCTCCACGAGCTTTTTTCTTTTAACACTAATTCACACGCAGTGCAGTCTGATTTACTGCGGATCCCTAAAATTAGGATTGTGGTTTTTAATGTCAATTATAGGAAGAAATGGGTGAATCGATTTTGATTGAACTTTAAAAAAAAGTTATTTCTCATCCACATTTTCACATCTTTTAAGGTTCACGCTTTATATTTAGCAAGGGAGAACGCAGACACTCTGATCTTCTTCACTTTTCGGCAACTTTTCACATTTGTTTGCCATTAATATGAAGGCGGAAGAAATGTATAAGTCAGTTCACATTCTTTCATCTTTAATTTCGGGAACGATTTCTTTTGCTTATTTTTCTTAAAACATACAATTGTTTGATCGTCATTCAATATTATTGTTGCCAGGATCGAACCATCTGTAGAAGATTAATAAGGAAACGTTTTAAAGGCCTTTCAACTTTTAAAAGCTAAGCTGAAGACCATTTTAAGGCCAGTTGATCGCGCAGTGGCACATGCGTGTGGCCGTAAATGCGTGTGGCGTGTGGCGCGACTGGTTGTGGGATCGATCTCCACTCGAGGAAGTCAAATATTTAATATTTTTATTTCTTCGCTTTAGTATCGAGGCTAAAATGGCGGCGTTGAATTCCACAACTCACAACTTAATGTCTTCAGAATTTGGCTGTAAGTGGGGAGTGTATCAGCACCAGACTCCCCCTGCGTTTCCAGCTACAGATGTTGAAACGTGTTAGGACATTCACATTTTTCGCCGAATTCAAGAGGCGTAACGTGTTAAATTGGGTAACTCAACGCCGCGTTTTGTCTCATATTCGATCTCCTCAAGTGGGAATCAATAACAGCTTAACGTTTACCGTTACATACTCGTGTCATACATATGCTTACTGTAGTTATCTTTTACGCTCACTAATTTCTTCTTATACAACCAAAAAATGTAAAAATCCCCATAGTAAAATCGAACCTACACCTACGACTCATATCTCAACTGCACTATGATAATAATATTTCTTTTCATATTATGCGAGTAAAACAAGCCATATTCACGATCTCGACATTTTACTTGAACGTTAACTAACGGTTTTGTAGTAAATCTAGTACCAAATTGCAGTTCACGATATAATACTTAAATCAACGTCGAGTACTTATCTTAACATTATTTAGATCTTTATTCTTCTATATTTTTATAGCATCACGCTTTCATAAAGCATGGTAAGGAAAGGGACCCCTTAACATTAGGTTCCCTCCAGTAGGTTCCACTCTACTATTGTTTGTTGAGTAATGTAACTTAGCACCATGCTTAGAATTATTATCGAAGTAAGTATGTACAGAAATTATATAATTCCCCCGAGTTTGAATCGAACCCGCAAGCATAACGTCAGTTTACAGTCACGACGCGACAGTAAGCCACGACGACCTCTAAACTAACGCTTAATTCAAATATAACTAACAAAAAAATCACATTTAACATTACTAATATAATAAAAAAATATATTATAGAAAATGTTAGACCCTTTAATTTTTATGGTGCCATAATAAAATTTTAATCGCGAGAGTGTCGCCTGCTACGTTATAAAGTTATTAAGTACTCAACTCTAACCAAGCGTTTCGTTTGTCTCCAGCCATTTTATTTTATGTCATACCTCGTAAATTTATAATTAAATGTGAAAATAAAGAAATGTTACAAATAAATATGTCAAATATTGTAAAGGTAGAGAGTTTGTTTGGTTTTTAGCGCTAATCTCAGGAGTAGCTAACTCGAAAGTTCTCGCACTCGTAACGAAGCAGATATTTCATGCGCAAAACCTCGGCGGAAAGTGAGGAACAGAAGTGTTTTAATGGAAACGGAGTGTCTTAACACTAGGTGCGTAGATTCCCTCTGCCTACTTTACTATGCGTGTAGTAGTAGTTGATAGGAGAACTCTAAAAGTTCCATATCCATTTCCTTAGCTTAATTTTCTTAGTTTCAGGCAGAGAAAATCTGAGAACCTAGTATTCCTATTAAGACCCTTTCGTTTTCCACGTTCCGGTGAATTCAGGACTGGCGTCAAAAATTAATATTGTAATAATATATTAACTAAATGATAATTTGACAAGTGGTGCAAAGCAACGATGAGTCCCAACTAAAGCGAACCTATATAGCAATTAATTTGCAGCAACTGACTACCAAGCCCACGAACATCACGCTTAGCTCCGCGTCGCGTAAGAATCTATAATAAAATATTAGGAAGCACTTCTAAAGTTATTAAGAAAGGCATTGTAAAGTAAACTTACATCAACTTAAAACGTGTTCGCCCCTAAGTAAATATTCATTGAGAGAACTGGTATAGAGGAATAATATTAGATGTCATTTATGTTTGCGTAATTCTGTCATCGTCGTTTTTTATTATTTATATATCTCATGGTCTCTTATAAGCCAGCTGAGTTCATATTGTATCCCGCATATAGGGTAGGGAACCTAGTGTTAAGACACTCCGAACTTTAGAGATATATCTTGTTAAGTGGCGAAACTCATGCTGCTTTTAGTTATCAGAGCGAGGGGAAGCGGGGAATGAAAATAATATCTTTCCCCGAATTGGAATCGAATTCACTATCTTCGCGTTTGTAATCAAGACGTGTGCCACTGGAATACGACCTCAACATACACAATTTTTTCTAAAAAACATGACAAGAATAACCAACAAAATTAAATTTCACAACCAACCAACAAAATTACACTTCACTTTTGAAAGCGAAAGAAAAAAATTACAAAAAAAAAAAGCTAAAATACTTAAAGTTTTATTCATTTTCTTCCACACTAACCTAGTTTTAACGCAATAATACCTCTTCAAGTCAGATGAGGTGAGCTATAGAGCAAATGTGAAAACTGCATTGTGCTCATTCTGAATAAAGTCTACTACAGCAACTATATAAATGACTGTGAAAGTAAAAAAAAAATATTTAATAAGAAACCTAGAAAACCTTGGACTCACTTATGAAATGGGTTCATAATAACTGTTTCATTTTTTCCAGTTCAGTTCAGTTATTTTCTTATTTTATTTAGCTTGTTGGCTGCGTTTCAGTTGCTAGAGGGAGGCATTTTTCTTAGTTTCAGTGTATTATATAAAGCTAGAAAGGTAAGAAGAATATAGCGTTAAAACACTCCGTTCTGCACTTTCCCCGACAATTTAAGTTATTACAGGCAATATATTTATTGTAAATTTCGTACAGAATTAATAATAAATGTCAATTTTATCGATTGTTATTATTCTATAATGCGAAGATTTACAGCCATCTTATTATTTTATTATTCATGAACAATGTTCATTGTTTTTCACATGCGTTTGTTTTGTAATTAAATTTACGGTTTTTTTGTAAAAATTGTATGTATTTTAAACTTCATACTGTTTCCCACACGTAGCAGGGTAGACAGAGGGAACTGGGAACTTAGTGTTAAGACACTGCGTTACCTTTAAGTCACCGCATTGCGTGCGCACATATGACCATTTTGAAAATATTAAATATTTCATTACCCTGAGTGGGAATCGAGCCTCCTGCAGCCGTTCTATTCACAGTCGCTTGCTTTAAAATAAAAATTTTATTAATACAAAAGCATTCACCTTTAACCTTTTCCTACCATTTGTACCATTATATTAAAATAAAACATTATATTTAAGCGTCTCATAGAAAAAAATTACCCACAAAATCTCTTCAATAAAATGTTCAAAAGTTGCCGCGTTACACAAACACACTGTATAACGTAACAATCGTCAATGCAAACAAATAGAATAGAATGTATGGAAAATATTTTCTACACAGAAAAAAGTGAAAGAATCCTACCCAATAACAAACACAAGTAATAGAAAAGTTTCCCCCGCCATATTTACTTTCGAGTGTGCTTAAATGAAAGTCGAGCTTTGTGTGGTGCAAATTATATAGTGAAGCGTTTTTCTGTAACTGCTGTGTTGAGTTCCGCCACTCAACACGCAATGCCTTCAGAATTCGGCAGAATAGTTCGTCACGAACGAATCCCACGCTTGTGCCCCTTTGCTAGGACGGTCTCCCTACCTGTCTCTCATCATGGAATGTCCCTAAATTTGGGCGAAAAGTGGGGGTACAGTCTTAACAGTACTTTGCCTATGAAATTTAATTTATGAAATACACCGTGAGACAGCGAGATAACTAAATTCTTTTAATTTGTACCAAGCTAAAGTATCACCGGTGACAGCAAAATTCCTGCCCGCGGCGATCCATCAATGTCGACGGAAATTCCTTATAATCGATAACGACGAGAATTTCACTGATTACCAAATTATAACTCAGTGTTGTTCATGTAAACACTGCACTACGGTTACGAAAAAAAAATTAAGAAATACTGTAAACATGCGGATTGCGGGTTCGATTCCCACTAGAGAAAATATTAAAAGTTTTCATATCCTACACTTAACACACAATACCTTCAGAATTCGTCAGAAAGTGGGGAACGGAAGTGTTTTAATAGAACCGGAGTGTTTTAACGCTAGGTTCCCAGGTTGTGTCTGCCTAACTTCAAATGCCAGCTCCTGACTGGAAATCGCATTTATATATTTATCAGCCATGCCACTGCGCCACGTGGAGGTGTAGAAATACCATCAAGTAGTGAAAACACCTATAGTGATGCCTACTTTGAATTTCGTCTTTGACCTAAGTTAAATGCCGTGAAATCCTAATAGAACGGGCAAATTGCATTTATGGTATCGCTTAGAGAAAATGGTTATACGATTATGCTATAGTTCAATAGAAAACGAAATCATAGGGAAGTGGTAACTGATGATATACGCGATGCCTGTGGGTTCGATTCCATTCTGGAGTATATATTTTTTTATTAGCACGCAGTATCCGCTCATATAGGATTTAGTCTAATAGGATACCAGTGGTAACCTAGTGAAGGATACTTCGTTCCCCGCGCACGGCCAGCGAGTGGCGGAATTCAACGATTCGCTTTATCGTGTTACCAAAGTAAGGAAATGAGATTTATTAATTCCCTCGAATTAGAATCGACTCCATAACCGCGTTTACAATCTAATGCCATTCCTCTGCGCCACAGCGGTTGGAAAGCGGTTCTTTTAATATGATGTCAAAATGAAAAATAACCTTGCAATTTTTAAATAAAACGCTCATACAGATATATAATTTTATAATATTATTTACTTTTCAGCTTCATGTTTTTATAATTTTCTCAACTGGGCTATAAATACATTGACATATAATATAATCAGCCTCAGACCTCGTTTCAAGAAGAGCGGATCCAGCTAGGCATTTTTCTTAATACAAATTCCAAAGTGTAAACAAATAAATAAAGTAAGCACACTACCCTACGTTCGTTCATCATTCAATCAATCTATCTATTGTCTCACAGTGCCTTGTTCGTAAATAGGTTATCTACAACCATATACAATGCTATCTCCTCTATATAGGTTGCGTGTCATGGTACATTCACTAGCTGTAGCCTGTGAAAGGAAACACTACGTCAATTTACAATATTTATATGAAAAGAAGACATTTTTGTATTACCTGTTACTATATTTCTATATTTATATTGTAAAGCTGAACAGTTTGTTTGGTTGTTCGCGATAATCTCAGGAACTATTAATTAGATTTATTTTATCTTTGATAGTCCATGGAAGAAGATATAGAGAAAGATTTTTCAACAAGAATTCTTTTTTTCTACGGGGAAAATTTACTTGGCAAAAGCTTAGATAATTGGAGTAAAACCTACAAAAAAATCAATATTTTGTATTAAAATCACTCAATCAATTCAGATACATTATTTCTTTAGAGTTCCGTAACTCAGAAGACAAATAGGAAACCCTTATAAGCTCATTTTGTTGTCCGTATGTCAAGACCAATAACTATCTCGAGATCACGTGGAAGTATGAAACTTCTATCAAATACTCAGATTTACACAGAGCCTTAGAGCACAGAAAAAGGACGACTTCTATATATATATAATTATTTAGTAAATCTGAATATAACATTAAATATCTAAATATTCTTAAATATAAGATAACATTTTATTAGTCTCTGGAACGTAACCGCAGTGCTCTCTTATCTACACTTTACGGTGGGAAACAACAAATTTGCTCGTTCATAGGATTTGGGGCCATCCAATTGGAATTACCATTACAATTTATATAAATGCTTAAACTTATAAAATGCTAATGCTGGTACTGGGTGTAGGTTCAATTAGATTCAGACGGTATTTATTTTTTCCTATGAAATATTTATATTTTATGAAAGTGGACGAGGCGAAAGAGGTATGTAGAGACAGTAGCGCTTGGTGCTCCGTTCTCTCCCACTACCCCTATAGGGATAAAGCATGAAGCTTTAATATAATAAGAACAGATATATTATAATATAATGTATATAAAATATTTTTGTAATATTTCATATCTGAAACAGTAGGCTTCGAGCGTTGAATTCTTTAATTTCCGGGGTTAAAGTCAACGAGATTAAGAAATACAGAGTTTCGTGATAACATTTTCCTTTATCCAATTTCAGCTTTTTTGATGTTTAATATTTTTTCGAATATAAAACAAAATCTTTTTAACTAGCTGACCGTGAAATTTTGTTTTTTTTGATGTTATGTTTGGTAATTTGTTAAGAAATTTGAATCTCAACCAAAAAACTAAGAAATCTCTTGCGAGTTTTATATATCTTCCGCGTTTCGGCGATCCTTCGCCCAACGCAAAAAGCGTTGATTGTGGGTTTGATTTGCACTCGGAGAATTTAATTATTTTAATTTTTCTGGCTAAGTTAAAAAAAAATACATGATGTTCCATAGCAATAATATTCATAGAATATTCCATATTCATTCCATAGAATAAAATTCTGTCACCCATTTTATACAAAATGAGTTTAAGGCCGTTTAAGGCATCTCTTTCTCACCAGAGCGTGTGAATTAATATAGATTAAATATAATCACTCCCCCAAATAAGAATCAAACCCACAGCCCTATTTACAAGCAAGCCCTGTCACTCTGTGCGATATTTCCAATATACATTTTTAGAATTAAATTTAAGCGTGTTCAATTTTCCCGCAGCTCGTGATTAGTGAAGTGACGATAACATTCCAAAAGTTGTAATCAGATCGACTAGAGTCTCCAACTCTGAATAAGTTTTGGCATTTGATTTCTAACATACTTAGGGGGGTTTCCTGCTGGTGACATCGAGTGTGGGGGAGATTATAATAGATATGGCGGATTTTAAGAATGATAAAGCTTCGAGATGAGTGCAGGTTCGATTTTGATATTATTTACAAATATATTTGGTATGTTATAGTTTTCACAAATTTATTTTTATTTATTTAATTTATTTATTTATTTTGTATTTAAAACACTTAACGATTACTACTACAATACGACAGTGATTCCCGCCACTCCACAAGCATTACATAGAAAATACGGGAGAAAGTGGGGAAAGGAAGTGCCTTAATAGGAACGGAGAGTCTTAACACTAAGTTTCCACGTCCCCTCTTCCTACCCTGGTAAATGCAGGATGCATGAAGCTAAATAAAAAAGTCAATAGTACAGACTAAAACGGTGACAAACAATTAAACAATAATTAGTCTACAATATTCGTGTAAGCATCTACTTGCCATCACCCGGACATCCGCTCTACGTATTATGTTGAAAACTTTCAATTCAGTTTGTAATTTGTTTAAATGCTTTAAAATTTATAATATATTTTTATTGTGTATTCCTGGAAATTGTGTGTTGGAATAGTCTTAGTATAAATGCGATCGATGGTTATTGGTTCAATTTCCACTTATACTTATAATTACAAATTTCAATAACGTTAATTCCCCGCTCAGAAAAAACAAAATGTGACATTAAGTTCTGTCACCCACCACCCTATTTCTCAGATTGGAACAAAAAAGGAGTGTCTTAAAATTGAGATTTCTCTCATTACCCTGCCATATGCAATATGAAACATAAAACTATAAAAAAAACGGGCTAATGATAGACCAAAGTATTAATTTCCAAATTATAATATTTCCCTTAATGAGAGCAATAATAATATAATCTGAATTATGCCAAACTATTATCAGCAGTAATATTGTAAATGTACTGTGATTTATTTGAACTATTAATTACATATAATAAACTCTGAAATTTGATAATTGTTTTTGTTCAATATAAATAAGTTCAATACCTGTCGATAGCTACTGATGTGTTTATTTATTTATTTCAGCTCCAGGCTGTTGGGCAAGTAGAGGGAACCTGGGAACCTAGTGGTAGATACTTCGGTAGCCCAAACTCTACACATTGTGTTATTGCCAGAGCTAGGAAATTGAAATAATTTATTGCTTCGAATGGGACTCAAACTTACAACCGTAGTGTTTATAATTGTTCACAATGCCATTACACCATAACCGTCTACAAACATATATATATATATATATATATATAGAAAATCCTAATTAAATTTAATATGAGGTTTGTTTCGCTTTGCATTTCGAATATTGGTTAGAGCAATGTTACTCCCTTGATTTTAACTCTACTCATGTATGTACGTCGAGAAGCGGAAACTTAGTTGCAAAATTGTTGGGTCAGCATATGATATTAGTTAAGCGATAAAATACAAGGAATATGACTGTAACATATTAGTTTTAGCATACACTTTACTTTTGTGGAAGTCTCTATATATATATTTCTCGCATATTTCTCTCTCTCGCTAATATATTTCTCTCATAAACAGTCTACGTCTTTGGCTTTTTATAATTTATATAGTTATTTTTATGGACAGTAAATAACAGAATGTTTGGATACTAGCTTTCATTTACCTAAAAAAATCGTATTTGAAAATTCGATGAAGCAAGTCACACCATTTTCTCTGCTTTTTACTAAAACTATCTATTATAAGAAACCTAAAGCTCTACTTTGCTAACAAAACTTTTTCTAACTTAATAAGAAGCAAGAAATTCTTATTCATATTATATAATCGTAAGTAAAAACATTCCCTCGAGTGGTATTTGTATACGTAACTAACATATTTAGACAGGCGTATCCCTACTGTGCCATAAAATGTAACGTTTCGATAAATAATATTAGATATTCTTTTGCTTTATTGTATTGAAAGCGACTGAAAAAATATTATATGAGGTTTTATTTTAGTTTTAAAATATTAAATGAAGTATACCATTTGAAGACGTAGAAGGAGTAATTTATTAAAATTATTCTTCATATATTATCACCATAATATTATTATTTATGGTCATTATTAATCAATATATAAAGTAATTTTATAACATATAAAAACAGCATATAAATGTATCTTCGCGCTTTTTCCCGAATAAACCTAATTTTAAGACTCTATTTTCCACTTTTCATGAGAAATAGAGTATGAAAATATTATCATTTTTCTTTGTCTAAATTGAATCTACAACATGTACAATTGCACTACATGTAAATATGTATTAATTTATGTACACAATATTATACTTATATATTAAATAGTATGGAAGCCAATACCTTGAAATTAATTAACCCTTTGGTTTTCAATTTAAAATCTACCAAAAGCTATAGATATATGTAGAGAGGTAGAGCAACGAACGAACCTTTAATATAATAAAATTGAAAATCTGTCAAAACAGTCAATGAAATTAAACCACACGAAAGCTATTTCTAGTATATTTGGAAATACAGAGAACGTATTGGCCGGATGAAACCGAGTGCTAATTGAATCCGCAGTCGCCAAAGCCTTTTCTGTTTTCATAGAATTTTGGTATTTTACATTTCTACTTTGGTACGTAAACAATTCTCACTTCCTTTATGAATAGATAGCAATTAACTAATATAAATACTGAGTGATTTATAGTGTATATAAGTCAACGCCCGCAACTTTGTTCACTCGGTTTTCATTTCACAGATTTCTTTTTCATTTTGCGTCTTATAAAATGAAAAAAAAACATCTGTGTCCGTAAAAAGTTCTTAAATGCCTATCTTAGCGCTTCCCTACACTCCTTCACCTACTTCCATGCTTAGTAAAAAAATCTATACTTATATAAAATCACTTTACACTGTAAATAGAGTATGACAGGGTGCCCAGTGTTAACCTAGTGTCAAGCCACTCTGTTCTCCATTTTCTGCCCAGTTTTTTAGATATTGTGTGTAAAACGGCGGATCTCTACTTAATTTGTTTTGTGAGCGTTTGTATGTCGTTGCACCTCGACTCGGCTTCTATAATCACTTCATAATTTATTAGTCTTTTAATTAATTCATCGTCAATTTTAAAAAATCTTCTAAAATGATATAGCACATACAGTTTTACGTATGGCTTTTTACAGTAAAACTAGACATAGCAAATAGCGTCTGTAAGTGGAAAGGAGTACAAAATGGAGAGATTTACCTCTACATTCCATTTCCCCACTATAAAAATAAAAAACACATATATAAAAATATAAAGAGCACCGTATCGAGGTCACAATTACCATATAGTAGAGTCCTAACTGCTCTACAAAACCAACTATATTCAGTTTAAAACTTTGAACACAAAAACGATTCCAGAAAGCCACTTTCTATTTAAAATCCCTTACAGCACAGTAAGCCTGGCCTGATATACCCTGCGTTTAATGGTACCAATTTCTAACGCGCTTGAAAAATCTTCCCAACTTGAACCGTTAGCGCACCGAGATTACGCTTCTTCGGGTGACGCTCATGTACCGGAACAGTATTATTTATTAACCCCTGTTTAAAAGGGATGAACATTTAATGGTGGATATTCTGAAAGTTCCAATTTGAGATGGATTCGTTATTTTCATATTGATATCGAGGGATTTTTAAGGATGAAAATGCTTTTATTTATATTTTATTGTTAGTTATTAATTCTTTTTAAATTCCAAATTTCCCTCATAAAGTAGGGCAGAAAGAATCTAATGTTAAAATATTTTTCGACAAATTTTCGAGACATTGCTATTTGAGTGGCGGAATTCAACGCCGCGCTTTGTCCTATCACTTCGCTTCAGGATGCTTAATATACTTCGTAATATGCTTTTTTTAAATATGTATATTAAAAAGTGTGCAAATTCATCACAAAGCCAAGGTGTAGAACAAGTTGGCTCTACCTTGTCGATCATCAGTATTTTATTAAAGCTGCTAACTTCATACGAAACCACAGAAACAGTTGTTTGGCAAAGGAAAATTTAATAGCGTCGTTGTCCTGGGGTTACAATTTGCACCGTATTTTCACGTGACGGAGAATTGTATATGTTCTCTCCTTACTCCAAATTTTGCTGCGTCCTGACTAAACTTTTGAGTGTATTTAGCTTTTGGGGAGTATGTAGCTAGAGTTATATTTCAGCAAAATCAAATTCTAAATTTAAAGGATTGAGTGACTTAGAGACTGTCATGGTGTAGGGGTACAAGAGCGCGACTGTAAACCTTTCGGTTGTGAGTTGGATTCTCACTGGGGTTAGTAAAATATCGAATAATTTCATTTTTTCCTTTTGGTATCGGAACTGAAGTTTCCTCATGGATTACGGAGTGTCTTAGTGTCTTAAAGGTATATTCCCTCCTAGGTAGGTTCCCTCTGACTACTGTATAATGTCGGTCAGTTATTCAGCAATGGATGAGCTTTACATATACTAGAGGATCCTTTAACGCATATAATACGCGCTGTTGTAGCAACGAAACTGTTTTTTGATGCAAAAGTCTATTTTGTTCCACATGTGGTAATGTGTGTTATATTTATTTTATTAACTAAATATTATTTATGCATAATTAAAAAATATATATATTAAATGCACTCTGCATTGTAGTTCTATGACTACTAAGCTTCATCAAACTCTATCAGCAAAATTTCTATAAAAATTGGTACAATGTTTTTGCTACACAAATTAATTGCATATGGAAACCAATTTTATTTGCCCCCCTCTATAGAACAAATGTATAAAGGTTTTCAATGAAAAATCAAACTTAAAACTCTATCTAACTATAGAAATCAATTTAGAAACAACTGCATCTATTCTCCAAACTCACAATATATACAACATTGTAGACATTGTATTTCATTGTAAGACTTGATTGATCGTCTTATATACGGAATCAGTTTCCTGAAATATAAATAAAAAACTAATTTAGTTTATTTATAAAATAACACATTTCTATGTAATGTCGATAGTAAAACGTTTTCTTGAACTCTTGTATTTATTGTGTGGTTTGAAACTATTTGTGGTGTATTTTCAAATATATTTTTTTATATGGGGCCAGTCGTGGCGCAGATTCGATTCCCATTCGAGGATATTTAATGGTAACGAGGCAAAGCAAGATGGTGAATTCAGCCACTCAACACGTAATGCCTCCATAATTCGAAAATTGGGGAATGAAAGTACTCGTATCTAAATAAGCTTGAAGTGTTTTAACACTAGGTTCCCTGGTTCCCCCTGCCTAAAAAACAAGTAATATAAGTATATACATTAAAATAAAATATATAATACTATTACAGTTTAAAACTCTCCACACAATTTATAACGTAATTATATTAAAAATCATTTGTACAACAAGTTTCTAAGTAAATTGTCAACATATGTAGACCGGATGTCAGTCGGGTAACAAGTTGGTCCACGTCCTGTCGCAAATACGGCGGCTAAATTTGCGTATAATTGTTAGAATTTACATGATAAATAGAATACAGAAGTTTGTTTGTTAGTTTAATTTTTAATGGAATTGTAATTTGTGTATATCTGTAAAATTATGGCTAGTGATATTCTATTTTTGTATGTACATGAGACGAGTGTGGGTTGGAATCTCGGTTGAAAATTGAATTATTTTCATTGCCTCGCTCTAATAGCAAGACTAATAGTTTCACCATTGAACATTGAATATTTTGGGAGTCGAGTGTATGGAATAGAATGACTTAATATTAAGTTTCCTCTGCTTACCTTGCTACATATATGCATCTTCAAGGTAAAAAAGAAAAAAAAAACGTATTACAGGCATGTTGATTTTCAAAAAACCTTAAAGACTACTAGCTCATTAACTACAAAAGTTTAATCTATCTATTTAGTATGATGAGATCGATGAACGATGAAAAAAATAAACTTGGAAACCATGCCGTCAAAAACTACTCTCCAATACTCAATTAAATTATAGTCAACAGAGTTCAAAAATAAAATACCAACATTTTTGGATTGTAAGTTAATATACCAATGTAAGTATTGTCAGTCTTTTAGCTGAGGAATGAGAAAGTAGTTTTACAAATGAAATTACTGCGATATTATATTCACTTCCTATATATAGCGCAAAATGACGGTCGCACTTTAGTCTGTATGCATAATTGAGAGTGGTCAGGTGTAGGCAAAGTGTACAATCTTGTCATGTGCAATATTTAGATGAGCATGATCACCGAGCCTGTCATGGCTTATCGGTAAAGTATCTGACCGTATCATGGCTTCGATTCCTTTTGAGATAATGGATTATTTTTATTTCCTAGCTCTGGTAATATGACAAAGTATGCCTTTGAGCTCCACCGCTAAACACACCACACACAAATCAATATTATATATGAAATATTAATAAAACTGGAGAATAGAATAGCTCAACACTAGTGTTGGTGCAGCAAAGTAGACAGAAGGAATCTAGGTTCCGGGATGTAGCATATAGCAACATATTTTTCAATACTTTTTTATTCCTTAATGCTAATCCTAAACAAAATGTTACTTAACAAAAACAACAATATTTAACCCCCTTGTTGTTGGAACACATCAAAGCACTCCAATTACAAGGAGATTACACACAAGACCTTCCGTTCTCCAGTTTCCTTTAAGTTTTGTTATTTCGGTCCCCGATCATATTATAAATACACATGTTTACGGCTCGAAGACTATCGGGCGTATAAGCTTGGTAGAGAACGTCCCTGTTACATGGTTAGCTTCTTACTTTATAGGAAGCCATAATTGTTTGTTGAACTAACTTTAATGTTTAGTGGTTTTACTTGTTTTTTGGTTGTACGTGATTGTAGGGCTTAATTCCCATTTCAAGAATGAATTATTTTCGTTCTCTTTCTGGGTAAGAGGGAAAAGCGCGGCGTTGAGTTGCGCCACTTAATACACAATATTTCGAGGATTATGTGGAAAAATGTAAACGGAGTGTCTTAACGCTTGGTGCCCACGTTCCTTTGCCTTCCTCATATTTTGTCTAAATGGGTGCAAATTGGTCCATTTTCTACGCTCTGGTAAGAAGTATCTTTTGTATCTGATGAAGTTAGTAAAATTCTATATTAAAATATATATTATGCTAACGGACCCGGACCCAGCTACGCGCGCTTGAACTATTCATTAAATATATTTATGAAATTATTTTCAGTTTTCAGTAGAATTAGTAAGAAAATATAAGCCTAAATAATTAAAATAAACTGAAAAAGAATAATAAGCGTTCTTATTAGAAAAAATATCTGAGTAATTGAAATGAACAAAAAAAAAGAAATAAAAGTAACGAAAGGATATTCTTAATATAAGAAAAAGTACCTAAAAATTCCGTGCGCGTGTACATAGATCCCTACTCTAATTAAACATTTTGCTATATCCAAATAGGATAATTTTTCGCGAACAATATCAAATAAAATCCCAAATGTTTAAAATTACTATATATTAAGTATATAACATCGATAGAGATAACTGAAGATAAATATATAATAGAGATAAACATAAACCATCGCGGACTTTTTTAATCAATATTTAAATATTTTTGTAAAACAATTTTTTTATGTGTCTCATAAGGTTGAATCGGCGCGCGCCATGTATGCGTTAAGAAAGCTCATTTTGGGTGACATTTTCTTAAAACAACAAACCTTGCAAGCCGTTGCCTAGCAACGGTCCCATAGCGACGGCTGTTATTAACATGGCGGAATAAATTGCAGGTCAAATTAATAAATATCTTAATATATTGGTATGTATCGACAATATTACAAACATGAGAAAACAAAGTATCCTATGTTCATCCCGAGACCCTCAAGTATCTCTATCTGAGTACTTTATCACAATTGATTTAGCGGTTTTTTCCTGATTGCGTAAAAGACAGACAAACAGACAGACAGACAGAGTTACTTTCGAATTTATAATATAGGTATGGATTGATTTAAATTTAAAGATTATATGTTATTTTATTCATAGAATCTAAATGAGTAAATTTTAGCTACGGGAGCATTTTGTTATAGAATTTCAAAAACTTTTTGTTGAACTATCTTTGGCATTCGACCCAGATGTACAGTAATTTAATTTGAAGTAGTGCATAGTAGAAGTTGATTTATCTCTATGTTCTCCACATTTTATTTTGGATTAAACGCACAGTTGTCAAATCTTTTTGTGTAACTTCACGCTGTATCTCGCATACGGCAGGGTAGGCAGAGAGAACTAAGTGCTAACACACTCCGTTCCCCATTTTCCGCCTTATTCTAGACTATCTTGTTACCGGAGCTATAAAATGACAATAATTCATTCCCCCGAGCGCAAATCAAACTTGCAACCCTTATATTTATAGCTTAATACTCATACCAAGACGACCTCAGATATTCACAGATCGTAATACACAATAATATTTTTCATTTTCCATACAAACATATACCTGTATGAAAAATATATGTATGAAAAATTCAAAGCCAGTACGAATTTTAAATTCAATAGCACGCTTAGATCTATACTTATTCTATTTAAAAGCATTCACGGTAGAGTTCCTGTCTGATATATTTGGGGAGTGCGTTTAATGGCTCCGAATGTAAGTTGTTCATCTTTTAAGTTTCGCAGTTAAACAGTCAAAATCTTATATAGAGATATTTAGTGTGCTTCTAATATAGGGGAAGTGGTAGTCTGGGTATATATAGTTTATTTTTTATGCAAACGATGATTATGGAATTCAGTCTAAATTTTTTACAGGGTCTTCCAGTATATGATAATTTGTATCCCGCAAATACCAAGGCAGGTACAGAGAACCTAGTGTAAAGACTCCCCGTTAGAACGAAAGTTCCCCATTAAAACACTTGCGTACCCCCATTTCAGCCTTATTCTTGAGGCATTCCGTGTTGACTGGCGGAACCCAACGCCGCGCTCTTCCTACCCCACTCTTTTCATAATTCTTGTTACCAGAACGAGGAAATTGGAAAGGAAAAAAAATGGAAGGAAATGGCCTTAATAAAATATATTATTTCATTGTAGGTAGAAGGAACCTGTGAACCCAGTGGTAAGATACTCCCATCAAGACACTACCGTTCCCCACTTACTGCCAATTTATTGAGTGACGTAACTTTAGTTGCGTTTTGATTTGTTGAAAATGAAAATAATTTTAAATATTTCATTCCCCAAGTGGGAATCGAACCCACGTTTTCAGTAAAACGCTTGAGGCACAAGCGACGATCTCAAATATAAATTAATTTTGAACAACAAGAAAAACCGACTTCTAACAACGAATTAAAAAGTGAAAAATAATTATACAAAGATTTTATAATTTTGAAGTCGGTGCCAAGTAAAACAAACAGGCTTAGTAATTAGATATTGTAGTAAGGTTGTTGGAGCATTAGCAAGTTATGAGGTAACAAACATAAAAAAAAAACAAAAATCGAATTGATAACCTCCTTTTCTTACAGAAGTCGGTTAAAAATACTGACACATTAAATCTAATAAAACTTGTCACAGCAATAAGAAATCATATATATGTTCAATTCAAAAAATCTGTTTTGAAATTGAAAACTAGAGTATTCGTTTATAGAAATATCTTTGAAGATAGAAATATTTAAAGACGTATTCTAGATTCCTTTGACGCAAGCTCTGGTTGGTTTTTTTTCCTTGATTTGCTTCTTGTTTGTTTTAAACAAGACCTCCGTCTGGCTTTGCTTGCTTTGTTTTTTCTACTTATTGTACGTATATAGTATATGTATATAAATGAATAGAAAATAGATAATGGAATATTTATTTCTATTGAATTTACGTCTATAATATAATTCACTATTCGTCATTCAAACAAGTATAGTATTATACTTAATTGTGCAGACTTACAGACGTAATTTAAAAAAATTGTATTTTCCTCTTCTCGTAGAAATTTCGAGAAATACTCTCTTAGAGCTCCGTTCCGAACCGATCCGATAAAAAAAATTGACAGTTTATTAATAAAAAAAACTTAATGATAAACCTGTGTTTAAAATTATCTTAAAACGAATTTAAGTTAGGGATATCGAGAGGCATTTTAGAACACACGACAGCTATAGGTTTGATGGGGTTTATTTCCGCCGTTCAACACGCAAACTTGAAAATTGAGCTGAAGTTCCATTTACTCTGCTACAACGTGACATTACAAAAAAAGTGAAAATTTTATAGAATAAATGTTTTTATTTTCATTATTCAACTGAACAAAAAACAACATGTTCACGTTAGAACACTCCATTTAATTACTATCTATTGATTTAGAGACAGAGCCGATGTTTTCTTTGCTAATACAACCGCAAACATCGGAGGGATCGCTTGTCAACTGTCAGGCTCTTCACCCGATGATTCTCAAGAAACGAGGCAAAGTGGTACATATCTAATTTTTCAAATCGTTTTACTAAAAAATATTTTTTCTACACGTAGGCGTTAAGACACTTCTTCTTCCTGGCATTAATCCCGGCTATTACCAGGGTCTGCCTTCCTACTTAACCTACTCCACTTTGCACGATCTTTTGCGTCCTCGGTGGTTAGACCATTGGCTCTCATGTCCTGCATCACGACATCCAACCAGCGCTTCCTTGGGCGTCCAGGAGGTCGCGCCCCAGGAACTAGTATAGCAAGGCACTAAAACAGGTGGCGTCGGCGTTAAGACACTCCGTTCCCCACTTAATTCTCCGTTCCTCCGTTTCCTAAAGTATAGATATGTTAAAATAGGTAAAATATAGTATCACGACACTAGTCACAAAGTTAAACTTTCTTTCTAAATTTGAGACTAGGAGATTAAGGAGCGGAACTCAACGTCGGCGATTATCTCACCATAATAGGGAATAACATAAATCAGCCTCGAGTGATGATCGAACCTACCACCCTCGCGTTACATTCACACACTTGTGCCGCTGCTGTGTGCGGGATACAGCGTGAAGCTGAATTGATTACATCTAATATATAGCTCTATCTACATATCATAACTTAATTCATATTTAACCTCAACAAGCGAATCTGAAATATTTCAATATGCAATGAAAATGCAAATATTTGGTCTAATTGAGTGTTTGACGAGTGGAATATCTATTGGAGTGTGCTATTATAATGTAACTAAGCTCATGTATGTATTACTATAGCGTTGTTTAGTTGGAAATAAACGTATTGGAAATTTCGATTTCATTTTAATAGATGTTGACGGGTATGAAATTAGTCATGAAATGGATATAACGGAATGGAGGCCAGTCGTGTGGCGTTTATAGTCACAGCTTATGATTTGGGTTCCCACTCGAGGAATTGAAATATTTAATAGTTTCGTTTTTTAGCTATGGTGTCGAAGCAAAGCGCGGCGTTGAGTTATGCCACTTAACAAGCAATTCTTCCAGAATTTCAGCGGAAGTTCAGCGGAAAATGGTAAGCAGAGTGTCTTAATGCTACCTACCTTGCCTACTCTGCTACTACATGCGGGCTACAACGTGAAGCTAGGCTAAGCTTATTGTTTAGTGGATATGAATAAGACTTTGATTATATTTCTCAAGTAAGTGAAATCGTGGCGTTTAGTTTCGGTATTCAACGTGTAATGTTTCAAACTATTTCAATAATAACGACAAAAATAATACAGTATTTTCTTAATTTACTCCGTAAAATTTTCAAAGAAAAATGTTAAAAAATAAACAAAAAATAGTAGTAGTATTATCAGTCTTACACCACTTTCCTCCAGGCTGTCTGAAAACAATTTCTTGTTAAGATAATGTTATAATGAAATATGGGGGTGAAATGATAGCTTAGTTTGTTCACCCACTGAGAACACAAGGGTCCGAAGACGCTCTTACATAATCTATTGATGTGCTTTTATACAGATGCTGACAAAAGTTTATTAATTTATATTTATGACGGCGGTTGTGAATTCGATATCTATTCGGGGAATTAAATTTATTTCATTCCCCGAATAGATAGGTAAATCAAAAATCAAAAAACACCGTCTAAATATAATTTTTAGCTTCCGGAAAATTTGTTAAACAAGCATACAAACAGACATTAACGAAATTTTGCACATACGCTTGGAAGATTAAGCAGTCAAACATTGTCCAATTACAAAAATATCTCACATTCATTCGTAAAACTGGTATCCTCGTTTTTTTGAAATTGGTTAAAAAGAACTATGCGGTTTAAAATAATACGGAATAATTTCATGAGCAATCGATTATTTTGTGGGCTGAAGTGAACATTTTGCGTAATTGAATTGAGAGACTATTATGTTTTTGTAGTGTTTATATAAGTTTATACATTAAACATGGTTACATGTGTGTAAATGTTCTCTGTGTGGAACTATAATAAATATAAAATAATTAACACAAAAATAGTATATTGGTTTGTAAGACTAATATACTATTGTACATAAAACCAAGACAGTCTTCGATCACCTTCGATCAACTATGAGTATATAGTATATATAGTTGAACGAAGGTCTCTACTATTCTTTACGGTGCATCACCGTTGTTTTCTTAGTCTGATGGTGAAATTTTGTTAAAGCAATCTAATACAATTACTTTTTTTGAACTTTCCACCTATAACAAGGAACAGAGAGAACCTAATGATCAAACTAAATTAAAATATTATTAATTCAAAATAGAAAGAAAAACAAAAATACGCATATTCTATACCAACTCCACTATGAATCCCGCACACGACAGTGTTAAGAGCCGAGTGTTAAGACATTTCCGTTCCCCATTAACCGCCGACTGCTTTAGGCGTAGCGTGTTGAATGGCGGAATTCAACGCCGCGTTTTGCCTCGACACCGGAGCTAAGGAATGAAAATATAAATTTTCTATACCGATAAGAAAAATATAAGAATAAAATAAGAATCGAAACTTCCGAAAGAAGGTGGCGGAACTATTCAATACGTGTTTGAACGTATAAACGAGTGTGTGTCGTATCTCGTCAAGGGATCCAAAGTTTCCTCAACAAATATTCGGACGGTATTTGTCGATGGGTGGCTTAAGTCATTTGTAATTTTGCGATAGCTTTCTCATATATATGTATTTAACTAACTGAAAAAAGGGTGTTTATGTATAAATTAAAACCTATAAGGTAAACGTTCTTTTGTTGGTGAGGACGTAAAGGAGTTATTATGTCCACAACTTAACACTACTTTCCCAGGTTCCCTGCAACTTCCCTGCTATGCGCAATATACAGCTTAAAGCTGAAAATAAAATATTTTATATACAAAATTAACAAAAACAATAACAGTTTCACAAAAACGTGCACATTGCATTCAATTAGTGCATCTCCAGCGTCCCGACATTTTCAGGCGGTGAAGGAATTCAACGTGTTGTTTAATTTCATTTGCGAGTTACTTTTGAAACTAGCATTGTCTCTATATGGTGTTTTTATTAAATTTACTTTTTTTTGGTTAAATTCTTAGCTATTTATTTTATGTTTTTATTTTTTATGTATGAAAATGAATTATTAAGACAACGAGTTCAGAAGTGAGTTAACACTAAGATTTTCTGTCTACCTTGATTTATGCGAGATACAGCTTGAAAAAAAATAGAATAAAACTGTACATGTATTCGAAGTATCGTCAATTTATTTTTTAAAGTCAATTATTGAAATTTTCACCCGTTTACATGTCTATTCATAGTATAAACTATAAAATTACAGTTTTATTTGCCAAAAACTAATGAAATGGTTTACTGAGCGGCGACCAATCAGGTGCACAATACCATAGAAGTCATTGTAAAATATCCGTCGAATTTCTATACAGTACTATACCTTTTGTGTATATTTTTTAGGTTTATTCCTTTCTCTCTTATAGTAGGCAAAGACTCTCCGTTTTCTATTATTTAGATCATATCTAGATAAAAGGCTATAGATATAACAAGAGAAGATTTTCCAAAAATCCTACAGCTAAAGCTAATAATAGTAATTATTTTTTATTTGTTTTTCAACCCACTGCTAAATATTTACATAATAAAACTAATAGTATCTTAAATGTTTACTACTTGGTTTAAGTAGGCTTACTCAAAAATTTGTATGAACCGGTTATTTCATATTTGAGTTCTAATAATTTATTATGATCATCTACTTAAATAATATTAGCTAAAGTATAAAGACTAGAATTGTTATACAAAAAAATATGTTTTTTATTAATTTTAATATTGATATCATGAGACAAGTAAAGCGAATGACTGTCAGCCCGTTCGTTGCAGAATCGATTCTCTAGTGTGAGAATGAATTATTTCTCGCTTTGGTAAAACAACGAAGTGTAGTGTTCTTCGAATAGAGTGTTTTAACACTAGGTTCACTTTGCTTACTTGCTATACTGGAGATAAAACGTGAAGTTAAAATTCAACATGTATAATGAAAGTTGTGGAATATTAAAAGAAATATCAACGTTTCGCTGCGTTTTTAAGCGGCATTCGAATGTACAAATATTGAAATACTAGCGGACACGGACGCGGCTACGCCTGCTTGAACTATAGGAATATTTATTAAACATATTTATGAAATTATTTTCAGTTATGAATAGTGTAGTTTAAATTAATTATAAACAGCAAATAATTACATAAAATTAACAATAGATCGAAAATGTATGAAAATTTATAAAACCGTCAACGTCATCTGCCCGTTCGCGTCGGTCATACTATGCCGCCCGAAGGCTAGGTCATTTGGAATCAGTGACATCTCTTTAATTATTTTATTAGAATATTATACAGTAAACTATAATTTCAATCTAGATAAAATGTTATAAGTGACTATTATATTTATTTTCATAAGGATGAATAACAAAATGTCGCAGTAACGGTCGCGTAGCGACGACGGTTGTTATTAAGATGGCAGAATAGATTGCATGTCAAATTAGAAATTATTTTCATATATTAGTATATATTATGTGTAATGTAATGTTATATAGCCTATAGCACTTCTGAAGAATACAGCTTCCATACAAAACAAAAACAAAGTAAATCGGACATTAGATCCAGAGATCTTAGCGTTCAAACAAACAAAAAAACAAACTCTTTCGCTTTATTATATTACTATAGATGTCATTTATTGAAATTTGTCAAATCTCTTTTTAATTTAACTTACTTAAATATGTAAAAAAATATTATAAAAAAGACACAAAAATATCATAGGATCATACACAAATACATACGAAGACTGATAAACACAGCACCCTCTTTGCATCGCATAATCGGGTAAAAATAAATGAATTCCAATAAATGTACTACAAATTCCAGTAGAATTTCCTTTTACCCTTCAAATATCAAAGCATAGCACTAATACCAGCCTCGACCGTTGACCTGCCGTCTTACTCCAAAGTCAATCCGTAATCTGCATCTGGAAATGAACTTGCGGACTTTGAATAATAAACAAACCGAACCAACGATGAATCTTCGTTTTATTAATATTTAACTGTAATTACAGTAAGTTGCCTGTTGCCAAAGTTTTAGTTCGGCCGGAATTTTTGATGATGACTAATATTTTATGAGCATTTCAGAAATTAACCTTTTTAGGATAAGCTTGATATTGGGAATTGTATTTTTTTTTGTTTAGGGTTTAAAATGTAAAAAGTTTTTATTGGGCTCGTCTTGTGATAATTATAAGCAAATACAATATATATATGTTTTTTTTAACTTCGATAATGTGGAAATGACAGAGGTAGTGTTTAGAGTGTAAAAGGCTAAATTAATTTACTGAGCCTTTCAACTTGGCATCAACTGCCTATTTCAATATTTTATTTCTACCAGTGAAGTGTAAATTCGTTTTTCCTATAGCTTCACGTTGTACCCCCTATTAGGCAACATAGAGGGAATTCAGAGTTTGGAAACACAGTTATGGAAATTAGGCGGGAGAAAGGAGTATCTTATTCTTCATTCTCCATAAACCACCGAAATTCTTCATAAGTCTTTTTACAAGAGCTAAAAAATAAAAAAAAATCGCGATAATTAGTCGCGTATACAGTCAAATACTGTAACACTGCGCTATATTGGATTTCTTATTTAAAATTATAATTTGAACACTCAAACATCATAAAATATTAAAATTTAAGAATTTAAAAATATTAACGTACTGCAAGAGCATTTATAAAATGCTAAAAGCTATGCTTTAGTTGTTTATAACAAAAAGTTAAGCCAAGATGAGCTTTCTGAGATTGTCTAGTCATTTGTACTTCTGCATTCTTAACGAGGGTCGGTGGATTAAAAACGTTTTAAAATATTATATTATACCTCATAGTGTACCTACGTTGGGTGATTAACTAACCTTATCTGGTCTTATTAGGGAGCTTTTCATGTTTATATAAACAGTGAATGTATTTCAAATGAAACATTCTGTTGCTTTGAATAATGCACTTTTATAATCTAACCCCCAACGATAAAAAGGGATATTGTAAGTTTGTCATGTCTGTCTATTTGTGTGTCTGTCTGAGGTACCGTATCTCCTGAATCGGTGAATCGATTTGAGTGCGTCTTTTTAATTAAATACGAGTATATTCTACTAAAATCGAATCAGTAGTTAAACGCCGCGCTACGTCTTGTTAGCAAAATATGGGAATAAAAGAATTCGTTCCCCATGAATGGAAATCGAATCTACAACTGTTCTCAGTGAGACACTGTACCCCTGCGCCACGACGGTTTCATTAATTACTAAGATATATAAATAATACGGAAAGAAATCTAAAATAGCCTTCCTATATATTTATTTCCTCTTACTACTACAAAATTTCGTAATAAGAAACTAAAAAGTTCTATTGTAAACAGATCTGGCAAACTACTATATAAATATATGTAGGTATATTATTACATATTATTTAAATATATTCGTAATATTTGATAATGCATCATTGTAATGTAAAAAGGCTGAGCAAACATTTGGCTTATTACAACGAATATCAACCGACACTTTCATAAAACCTTATCATGAAATATCTGTTTCCATTTTCTCTGATTTTTTTAAAATGATGGAATTATTAGGAAGGAATGATCAGAAACAAATTGTTTTGCTTAGAAAGTAGAGTCCATCGTGGTGCACTGGGGTGGGTGAATAATTTTCATTTCCTCCCTCTCATAATAAGACAGAATGTGATCTTGACTTCCACTACACAGAACTGGAATGTCACGAAAATTGGCCGAAAAGTAGAACTGGAATGTATGACACTAGTTAACTTTGTCGATTATGCTACATGTAGGTTATAGCGTAAATCGTTTTGTCTCAGGTAGGAATCCACAAATAACAGAAGATAATTCACAATTATAACAAAAAAAAAAACAAATTAATCAAAATTCCCGTTACGAAAACTACATTTGCCTCCATGCAATTCATCAAACGATCTGCCCAATTATATAATGAGATAAACAAACACATTTACATCTATCCCAGAAGTAACCCCCCGCCTGCAAAAAAATTCTCACGGACTTATCATGACACTGAAACTCTCCTACGCCACATCCAATGACATATAATGACCAATAAAACAATACACATACTACCATATATACTCACACACACACCTTTGGAATCATATACACAAAAAGACATGTTCAACCTAACTTATATATTTATGTACAAAGCAATTATTAATTTATTTTATTTGTAAAATGTTTCTTTTTCTTTTTTGAGTTTAATGTTAAAGCAGATATTAATAGCAGATATTTTAGATATTATATTTGAAGACCGGGGTCTCCTAATACAGGCATTACTTGCTTAAAAGGAGATCTCTGTAACAATTATCTTTGTGCAAAATCTGTTGAACAAATAAAGTATTTTAATTTTATTTTTTTTACAGAAATCCAAAATCATTATAATTATATTATAGCCTTCTACCTAACTATCCCAACTAATCTAAACTAATCCCAAAAAAAAAAACTTAAACTAGATACTAGATAGAAAAATATTAAATTTGCATAGACCGTAGCGTTTGGTGGTCCGTTTTCTCTGATTTACCTGCTAGGAAAAAAGCATGAAGTTAAAAAAAACATATAACAATGGAAACGTATTACAAAGTCACGCAACGTCGTTTTTCACTACCAAATTATTTTATCTAAATCTTCTCTTGACAGTTTCCTCGTGTTTATTTTTAGAAATATTTTTTGATAGTTTAGCAACTTTCATTGTTGTTACTAACTGGAAAATTCTGGAGTAATAAAATACTAAATAAATAAAGAAACAGATATAAATTATTATATTTCAAGAAGCGCGGGTGCATAATGATGCGAGTGACTCAGATCAGGACCAGTCCATCACCAAAATTACTTATCTAATTTTGTAATTTCAATTACAAAAATTGATTAGTATAGAAAAATATATACAATTTTCCTAATGAAACCTAAATATTATAATATGGCTTATTGATAAGTACAGTGTGACTGTGAGCGTAATGGCTGTGGGTTCCACTTGGGTAATGGATTATTTTCATTTCTTCGCTCTCGCCACCACACAATACGCAAAATATCAAAAATTAGATGGAAAATGGAGAGCAGAGTTTCTGACACTAACTTCACTCTACCTAGATACAATATAAAACTGATAAATCAAGCAAATTAACGTTCTTGTACACTTCACATCGAACCCGTAACCCTCTTTATACTGACTAAAGCCAATAGCTGCGCTAAATGAATCTACGTCAGAAACCATCACATAATCTCTCAGCAAAAATAGCTGTTTTTGTTACGATATATACTATCTTATCTATTATTTGTTGTATTACGACCTTATATACATTGTCTTGAAATATTATTTAGTAATAGAGTTTCAGTGAACGGAGAATGGGTGTTACATTACTTTTATATCTAAAATATTCAACGGTCAAATGATACACAATTTAATCTTTGGAGTTAAAAGGTATTTATTATTTTTGATTTTATTTTTAAATCTAGATTTAAGTCTAGTCTAGATTTTGGTTAAAATACTTAATCCGTTTGTAATAATACATAACGAATTGAGTATCTTACTTTAAAAGACGTAAAATGACTTGTACTTTCCATTGCAACAGATAATATAACATTGTTCTAATATTTAGCTTTAAAATCAATGTCAAAGTAAAAACTTTAAAAAAATTAAGTCACGTGACCTAGGTTACTTATTATCTCTAGGTACTTTAGGTTACTAAAAAAAAAAACAAAAAATATAATCAATAGCATCATAAGTAATCCAAAAAATAATATTAATATTAAAATACCGTATATTTTCAGATATGAACGCAAATAATAATCATTTGCATTGGCCAGATCTATGCACCGACCCTAAATTTAAAACTAGCATAGAGGACGATGACTCCGTGACGACACTAGTGCAACCAGGTGTATATAGGAAAAATCGTATGTATTTTACATTTGCTGTTGCGCATTTACTATACTATTAACGTAGTGGTTATATTTTCAAACTTCAATTTTTGTTTCACTCGGAGATCATTACATTTAAATTATTTTCATTTCCCCACAAAATGTCTCAAAAAATATATTAATACAAAAGTGTGAAGCTGCTTTTTTTGCTTTCCAAAATTTTACATAGACTAATGATCTGTTTCCAGTAAGCAATGCCTAAGTCAATAAATTTATAAGCTTTGTAAAATTTGTTTGTAAATAATAAATTCACATGATCATCACAAAATATTTTTTTCAGCTTCACGCTGTATCCCACATGTGACAGGGTAGGCAGAGGCAGCATTATCTCACGATACTCCACTATCTACTATTCACCAAATTGTGGAGGCGTTGCATGTAGAGTGACGGAACTCGACTCCGCTCTTTCGACACCAGAACGAAAAAATAAAAATATAAAATATTTCGTTTCCTCGAGTGGGAATCGAACCCCAGCGAGGCTCGACTGGCTTCACAATTTGTATTTCCCATAACAATAATATCAGTTACCCATAAAATTTCATCAAACATTCCATTACAAATTAAATTGACAAATTACATTGTTTCCTTTAGGGACATCCAACCCGAAGGCGATACGAAGGAAATATCTGCGAGCTGTGTTTAAAAGTGGCGAATTTAATATCTACAGAACATCAACGAAAGCTCTAAAAGTATTCTCGAATTACTTCCTTTTACTTGTTGAAACAAGATGGCGATGGACTCTCTTGAATTTCTTCACAGCTTTCACGTGCAACTGGCTGTTCTTCGGTATTATATACTGGAGTATTTCTTACAATCACGAAGATTTTAACGAAGACCACCTCCCTCCCTATCAGAATAGTACAGGATTTACACCGTGTATAAAAAATATTTATGGGTTCACATCAACTTTTTTGTTTAGTATAGAGGTACATACAACTGTGGCTTACGGCAAGAGAGCTATTACCTTAGAATGTCCTCACACAATAACAGCAATGTGCCTCCAATGCATAGTAAGCTCGATTTTCCAAGCAATAATGGTGGGAATTTTATTCGCCAAGCTCACACGTCCGACAGCTAGGACACAAACAATGCTATTCAGTAGTCAGGCTGTAATAAATATGAGAAACGACAAATTTTGTCTAATTTTTCGTGTGGGCGACATGAGGAAGTCCAAAATACTCAATATCAACCCTAAAGCGTATGTTATTCAATTAAATACAGATTTCCATGAATTGGATAATGCTGAACAGATAGAATTAAAATTAGATGTTGATGAGTGTGAAACAACTTTTTTCCTGTGGCCTGTAACTGCTGTTCACGTAATTGATGAGAACAGCCCATTTTATAGACTATCAGCAGCTGATTTGTTATGTAGCCAGTTAGAAATACTGGTAGTTTTCGAAGGTATTATAGAATCGACTGGCCAACCAGTTCAGGCGAGATCTAGTTTTACAGAATTTAACATACTTTGGGGTCACCGTTTTGTTTCCATGGTTGGTTTTAATATTGACAAAATGGCTTACGATGTAGATTTCTCGAAGCTGTCTGAAGTGGAACAAGTGGATACCCCATTATGTTCGCCCAGTGAGTATCATCAGGTGGTAGCGATGTTTTCCGAAGAAGTAACCATTTCATCTAATTATGAAAATGATTTATGCTTGTTTTAATTGTAAAATACTACCTATATTAAGTTTACGTTTAAGTATTAATGCATTTATAAATTCTGTTAATTACTTTGGTTGTGCGTTCGATTCCTGTTTTGACTTTTATATTGTTTTTCCGAAGTGCTTAGCAAGAGACAGAAATGTATTTAATAGGTAATTAGGTATGTACTTCATATACGTAGATATTTTAACTAAATCTTTTGATTTCAACCTGATCATAATAATTAACTGAGCCAACAAACTGAGAAAATGTAAATTTTGGCTTAGTTTACTTTAGTAAAATTAAATTTATTTATAAGCTATAAATAAGAAATAATCTGTAAATAGCATAATATGTACTGTGTGAACTATACATATTTGGACATATTGTTACCCAATATTATCAAAATATTGACACTTGTATTTCTAATAATATTGTATAAATAGTACTGTGTTTATAAAATTATATAAAAATATAAATGTCTTTTGTAACTTTGTTTAATCGAAATGTAATATTTTATTTTGCCTTTATACTTCTGCTTGATTTTTTTGGTTCACATTTTTCTCGCATTGCAAGGTAGGCAGAAGGAACCTAATGTTAATATCCTCTGCTCCCCACTTTCCTTCCAATTGACGTGATATTACGTGTTGAGTGGATATTAACGTCGTTCTTTGTCTTCCAGAGCGAGTAAATGGTAGAAAATAAATGGAATCATTTCCGAATGTGAATCCATAGCTTCCGCCTAAGACGGTGTCCTACTGCACCACGAGAACTAGTTATACATAATTATGTTATTTAAACTAAGGTTGTTATCGCTTTTTTAGCAACATCTACAGGATAGGCAAAGGGGAGCCTAGTTTTTAAATACTCCGCGGATCCCAAACCCGTGCTTTGCCTGGTGCTATGGTGTTGCCAGAGCGAAAATAATGAAAATGTTAAATATTTAATTTACTCGAATGGGGATCTAACCAAAAACCTGTCGCATTTACACTCTTTGAACTATCTACCATTAAATATAAAATTCAAATTACCCCACTGTACCATAAAGGCGTTGTAAGCATTAAATATTAAGGACTGTTAAGTTTGTCGGTTGAAATTTGAAGAACTTATAACGAGGCCGAAGATAAAGCTTTCCCAATTAATTAGCAAAAGTTAGCTAGATTTTGGAATTAATCTCGTAAATCTGAACTAGGTGGGGTTAAATAAAGGTGTAACCTAACAATGTGTAATTAAAATTTTCGTGCTTACTAAAGATATTTTCAAATAAATAAATAGCTTGAGAATCTCACATACAGCAAGGAAGGCAGAAGGAATCTAGTGTTAATATACTCCGTTGCCCACTTTCCGCCGAATTTGCAACACATTGCGTGTTGAGCGGTGGAACTCAACGCCACACTTTGTCATTTACCAGAAAAGAAGAAATTAAATTATTAAATATATTTCCTTGAGTGAGAATCGCTTGCTTGTGCCCTTGCATCACGACAAACCTATTACAAAAGACATCCACAAAAGATTTTTAAAATTTGATTACAAATCAAATAAAGGTTGATTGCAAATCGAACTTATAAGCATTGCACTTACAATAGCATCCAAGTACCACTGCGCCACGAGGGCGTCAACCCTAAATTATCATGCTATGAAAACCATTCACCATGTCCTAAATTTCATTTCAAACCGATGAACCTACATTATATTAGACTTTAATCTATTGATCCGTGGTTTTGCTATTTTAGGAATACAGGCGTGTACTCTCAATTAAAACATGAAATCCTTTTTTGCTATACATGGATCGTTATAAGAGTATCCTCTTATAGGAGAGATTTTGAAAATAGCATAAAAAATTTTTATCTTCACGTAGTATCACGCGCAAAGCAGGATAAGCAGAAGGAAGCTGGGAACATAGAGATAAGACACTCCGTTCCCATTTCGTTTCATAGTTTTTGTTGAATTCTAGAGGTGTTGCTTGTTGAATGGCTAAATTCAACGCGCCGCTTTGCCTCGACACCAAAGCGATGAAATGAAAGTATTAAATATTTCATTTCCTCGAGTGGACATCCAACCCATGACCTATCGGGCTTACAATCACACGACTCGACTGTCATTTAATATTTTTATATATAGGTATTTTAATATTATTTAAATATGTATATTAGAAAAATTTTAGTATACAGCATATAGCAAGATAGGCGGCAGGGACCTACTGTGTAGTCAAACAATACCTATCCTACTATTCAAAGGAGATATTACACTTATAAAATTTATGTACACTTTGACTTCTTACCAGTGTAATTATATCCACTAACTATTTCCACTTCTTAGTAGGGCAAGGAAATAAAAATAATTCATTACCTTCAGTAAGATTTGAGCCCACAACCTCCGGATTTACTGCGACTTCAATAATAAACTTTATGTATACTTAAATATACTATTAGGCAGCATAACGGGTAAGATATAATATTTCACGGGTTTTGGGATGATAGCTGGATGGATACACAAATAATAATTGAGCAAAAACACTCCGTTCTTCTCCGGACTCAACGCCGTGCGAGTATGCGATCTAGAATGCCTATATTCAATTTTGTTTTATATAATCAAATAGAAAGCACATTTGGTGCCGTCACGTATAATATTGCTTTTGTACTCGTCCGTACCTGCCCGTAGAGTGAAATGTATGTGTTCTTTTCGATAGCTTCATTTTTTGTTAGTAAAAAAATATTGACCTGATTGACCCGATAGTTGTCAGTTCGATTTCAACTCGGGCAAATATTCATATTAGTTCTATTTATGCGTTCCGAAAAAAATAGTGGCTCTTCTGCTGTTGACACTAAACCTTCTGTATATGACACAAAGCGTAAAATTTCAAAAGAAAAATAAAAAGAAGAAAGAAACATTATTTTATATTATTTTTGTGAGTTTGTTTCCCATTCGTAAAATAAAATATATATTTTTTAATTTCCTCACTGTGGTAACGAGATAAAGAGCGGCGTTGTGTTCCGTTACTCCAGATGCAATGTCTACAGAATAATCCTCCGCGCTAAGCCTTAATAGAAACGGAGTGTCTTAACATTTGGCCCAAATTCACTCTGCCTACCCTGCTAAGGCTGCAGAGAAGGCAGAGGGAACTATATCTAAAGCTATAAAAATAATCTTTAATTTTTAAACCACTCATATTTTATAGACGGAGACAAAACAAATCAGCATTCTCCCGAAGAGAATCTCGAATCCTCAGCTGTCCTCACTTACCTAATGGACATTTCAGTTCTTTCAGTTTTAATTTCTAATGCCTTGTTCTACGTGACGCGAGCCGAGGTAGAGTCACGTATGATATTACTACCGTGATTCATCCCTGCCCTAATTTCACCAATGTACCAAGACTCACATATATTTATGAAAGTTAAAAATCATTTTTCAAACGATTTTTTACTTTAAAGATTTCGAAATAAGAGTAGATTTTGTATGGCAAAAGTTGTAAATTTTTGAACGAATGTGGCTTATTGTAATAAAGTCGTTACATCGTTTCAAATGTTATGCTTAATTCTACGTTTTTATTGTTCATCGTATAAGTTTATATTGGAGTTATCATAATATATGTTTGTTGATTTGTTTTTACTTTGTGCTATAATAATATAATTGAAATCGTAATGGTGTTGAGTTTCACCACTCACCGTAGTGTTTAAACACTAAGCTTTCTCTTCCGTTCTTCACTTTTATCGAACAAATAAAAAAAATATAAAAATAGAATAATAATATCAAAAATTTTCATCGAACCTAGAGCTGATCGCATTTATAATTAAACAATGCACAACCATGGCCTCAGTTTACCCCCCCCAATATTAATATAAATATCCCCCCCCCCCCCCCTAATTCTAAAATTCAATGTAGTATAGCAGCTTAATTAGTATTTCGTATCACATTTCCATTTTGCTTTAACATACAAATTGATTTCATTTAAATATTCTATGACATGGAATGATGTAATTACAATCACAAATGGGGTCCGTCTCCAAGCGGTATACTGTTGGGTCCATAATAAAAAGTTTTTAAATGTTTTAAAAAGTAATAAAGGCGATTGTTGGAATAATTTTTAAAAGCCTATGTGAAATTTGAGTATGTTTTTTTATTTATATTATGGGGGATTCTGGTGCGAGGGCACGGTGTTAAAATACACAACACGTGTTTTAAATTCGTGCGGAAAGCTGAGAACAGAGTGTACTTGAAGTAAGTATGTACAATGTACATGCTGGGCCTCAAGTACCGAAACGAAATGAACAATGTTACCTAAACGAATGTTGTATGATTTCAATTCAAATGAAAATTAGAATTTTTATTTCCTCGCTCTAGATTTATGACGAAGCTTGGCGTTGAGTTCCGCCGCTCAACACAGAACGGAGCCTTAATACACCTAATAGTGTAAAGACTCTAAGTTACCTCTGCCAACTCTGCTATCAAAATATTCCGTATTGAACTAAGCTACTACAAGCACGTATACAGAATATGGCAAAACTTAAAAATGTATATTTAAATAAATTAATTTACTATTGATATAGAATTATGCACTCGTTAATTCAAATATTTTTTACTTAAATTTCGTACAGCCGTTGCACCCGTCGTTCATCAAGGTATAAGACGTTAGCACATCAAAAATCACTGACCAACTCCTACCAAATAATATTGTTAGTGGAATTTGGCGTCGATAAATGTGCGAGCATGCATGTAGTGCGGGAGAGTGTGATAAGATCTGATAATATTTGCATTTCAGATTCTGTTTCCTTCAGAACTCTCGGTGAAGGTGAGACTTATAAATATCTTGGAATGTCTGAAGCATTGGTTATTGATGAGCGGAGCATAAAGCAATTGGTGAAGGAGCGTTTCTTTGGTCGCCTGAAAAAAGTGCTTGGCAGCCTTTTATCTGGTGGCAACAAGGTGCGTGCTTTTAACGGTTGGGTTATGCCGCTATTAGCCTATACTTTTGGCTTTGCAGGATAGACACAGACTGAGTTACACTCTGTAGATCGCCAAATACGTAAATTGTTGACGACATACCGAATGCACCACCCGTGTTCGTCTGTAATGAGACTATATATCCCACGTAAGTGTGGAGGTCGTGGCTTTTTGAATGTCAAGAACTTCCATAACCACGAGGTATGCAGTCTTAGAGAATATTTTCTCAAGATTGACGTGGATATGCACAAGGATGTGGTAACAGTTGACAAAGGCCTTACTCCTCTTTCCTTGGGCAAAGAGAACTGGCGTCGGCCTGTAGTACTTACTACTTCTGATCGCATGGCTGTATGGAAGAGCAAGGAGCTGCATGGTAGATTCCATAGAGCCCTAGTGGGCCAGGACGTGGATACTGCTTCATCATTATCTTGGTTACAGTTCGGGGATCTTTTCGGAGAAACTGAAGGTTTTGTCTGTGCAATTATGGACGAAGTTATCAAGACACGGAACTACCAGAGACATATTATGAAAGATGGCACTATCGACATCTGCCGGGCGTGTCATCGACCTGGGGAGTCCCTCAGACATATTGTCTCTGGTTGTTCTCATCTTGCTAATGGTGAGTATTTGCATAGACACAATCAAGTAGCCAAGATAATACACCAGCAACTTGCTCTTCAATATGGCCTTGTAGAATTGGAGGTGCCTTACTACAGGTACAATCCCATGTCTGTTCTTGAAAATAGCTGTGCTTTGCTCTACTGGGATCGGTCTATTATTACTGACAGGTATATTGTTGCCAATAGACCTGATATAGTACTAGTAGACCGAGTGGCGCGCCGCGCAGTGATTGTCGACGTTACTATCCCACATGATGACAATCTCGTGAAGGCCGAAAAAGAAAAACTATCTAAATATTTGGACCTAGCCCATGAGATTACCGCCATGTGGGATGTCAATGCGACTATCATTGTGCCGATAGTGGTTTCGGTTAACGGTTTAATAGCGAAAAGCCTCGACCAACACCTTAAGAGGCCATCGCTTAGCTGTTGGATCAAGAACCGGATACAGAAGGCAGTATTACTTGAGACGGCGCGTATTGTGCGGAGGTTCCTCTCTCTGGAGCCCTAGCCACCGATGGCTCGGACCCTTGTCCCGCCCTTGGAAGAGTGGTTTTTTATATTTTTAAATGTATGTTTTTTTTTTTGTAATAATTTATATTTAAAAATGTAAAATTGATTCACTAGTTTAATAAAAGTATATTCTCTTGTTAGATAACTTAACCAAGAATAAACCGTCGCTTCTACATTTTAATTATCACGTTGCACAGATAGTTCTCACACGAACTTGCACTAGAGTTCACTAGAGCTAGACTGTTCCTCATAGTAATACACATACAGTGGAGTCAAAATGTTATAGCATTATAAGTTTTAAGTAGAAATAAGCGGTTTGGGCTCGCAACGTCTCGGAGGTCGCGATAACACGACGGAACAGGAGCTTGGCTTTTGTGGTGTAAGTGATAAGCGATTATACTTTCGATTTACTATTGTGTTAGATGAAGAAAATATTTTACGCTGCGTATAGGAATGTAGGCAGATTGAGCATAGTGTTAAGACACTCCGTTCACTACTTTCTGCTCTATTTTCTAAGCACTAAGTGTAGGCCTAATATAACCTAATTACATGGTTCCAAACAGGTTAAAGAAATTTCAGCATCACTGGGTTATTAAGTGTGCGTGAAATAGATTGCTGTTTTAAAAATAATCATTTTATATAGGCCAAATACGTATCGAACCGCCCTGATAAATGCTCTTAGTTATCTAAGTAAAATACAGCTGCCCAAATATTAAATTTTTTATCCAAACCTGTACAATTTAAACATATTATATCTATATATAAAATATTTAAAAAAATGTAATAGTAATAGTATTTAGTTTATAAATTAATTCAACTTCTCACATTACTAACTAAAAGTTTCAAAGTGATTTTGGGTAAAGTTTTCTTGGGAAAATAACAATGTGGTGAACTATTGCAATATATATTTGTCTGTATTTTTATTAAACGCTTTCAAATTATGTGGAATATACTTATAAACAAGCGTTAGTTAACATTTAACCTGTTTTTTTTATTGAACCAGACAATGCTTAGTAAGCAGGTTTCCCAGACAGGCAGGTAAGCTCCAACGGCAGCTCGATTATATATATGGTCAAGGTCATGGGTGAAATATTTAATATTTTCATTTCTTCTATGTGGTAACGAAGCAAACCACGGTGTTAAGATCCGCCACTCAACGCGCAATGTCTCAAAGACAAGACGGAAAGTAGAACCCACCCATCTGCTCGTTTTACTATGTGTAAGATACATCTTGAACCTAAAAAAAAAAAAAGAATAATTAATCTTGTTTTAAAATTTTCTTTTACACAACATAGTGAGAGAATCTAGTGTCTTAACATTTTGTTCTTAATCTTTTGCCTAAATTAGAGGAACAACAAAGTAACACAAATAAATCTTTCCGAGCGAGAATCGAACCCACTGCCATTCGGTGCACCACGACGTTTACGCTTCACTTACATAATTAACAAATACTTTAAGCCTAGAATCGTCCTAATTCCATTCAGAAATATGAAATAGTCAAATAGTTTCGTTTAGTTACGGTATACCCATTACTAAATAGTTTCCTGTTATTGTTTTACTTGTGATACATTGCTGGTACTCAACTATAAATAAATATAAATGTATATTGCTATTATATAGTAAGCTATACTTTATTATTAATCCGCATATATCAAGGTAGGCAAAGGGAACCTAATGTCAAGACGTTCCGTTCCCCACTTGAATTTTTGCAGAATTTTTTGACGCTTTGCATGTTGAATGGCGGAACTGAACGCCTCGCTTTTCCTTGGTACTAGAGCGAACCAATTATAATATTAATAAATAATAATTTCCCCGATTGGGAATCGATCCCAAAACCATTACAATAACAGTCCCACGTTTGTGCCCTACGACGACCTTATAAATTTGAAAATTAGCTTTGCATGAGCGAAAAGAAATGAAAATAATTAGCCCGAAATTTCGATTGCCAATATCGAACCCATAACCATTGCTGTATAGTCAGCTTCAACAAAATAATTATTGGTATTATTATTTCTATTAAAGAGTAGGAATAAACACTAGAAATAAACACTTCCACAATAGAAATTATCGCTGATATATATATATCTTGACTTGACTAGATCTTGCACTTCTCTAGCCGTTGCGACTCGTAAACTAGACTTTAATACATCAACAGTGATGTACGAATGTTATTGTATGGAGGAGGCTTTTTATTAGGAATTTTGTATTGGTTATAATTTTTTCAGTATCTCAGGATCTCAGGATTTCAGGATCAGGATCTATGATCGTATAGGTGACGATCTTTCCTTGTCGGCCGTGGCCTAGGCCAAGGCAGTGGTGCTCGAGAAGGAGGCGGAGGAACACAACTGTTGCACTTACAATCCTTCGCTTCTACCAATAAAATAAATTATAATAAAAACAAAACTACAATAACACTTAAAATAAAAAAAATCTTCCTACCTCGTGGTGTCCCGTTGACCACGTACACAATCCCTGGCCGCTATCTGAGAAGGGTTAAAGGCATACCTCCGTAAGCCCTTTAAGATGTTATACGAGGCAAATAGCTATTACCTTTCCTTGTTCGGGCTATTATGGTGATATCTGTGCTATCTTTAGGCGTGGAGAAATACACTTAGGTATAGCTCCGTGTGTTTGTAGGTATGCTACGATTAATGGGCAAAAGTCTATGATGAGGGCAGTCGTGGCGCAAGGCCGCAAGAAAGTGGAGGGGGGGGGGGATTAATTATTATTTATTAGGTAATATTTTCACTTCTTTGTTCTAGCACCAAGATACTAGGTGCCTTCTACCTACCCTGCTATATATGTAAGTGATATTAGCGTAAATCTTATTATATAAAAAAGGTAGCTTTCTATACCATCAATAGCAAAATAGAATTATTTTAAACCAATCCATTTTAAATTCCATCGATTTAAAGCAAATAATTCCGATATAATAAATTAAGAAATTCTTATAGCATTACTTTGGAGCTGGTACCTGTAGCCCAATACATCAATCCCGGATGCCAGGGTCCCGCTGGCGTACAAAATCGACGAGTGCCGTTACTGAAATATAGACGCAATAAACATCCTACCTACCGACAATGTGATGTATGTTATAGTCCAAGAATAAGCTGAGGATTTACGAAGCTATACTTCTTTTAAATACTTTAAATTATCGTAGCATAATAAGTCTAATAATCTAATATCTTAATGTAAAGGATGGGTGTGGGTTCAATTTCCAAAGACGGAGAAAAAAGTAGTTAAGGGACTTGGGATTACGGCTAGCCTGTAAAAGCGTGGAAATTTATATTTAATTTAAATTTACATTTAAACATAATATAATTTCCATATTCATTTCTAAAAACAAAAAACATACTAGAAGATTTAAATATTTATTATCAAGCGTATTAAATAACTTGTAATTGCCAGATAATCAACTTGGTTTCAGCATCTAGTGTTAAAACACTCCGTTCCCCATTGTCCATTGAATTCTGGGGGCATTGCGTGCTGAGTATAAGAATTCAACGTCGCGCTTCAATTTTAGTTTTTAACTTCCAAAAAAAAGCCAAAAAACACTCGCCTTCCACTGTCTTCCTCCTAAAAAAATAGATTTCTAAATACCAAAAAAAAAACAACCATCGAAAATTTCCGTTCTCGCTGCCTTGATGCCTTCCAAAGATGGGAATGTTGTGTAAGGAAGACGCTATTGTGAATTATTGGGGATATATCGATACGTAGCTGAGGGTCCGATAATAAAACATACCGGTTACATGCCCTGATAAAATATGAGTAAAGGCGTATCGTGGATGTGAAATATAATCCGTTTGCTAACAACTATTTTAGTATGGTATTGGATTTTGATATATATTGACATGATGTTTTAAATGTTAACGATATCCTTATCATCATTTTAAATTTCGACGATATACTATAGATGATTTATATTGCAAATAATAGGATTTATCATTATCTATAATATATGATAAATGACTCTTCTGTTTTGAAGATTATTTAAAGATTTACTTCAGGTCGTAGCCAGAGGTAACATAGACTGACCTAGTAGGATCCAGAATTGCCATAAAGAAGACTCTATGATTAAAGTCATAAGTTTATGCCACAAAAACGCAATGCCTCTAAAATAGATAGCACATGAAAACTGAAGGATTGAACCTCCAGGATAAAAATAAGGTTATTTAGAAAAAACTAAATCACACATTTACAGCTCTCATTTAAAATTACTAGCAACAAGATGAGGCACTTCACTTACGTCTTTATTAAAAAAAATTGTAATCCTCGTGATGGCTGCCATCTTTACATAACAATGGATTTGCGAAATTAGTAAACTGGTTGTCTGTAAAGTCGGCTTACGTAATGAGGTTATAATAAAACATTGAATGAAAAATTGCAAACTTTTATGATTTGAATTAAAATATTATCACTGAATTATTAAAAAAAATGTATAACAAAATGAGTTAATTAAATATTACAATTGTTTCGATAAATTAACATTTTTATGCACCCGTTCATGCAAATATTGTTTTATTTAAATTATACAGATTAATTACAACCATATGCTATTTAATTACAAATAACATAGAATGGATAGATGCGATTGTGCCTCTCTATCCTATGTCGCGCTCTCGCTTGCACCCTCGGCTCAGGTGGAACGTGACAATGAGTCATGCTTTTTCGTGCGTTCGATCATCCATTTATTAGACGTTATCACGTCAAAATTAATAACTAAATTCAAATTATATATAGTGATATAGTATTCTCCATGCAACGACTATCATGTAAAAGCACGTAATTGACTGAAGGCCCAAAGTTATCTCGGTCCAACCTGATCCAAATTTAAAACTTTCCTGCAAGCGAGTGCACAAAGTAACACTCAACCTGCGCCCCGAGGTCCACCAGTTGATATTAACATAGCTTTGTAGCAACTTTATCTTCAACTGAAATAGGTACTTATGAGTAAAAGTGGTGAGAATGGAGTAAAAATAAAAAGTTTTCGGTCGAGCTTTTGTTTCGCAAAATAAATAGTCATTTTATTTATTTTTATAAGATAATGAATGTAGGGTTAGTTTGCTTTTTGGCTTTGTTTTTTGATAATGTTTAATGAATATTCGGATGGGTCAAAATTATTTTTTTCGGGTTTAATTTTGATATTAAATTTGATAAAATTAAAAAATAACGTGACACTAGTGATCAGTCACCCCGTTTCCCACCTGTTGCAATTGTTTCCAAGATATATTGCGTGTTTGTCTTGCTACTAGAGCGATAAATGAAAATAATTATTTTCTCCGAGTAAGAATCGAACCGACAATCGTCGAGTTTACAATCAAAGGCAGTGCCGCTGCGTCACACATACCTCATATGGTTACGTTAGTCCTGTAAAAAGCCTAAAATAAAATTAAATATTTCAATAACTCCCTGGGAAATAAAATAATTATTGAATTTTATGTCAAAAAGCAATTACATAATTATGGATAAGAATGATTTCTCGAACTGCTATACCGATTTTTACTTAACATAAACATTACATTACATCACTTCCTGGCTATCGAATAAAAGACCACATCGATCCTTCTGAGTTACGATGCCACAGACAGACAGACAGTCGAACTTACAGAAAAAGAAGCTTTTTGTGTCGTTGGTTAAAAAATACATAAGTATATAATTATTTTTTGGCATCTATCATATTTAAGGTATACAAAGTATATAGAATACTATAATTTAATCTATTCTTATTCTAAACAAGCCAACCCATCCATTAGATATAAATTAAAACAGGTAACTGACTGTGTTCAAAATATCCTGAATTAGTAGACTTTTAGTTGAACATTGAAATTTAAGCTAAATTTGGTATCAATTATGGAATGCTATATTTGTTTTTAGCTTTACTACTACTGTCCTATGTTTTTTTTAGCTGGCGTTGTATCCCGCAGATTGCGGGGTAAGCAAGGGAAACCTGGGAGTCTAGTGTTACTCCGTTCACATTAAGAAACGAGGATACTCCGTTCACATTAAAAAACTTTTGGAGGCATTGTGAGTTGAGTAGCGGAACTCATTGCCTTGTTCTATCTTTTTTCGAGTGAGAATAAAACCCACTACCCGTCGTACGTTCGTACACCTGGTACAAACGTACGAAACATGGAAATGGCCACATGGAAATTTGAGGCAAATTTAGTACGTATTATGGAATTATATAATATTTATTTTTAGCTTTACTACTACTGTATTCCAGTACAATGTTTGCTTCAAACAAAACGAATGCATACTTATTTTTATAAGATAAGTGACATTTGATGAAAGCTGGTGGAATTTTAAGCAAAAATATGACTTTCAAAACAGAGAGGACTTAGCGGTAAGCTTTGCAGACTGTCGACTGCGTCTTGACACAGTTGGCTAACTCTGAAATATTTGTGTTATCCAATGATTGTTGTTGCAATTTACATAATATTGTATGAGGAATTGTAAGATTATTACTATATGGTTAAAATACTTATGATCAAGTTATTAGTATGTTTGTACATAATCGGCATTGGGTGGAGAGTGTCAAATGGATTGTTTTAATAATATCTAATACCTACCTGTGGCTCTCATGTGGGTGAAGTGAAAAAGTTTATTACAATAATAATTATATTTATATACCTATAGAAAGCATACAAAAAAACTGAAGTACGGCTTCTACCGCGAAAGTGGATAATGCTTAGAGTTGAGATGAATAAAACCAGGATATCATCTTTACTAAACTAACAGTTACTAGCTACTAAACAAACGTTATTAAACTAACAGTTGAATGTAATACCACCCTTTTTGTAGTATTTATATATATGTACCTACTTATATATATTAATATGCTAATAATATACTAACTATATCAGTGTCTCAAACATATCATTGATGGACACATTAATTAATCACCCAGTCCTGTCTGCTGGTGCGTAAACGTCTCTTAGTTAATAAGATCATAACAGTTGAGTAACTAAAACCTATTTTAACTTTTGTTCCTTTATAAACACTATTATGCCTCCAAAATTTCATGGTAAGTTGGAAACGGAAATGTCGTACACGAGGTTCCTAGGGTCCCGGAAGGCCTGCTATGTTCGGGATACAGCATGGAGCTAAAAAAATATTATTGTTAACAATTTGAATGCCACCGTGGTTAATTTGAATTTGACTATAAATGTTATGGTTTATATTTAGGTTTTGTGGAATGGCCTACCTGCGGCAGTGTTTCCAGGTCGATACGACCAGCGTACCTTCAAAAAGGCCTTCTATCTCCATATAACAAAACTCAAACCCTTTCTAAACTAAGGAATCTAAGTAAAAGTTCCACATCACCACTTATCACCCTAAAATTGTTATTCCAAAATATCTTGCAATATCATCTTTCTAAAACACCCGACGTACCCAATAAGTGTTATACTTGTAACTGTGACAATGCGGAAAAGCGACTTTATTTTGAAACCAACTATTTATTTCTGTTCTAATACAAGGCAAAACGTATTTGTAATGCGACGTCTGAGTGCTTGAGTTACTGTCACTTAGCTTTTTAGATTTTGCTGGGGAATGGTCTTTCTTAGTTCCTCTTATCATATTTCTGTGATACGTGTGATATGTTTGATTTTAATTTTAGATATGATGGTAAATTATGGTTTAAAATTTAAATAACAAATTAGCAGGCCAGTCGTGGCGCAGTTAGGTTCGATTCCTACTCAAGGAAATGAAATATTTAAGATTTTCATTTCCTCGCTGTGGTAACGAAGCAAAACGCGCACATTCAAAACGCAATAACCATTAAGAATTCGGCGAAAAGTGGGGATCGAAAGTGTCTTAACGGGAACGTAGTATATTAACACTAGGTCCCCAGGTTCCCTCTGCCTACTATGCTATATTCAACATATAGCGTAAAAAAAGTAAAACAATTCACCAGACCAAACGCAAACCCTGATCATTGACTAAATAAACAACATGAATAATGTCCCCATACGTAAGCCTCGGCTATTCTTACATCGTAAAAAACGAATATTTCCCTATTAAACCATACCATAAACACAACAGAGCAAAATATATGGAGTCGACAAATAGCTCTTATACCAAAAGTCCAAGATTCAAATTGGCTTGTTCAATAACAGAAAATAACCTTGTCCGAGCCGTAACGTTCCTTCCCTAATTCCTCTATAAAAGTATGACGCACTTTAGTTTATTGCAATCTAAAGTTAATAACTTTGAAGATGCTTTATAAGGCATTATTACCGTCTGTCCATGCCCTTAGCTTTATGACTTTAGCAAAGGGTTTGCTTGAATTCTGGTGATTTTTTTTATGGTACGGTGTTGGTAGTGCTTTTCGTTTATGGGTTTTTTACCATATGTTCAAGATTTTATTGAGGGTGAGGGATGAAGTGTCTCCAAATAATAATTTATGGGTATGTTACAGAAAAAACGGTGAAATGAAGGATTTGAATGATATTATGTATTTATGTGTTTTTATGATCAATATTGTTGATAAATACTGTAAAAACGTGAAGATTAATAGAAAAATATAAGAACAATCAAATAAAAAACCTAAATGCAGTAGCTTTTTTAATAATAAATATACACTATGATTTCGAAAGCATGTATACGAGCATCGGTAATTTATATTTAGTAGGATAAAGTCGGTAATTTCCTTTTGGACGGACGGATGGAACTTAGTATTAGGTTCCCATTAAGGTCCTTCCGTTCCTTACTTACCGCCAAAATATGGAGGCATTGTGGGTTGAGTGGCGGAACTCAACGCCGCGCTTCGTTATACGAGCGAGCAAATAAAAATCTGTCTAATCTAACCTACAACCTGTCGCGTTCGTATTCGCGCGCATGTACTGCGCCAATACATGAATCATTTATTTATGTATTCATATTATAAAACGAAAAATTTATAACTCGGTAATGAGCTTTCTAGCAACTTAAATAAAAATACTACCAAGACCGAGTAGCTACTTGAATTACGTTACTAGATGGGGCCGAACATAAAAATCTATGACGCGTCCATGAAGTAACGTAGAAGCCCATAAACGCTACAAAAATACATACAAGATACATTGTATAGCATCGCCCAGACGAAATAAAAGCTACATTAACTGCAGCTATTGCCAGGAATACTATATAATTAGGTTAAAAGTATAAATTTTCAACTTTGTAGCAATATTTTACAATCATGACTAAACTTGTTTTCAGCTCCATCTATCCTTTGAGGCCAGTCGCGGAGCAGAGACACAGGCGTGCAAAGTTGTATTTTCCATTCTCACTCGATGAAATGATATATTTAATATTTTCCTTTCCTCTATCTGGTAATAAGGCGAATTGCGGCGTTGAGTTCCGCTACTCAACAAGCAATAGTTCTACAATTTGACAAAAAAATAAGGAACAGATGTAAATTAATAAGAAAGGACTGTCTTATCATTGGGTTTCCAAGCTCTCTCTGCCTATTTATATACTTTATGTGCGGGATGCGCTTATGTAGCGTGAAGCTAAAAAAGAGAAATTATCCTTAGTATGTGAATAATAGTTTAAAATGTAAATAAATAATCTATACTAATATTATGAAGCTGAAGAATGTGTTTGGTTAAGTACGCTTATCTCTGGAAAGAATTCTGGATCGGATTATTTTAACGCTGCTCACCTTCAACTCCCAAACAGGAGAGAGACATATCTGGATTTCTCTACCCTGGCAAGTTAAGCGCCTGCACTCAACTAGAGAAAACGGCGTGTCTTAACACTAAGTTCTCTACCTACCTTACTATGCGGGATAAAACGTGAAAATGAAAGACAACATTATTGCTTTTATTCCTACAAGTGATTAGAAGCAATAAAATGAAGCAAGACACAGGTACCCCAGTCCTCACGTCAGTCGGGGACCCTGTGTCACGGGGTAAACACGATGGGTGCATTTGACAGGTACGCTGCATCGTTCATTTCATTTGCCTCTAAACTTACTTTGTCTTTATTGTGCACAGATTATATATTTGCAGACACATTTTATTATAAAAATTAATATATTTTTTGATTGGCGTTCTTATCGATTTATTTAAATTATAGGTTGGCGTATCATTTGAATGAGATTTAAACGAATCTATACAAGCATCGAAATTAAGTAAATAAAACTATATCCTTAAAAAAACTGAAATGCACTTTACTTGGCGAGTGAAGTGCACTACGAGAGTCTACGATGTAAAACTTCCTTGTAGCTATTTCTATCTAGACCGGCCATATTCCATTTAGATGACGAGTGTGGTGTTAGAAACAACCACCCAACATGCCATGTCGTGACAGGTGGGAAATGGAGGACAGAGTTATAAAATATTTTTGTATCCCTTAAATAGCAGGGTGGGCAAAGGGAATCTGTTAAAGTGGTTAAATGATTAAAGACACTCCCTTTCCCACTTTCCGCCCAACTTTCAAGACAAGGCGTGTTAAGCGTTGGAACTCAACGCCGTATTTTGTATAATAAAGTTTGATATATTACCTCTGAAAACATAACCAACACATATAATACAATTCTTCAATATAGATATTACAAATAGTTTCTCTATACCAAATTTAACCTTCGGCAACCAGCAAGCTATATGAAACGTAGCCCGGGCTGCTCTAAACAAACAGTTACGGCAGAGTTTTACTGCGGGCGCACTTAAGTTGCTCCTCATACTGCTGCAACACTCTACTGTGCCAACTTAACGTTCCATTGAGTGTTTTTATTATATTCTATTGAGAAAATGTAATTATTATTATTATTATTATCAGTAGCGTGTAAACCTGATAGTTGTGAGTTCAATATCGGTTGCGGGAAATATTTTATTTTTATTTTACTGCTGTGGAAAGATGTCCGGCGTTTTGTTACGCCACTCAATATGTACTCAGAGGATAAAGCTAAAAAAACTAAAAAAGACGTGAAAATTAACCTATAACTATCAAATGCGCTAATTCCATATACTATCTTCCAGTCATTTAAAGAATTCTAAAGTGTAACTATGTGAAACAAGTTTAAAGAATTCGCATACTTTCGCGGGATTTAGTACCTAATAACGCGGCGTACCAATTTATTTCTGTTTTTCAAATTTTCCCATGGAAAATACGTAGCCTGGTCCGTGTAAATGATACGTGTGAGAAAATCGTTTTCGCATATTTTTATTCATGATCTTCTAGGTGCAATGGAATATCGTTAGATTGTATTGATGATTAGGAGTCTATCAAAATAATAAATATTTAAATTCCTCGAGTGAGAATCGAACCCCCAACCAAAAATCATACGCTTGAGCTCTTACGCCACGACTGGCCAGCTTACTAAACTTTAATTATTACGTACGTGAGGGAAAACAATAAACAATTTTACATATAAACTTTTGTTGGCATAAATCTTAGGTATCAATAACTGAATTGAACGCCGCCGCGCCGCATATGAAAATTTATGTAGAATCCGTAATCAAATTTAATCAAACAAGCTTGCTCGGAGAAACTCGAGTTGACACAAAACGGATTCAAAAGTTGCCCCCTTCCTAATATTCTTGATGGGTTCCAAGTAGAAATGGGAACGGCTGTGGAACTGAAATGGAAGTGGCATAAATTAATACGTAGTATAGAGTGCATAACATATTTGTGGCACAAGTATTGTGGCCTTTTCTGGTCTGGTAATGTGAATCTGATGCATGCACCTGCATGATGCTAGATGCAGTGTGAACTTTATAAAACTATTGAGAAAAATTAATTTTTGGTGAAATCCTTCATAATATATCTGTGAAATTTATTGTACTTTATGATCTTTACTTATTTTGAATATAATATTGCGGCGTTGTGTTCTGCAAACAAATGAAAATATTAAATATTTCATTTCTTTGAGTGGGAATCGACCCCCAACCTGTTGTGTTTACAGTCATACACTTGTACCCCTAAGTTACCACTGGCCTCTTACAGCTACATGTCGATACCATTTCCCTTTCATACTCTACGTACATATCGAATATTGCAGGAATATCTCAAAAGATAATATGATTCGCTTTATGTAAGCATTTTTATAGATTCCAGTTCTCACACGGTGCGAGTGGTTGTAAAAAATAGATTTACTTCACAGCGCAAACGGGCTGATGGAATACACTACAATACTGTGGAAGTATAGGGAGATTGTGGAAGGCTTCCCTTCTATTCATATCTATATGTCTATCTATATATATTTACTATTGTGTGGAGAAATATTTAAAAGTTTGTAGTATTCATGCAACTTACTTACAATATAGAATAGAGATAGATCGCAAATTCAAATTTGTAATAGCTGATGATGTAATTGAGACAGTTGGGAATAGAGACGGCGGTTGATTGTAGAAGAGGTTGTTTTGGATTCAATAACATATTTTCATTTCTCAACTCCAATAGATAATTCACGGCGTTAATTTCCGCCACACATTACGCAACATCTCAAGTAAAAAGATTATAGATAGAAAAGATTATAAAAGACAATTATTATAAGTATATTTTTTTTGTATAATTAATGACTATTATTCGTATCGTATATTCAGCTTCAGGCATAGGGAGCCTGGATATCCGCTTTTCGCCATATTCTTAAGGCATTGTGTGTTCTGTGGCGGAACTCAATTCAACAAATGTTAATATTAAATAGGGCTTATTTAATATACTATCCAATACCATTTAATAGACGATAAGTACTATACAAAAAAATATCCAACGTGGGCAGGCTTTCACGCCATCCTTTAAGTAAAGCACATCAAATTACAATAATGGAGTGCGCCAAATAACGTAATGACAATACGGAATTATTTATAACCAATTAACGTCAGATCGTTGTTATATTAAATTTTTCGTTGCAATCAATAATGATTCTATGGGATGATTCTCCATAAATCTCCTTAAAATGCTTTTCGTTGTGATATATTATATTACCTACTATGAGGTTGATCGTGGCGGATAGGAAGCGGGTTCGTTTCGCGCTCGAGGAAATTAAATATTTACTATTTTCATTTCTAGAGACAAGAAAAATAAGATAGGAGTTAAAGGCTGGGAGGCTTATAAAATAAAACAAAGATATAGATGAAAAATAAAGTTTATTTATGTCAAAATTTCTATTGTATTAATGTCATACTAAAACGTATACATTCGGTTGGTTACATTAGCTATTAAGTAATCATACTCTAGGAGGTGACTGTCACCTCACTTAGCCTCACCTCACCTTACTGACTCACTAAAAATAAGGAAATAAACTAATATAAATATAAAATGACCATATTCAGAATGCGGTGGAAAGTAAAGCTGATTATTTTTATTTCCCCGCAAAATACAACACAAAGATTTACGTTGAGTCCACTCAATTAGGAAAGTCTCAATCAGGCGTCAGGCGATAGCAGAGAATGGAGCCTACCCTGCGCTGAAAGAAACCTCTAAATACGTTGTTTAACTAAATTAAAAAATATATATATTTTCACTTTATTAGAACTGGCAAACATCATATTTATACCACGATAACGTTTTCCACGCGAATTTTTTATAATTATAAAAATAGTTTAATGTAGCCAAATTTTAATCCTTGCCTTTGGAGCTCGTGCTTTAAGATTATGTGGATCTATACAAAATTATTATACCGATGGAAAGATATTAAAATAAAACAGTCACCTCTTGTACTATAAAGAAAATCAAATTACTATTAAAATAATATCATACAGCATGTGTTTCTAATTACAACAGATCTTACTATTATGATATTCAAATATGAACAAACATTTATATGTAAATTTTATATCATTTGAACCTTTAATGATTATAATTCATTTAGTTTTATTCTAAAATAATAACATTTCTTTGGTATTTTATGAAAATAAGTCAATAATTTTATTTTTTGTAAATATTTTTTTTATTTTGTGTACATATTTTCATTTTTTGAACAAAAGAAACCACAAAACTGAAATTGCTTTTTTTTAAAAAATAGCAATTTTATTTACTTCCCCATTCAAGTTTAAAGATTATTATATAAAAATATTACGTACAAAATTGTATTCAATGAACACAAATAATCCTTAAGCTACTTTCGGTGAGATTTGAACTGCCTTTATACGACGCTAAAATATTAATATACACATAAGAATTAAATTGTTTGTAGAACTTAATGTTAAGATTTTCAGTTTTAACTTTTGTCAACATTAGAGATAGCGTGTTTTTACCCGACTGCAAAGGAAGTGCTATGTTTTTGGCGAAACCCAATATCGAGTTATATGTTAAGATCGACGCAAAAAAATTAAGATATTAAATATATTAGTAGCTAAACTAAAAATAACCCCGTCTCCATATGAATCTTTATTTGTTAAATAAAATTGACGGGTATGTCTTTTCTAACTTGGTTATAAACGATTGCTACTACAAATATATAACAAAAATTAACTTATTTTTGTTTATAAATAAAATGATCCGATATATATCGCGATATGGCTCCTTAAAATGAAAGTCGCTTATTTAAAAAAATCGTTCAATAGCTAATTTTTTGACACACAAACTACGAAATGTTGAATTAGGCCACTTTTATTGAGAAAGCAAAATGCGTTAATAAGCTTTATTTAATATTTAATTGTAAAATTTAAAGACATATACTTCGTTTTTTATACATTACAATCATATATTTTATCAAAATGAAGGCTATCTAATTTAATCTAGAAAACTATTTCAAGAGATTTAAAAATATACTAAAACACTGACCCTAATTAATACCCGTACTATTAAAATGTTCTTCTTGTATAGTATTTGTAACAAATGTACTGTTTTTAAGCTTTTCGCTCTATATGTCAGGGCAGGCAGAGGGAACCGAGTGTTATGACACTTCTTTACCCAGTTTTCTTTTCGAGAATTTACGTATTGGCTTATTAAGTTTTGTTACCAGAACGAGAAAATGCAAATAACTTATTATCCCGAGTGGGAATCGGACCCACTCGTCACACAGAAATCGTAATCGTTCATATTAACAACTCGCAATGGCTGTAAAGGCGAAAAGTAAGGAACTGGTTAACACAAGGTTTCCCTCCCTATCCTGTATTTATTTAACAACTTTCCTATTCTTGAATTTGAAAAACCACTATTTATACAGCACTGACTAATAAAATCTTAAAATAAATTATCACTATAATATAATACTGCATGCATTCCACATCCATTGATACATTCTATCGACCGCACTTATAGATGCCAATTAGCGGTTAAGTAACATTAAAACATAATCGGATTGTACTGGTTTTTCTCTTAGTTTAATTTTATAATCATGAAAATCTTATTTGTCACTCATTTGTTTTAAGTAAGCTTCACCTTTTCAATAATTTCCAAATAAAACTCTTAAACCGAATTAATTGCATATATTTAGTATTATAATTATATTTTTGGAAACTCGACTTTTTGTCTGTGGTGATGAGTTTAGAATTAGTAAGGAGTTTCATTTAAAATATTTTAATCCCAAAAATCCAAAATCAATTTTTGAAGCTAATAATGCTTCATGGTTTAATATTACTTCAAACTGGATTGAATTCGTAACCATCTCGTGCAATCAAAAACATCCTAATTAGCTTGTATAGCTTAATTTCCCCTTTTTCATATATAAATAAAAAAATATATTTAATATTAATATTATTATGCCTCTCTAAGTGTCAGTTTGCGTTTCCATGTCATCGTGTCGAGTTAGCGCTGTTTCTTGAATTTCACCGTCGCTGTGACCGGAATCTGTGTCAACTGAATGATAAATTATCAGAAAGAAAAATCCTTTCTTAGGAAACAATATAAAAAACCAGTATAAAAAATTAAACCAAACAAGCAGGGTAGGGGAGCAAAGATAACCTGGGAACCTAGTGTTAGGAAACTTCGTTTCCATTAAGAATTCCAGTTTGCATTAAGATTTCCATTAAGCCTTTTATTTCCAATCTATTTCTGTCTAATCCTGAAGGTTTTGCGTCGCCACTCACCACGCAAGACCGTTAGATTTCTTAACTCAACGCCGCGCTTTGCTTCGTTACCAAAACTAGAAATTGAAAATTTAATTTCCTCAAGTGAGAATCGAAGCTAAAACCTGTTTCGTTAACAATAACCCGCTTATGCACCTGTGCCACCTCTGGCCTCATATCATTATATTCTCTCACTAGAAGCTAATGCAAAACGAACATACCATGTGGTCTAGTGTCTAAAGCTAGTACAGCGAGAGGGGCGTCGTCAAGAACTCCTGACCACCTTGCAGCTAGCACTCTGGATCCTCTGTGCCCTCTTACAACGACTGTAGGCATTATGCTCTGTGATAACGATGACCCACTGTACATAGATACGCCTACGCTTCGTCTCAGTATTGTACTGAAATGGAAATTAGAATATTTTTTTAAATGTTATTTATCATATTAAGAAAATGTCTTACTGTGTATTAACACTAGATTTCCAGGTTCCCTTTGCCTACCCACCCTAATGTTTAAAAAATTCAGATTGGTATATAAATAATTACGTCGTTCAAGCGGGCGAAGCCCGAATGAGGAAAGACGGATAATTGATTGATAAATGCATAACATTTACGATAGATTGACGATGGATAACTAATTATTTATTCTCATTCCGAAGAAGGAAATGGTGAAACTTACGTTGATTTAATATAACTGATATTTTAGAAAATGTAATCTCAATTAAAAAAAGCATGATTATAAAAACTCACTTCTGTTCAGGATCTCGTGGTGGTCTCCGCTTCTTTTTGCACATCACTACAAGTGTCACGCATAGTGTTGTAAGTATTGTCAATAGTACTAGAGCTAGTGATGCTCCTATGAGTAGAGTTACACTATTATCACTGCTTGGTGGGATGGGAGGTGGCATCGGTGTCATAGTTTGAAGTGAACCTGTTAAATTAAAAATAAAATATTATATTATGAGATTAGTCTATTCTTATCGGTTGCTTAAATTAAATATTATTAACAGTAAATACTTTAAATTTCGTAGAAAATATGTTTGTATTGTTTGGGGTTACTTTCTATATTTTTATTTTTTTTCGAATAAATGGCCTTAGATTGTAAAGTAAAGAGAATTTATTCTCTTTAAAAAGAGCAATTCATTTTTACGACATTCGTCGGATGTATATGTTTAATTGACAGCCACGTCGAAGAAATAAAAGAGTGAATACGTGTAAAGATAAGAGCAATGTAAGATTAATAACTATAAACCAAAATAAATTAGATAAAAATAATAGATACAAGAGAGAGACGAATAATAAACTTTAATCGTCGTTTCTCTTATTTACAGGTAATTTTCAACATTTACACATAGTATTGTAATTATGTTTTTAATAATATCTCTCTCTTTCTCTGTCTCTCTCTCTCTCTCTGTCTAACCTTCTCTCTGCTGTACAAGATATAACGTGAAGCTTTAGTAAGTAACGCAAATACACATATTCTATACTATATCTATGAAACATTGTATACACATATATACCGACATACATACATATATGGATTATGTAGACAAAGCCATGCCCAGGTATTTTGTCATAAATATCAGATTAGGTCGCCAGGGTAATTTATAGTGTTAGGGAAATACATGCATGAATTATGCTGCCAGGTACTTCAAGTAATACTGTATTTATCAACAGTTACTAATTAAAGACTAATTTATAACATATTCTTAACTATACGAGTATATTTATAGATCTCCACATATTTTCTAATAAATTATAAGTGCTTACCCTGGAATCTTCCACTTTCATATCATTACTTTTTTAAGCAGAAGAAAAGACAAATAAAAAATTATGATGTGTTATAATATTCAAAGAAGATTCAAAGAAATATGTTAATTAAAAACCCCTGTTATTTATCGGATTAGGTTACACTGAGCGCCACAATTAATAAGGCTACATAATATATAATATTTCTAAAATTTGGGCAGAGAGTGAGAATAGAAGCCGTGAGCTTCACATCACCTGTCCTCTGAACCATTACAAAAAGTAAGAGAAATTGTTTAATGTAACTCACCTGGTACGTCTAAATCATGACTCGTTCTTATTGGTATGCTATGCAAAGCGGCTGGTCTTTGCGATCTTCCACGAGGAGTTTCAGAATACACTAGAAACGTATATCTTCCTGGAGACAGGGCGTCCAAAGGGAACTGTGGTGTCACGTCGTTACTGGCTCGGTACACAGCTTCGGTGAGACCTCGGCCTGATATGCCCTAGAGTTGTGTAATTTTATGTAAAGTGATGCTTAATTTTTTTTTTTTTTTTTCAAGTTTAACTTTACTAGATTTTTAAGGGTATGTACTTTTATTACACACTGTGTGTAGTGCCTTAATAAAATGACTATGAGTTTAATTCTCACATATTGATTATTTGTCAACAATAAATGTAGAAATATATTGGAGGACTCTTTGACGGCGCATCTTCAAGGTTTTCCATTATAGCAAGTTTATTGAGTCAGTCGTGTTATACCAAATACGACTTATTTCATCCTGAATGATGAAACTTAACGCTGCGTCGTACAATATTCACAAAAAAATAAATATCTATCAGTATTATAAGTTAATGTTCCATTCAAAACAATTGCACAAGAGATAATTTTCTCATATTCATCACGTCTTACCTGGTCATTCATAGTGGATTCATCTCCTTGTATAGGTTGATGGGCGCGTACCTCCAATGCTTCTAAGATGAATCTCTGCGGCAATCCTCCGTCATGGCCGGGCTCACACTTGAGGAATTCGTCTTCTATTTCACAATTACTTGGAGCTTCAGGAAAGGCTGTCAGCAGGAGGAAAACAATATATCATTCGTTTTTAGCACAATTTATCTGATTTTGTTGAAATAAATTGAATAAATTCAGGGTTTCGTGGCGCTGCGGCACTGATTGTTAACATGACGGTTGTGGGTTCAATTTTCATGTAGTAGAATGACATATCTTTATTTTCATTTCCTTTCTCTCGCAACAAAAAAGAAGGAGGATGAATTTTGCCACAAACACACACAAGGTTTCAAAAATATTTCTAACCTGCCGGCATAATCCTGAACAAGCAGGGTTCCCTCTGATTACCAATGTCATTGCTTGCCCAGCAAGCGAGCCAACCGAGGTCCTCCTCCCCATCGAGCTGTGGCAATCCGTGGACAACAGAACTGCTCGATCCCATAACAGTTACGTTTGATGCTGGTATCTAAATTATATATTATTAATTACTACTGGGACAAATAAAATGAAATTTCAAATTATAAAAATTTGGCCGTAACAGTATTTGGATCTATAACTCATATATTTAAGATTTGATAAAACTTTTTATAAATCTAGGAAGCTTTGATGTTTAATATAATGAATATTAAATCCACTTATCTAAAAGAAGTTCCTCGTAGATGATGCCTAAAACAACGCCCCAAAAAGACAATAAAACGTCAGATCTATTATAATTCATGGAAATTTACCAATTTTCTGTCTTTCCAGTTTTGGTAAGGCTCGATATTTTATTTTGCTTATATAAAATTTGGATAATAATCTGATATTAAAAAGACAATAATCTTCATAAGTAATCAATTATAACGAGACAATCAATATCACTAACAGGTAAGACATCCTTAGTTCCATTGTAAGTCCAGTAGAACCTCAACGGGCCAGCGTCTCTGGAGGACGGCGCCGACACGGAGCACCGCGCCCTGACCTCGCCGCCGGGCGCGCCGGCCAGCTGCTGCACCACGCTGCCCGCAGAACACTCCGGCCGGGCTGGAAGGTTTACCATTTTGAATATTTTGTATGTACAATATTTGTAGCTATGTTATTGTGTGAAATTCTTGTAGGTATGGTACTTTTATCTGCGGCGTTAGAAGCCGCAACACCATACAAAATGTCTTGAAAATTGGTCAGAAAGGAATGGCCGGAGTATTTTAGCCTATTATGAGGGATAAAAGTGTTCAGATTTCTATAAGATATGGAAATCTAAACTTAATCTAAACTTAAAATTTATACAAAAAAAAAAACAACGCAATTACTAAGCAATTATTTTCATACGAGCAAAGGTAAGCAAGCTCAGTACTTTAAGAGACAATTGGTGCTGGGTTAGCAAAAACTCAGTCACGTTTAGTATTAGCAGACCTGGATCGTGACTATTTCTATATTTATAAATTTTCTTCGTAAGAAATTGAACTAGTGATAATATAATCAACAGCTTCTCTTTTATATATATGGGTCATAATCAGAAAAGTGGACATTTTCGAATTCGTAACCTAACTGATAAGTAACAATACTGATAATGTTTGTTACGTAACTGATGTCATAATGCATTATAGACAAGAAAATAAGGATATTATATGAATAAAACTATTGTTTTTTTTTATTTAATGAGACACAGATAAAAATTTTAAAGATTCAATCGTTGAATTAACAGATTATAAATGTAAGAAGAAAACATAAGAAAGTGACAATATTACCAATATAATAATGCTAGTTCGTAACGTAATAAACTTTTATTTCTAGTCACACACAAGAGATAACAAAGTTAATGATAAAATTAAATCCACTTTAAAATGCAAAAATAAAAGTGTTTATTCCGCATATCTCCATATCTAATAGGATTGGTCTTTTTGAGACGATCTCTATATCTTTTTTTTTTTGTCTTTCAGCATTTGACATATGAGCCATGACGCTTACTGAAAATAAAAAAATATTTATCAAAAAATAGTAACCATGAAATCACAACTAATTTCAGGAAGAATAAAAAAATGTTTTTAACTAAATCGGTTAACCTTTTTTTGAAATTAATTAGTGTTTGTGCACACAAACACATAGACAAACACGCAAAAAACTTAAAAATCATTATTTTTGGTTACTTTACGTTATGAAAAGTCACTAATAGTTTTTTTCACATGCCTGCAATTTTTTTTTCTTACATACATATCTTCCATATACAAGCACCGGTTCGTTACAACTTTATTATAAAAATATATAAGAAAACATTGGTAGCGTAATTGTGAACTAGGCCACGTGTTGCATGTGCAAGCACTGAAGTTCTTTTTTGAGATTTTGTAAAAAGAAGCAAATAAAATAAACAAGAAAACGAAATTATAAAATACTTAACCAAAATAAAAGCCGTTTATAACCCTGAGATGTAATTTCACGCATTCCCTCTAAAACATTTGAACCCCTCAACTGCTGCGAGAACACTACTGGTTGTAGCTACGACCGCATTGACTTTTACAATAATGGTGCCACAATAAAGAATAATACTAAACACCATTCAAAATAATTGCCTTCATAATTTAATTGTACGTTACTAGCCCTGAGTAACAAAAATACAATATTTTGGGGCAAATTTACTTAACTAATATATATTATTTATTAAATAATGTATCAATAAAAGTACTTCTATTACATATTATATATAAAATAAAGTAATATAAATATATCTGAAATCAAATAAAACCATAAACATTCGTAACAAATCAATTCTTAAAAAGTAAAGTGGTGAATGCGACACGAAAAATTGTATGGAAGCATTTTGAAAGGTTTTTTTGCAACTAACAAAAAATAGTATTATTTGCCATAATACATTTAAAATATTACAAAAATCTTTAAGTTAATAATTAAATTTATCTTAAATGGCAAAATATTTAAATTATCTTTAAAATTGTATTTTTGAAACGCATTCAAAGTAGCGGGACAAGAAAAGACACAAAAAGTACACTTTTTCTGATTATGACCCATATACGTTGCAATTCAAAATATTTTTTATACAAATAATTTTTCAAGCACTATTAAATCAGTCAAATCAACATTAGCCTACCGTCAGTTTAAAAGGTAGTTCTTCTGAGAAAACCTTGTAAAAAAACCAACAGTTATTCATTTCAACATAAAGAACAAAGTATTATTGTTTTATAAATGAGTATATTTACTTACACAATACGTTCAAAGTTAAAGGTTCACTAAGTCCAGTTCCCTCAGAGTTCCAGGCTCGACATCTGTATCTCGCTGAATGATGCCTTCTAAGGCCTCTTAGGAACAACTTGTTGCCTTCAACTGATATTCCTCCTATGGGGTCATCGCGTATCAAATGATCCTGAATATAATAAGAATAAATTAAAAATAATATGAAATATATGATACTCTATTTAATATAATCTCACGCTGTATGTCGTATATAGCAAGGGAACCTAGTGACGAGACACTCCGTCCTGCAAGCACCAACATCTTTTGAGGTATTGACGTCAGTAAACAAAAATAAATATCCCCGAATGGGGAAATGGTTCTGTAAATAAAATATTAAAAAATGTTTTTAATATTTGTTTTTTATGTATCATTTTTTTACTAAAGAAAAAATATAATATTTGTTCCCACGGGATAGAATTTCAATTATATAATCTTGTCCTATAGCAATTTACAATACTAGTGTACTATGTACCCTTAAGTGATTAAATTTTATATATCCATCGATGACTCACTGTGATGACCTAGGAATGCACACTGCAATAACAAGCATATTAAGATGGCATTGTTCAATATAGCTGCATGTATATACATGTATTATGCACTTACGCTCTTTTGGTGCAAAATAGACGTAATTGCTCTTTTTTATAAAAAATCTAATATGTCAACGTATGCGGGAAAACTAATTACAAATTTTGATTGTCAGTTCGAGGTCGTCATGCCGCAGTAAGACAGAGCCAGCCTGCAAGCGCGATGGTTGTGAATTCCATCTCTATTTTAAATTATTTAATTTCCCCACCATGGTAGAGGGTGAAGTCCCATCGCTGAAAAGTACTAAAGTGTAGAAACGGAGTGTCTTAACACCAAGTTCACTCTGCGTACCACGCCGTCTTAATTTGAGGTAATATTTTTTTTTTATATACAGACATTATATACTTGATAATGAATCTTAAACATGAAAAAGTTACAACGGATCTAAAACTTGCTAGACAGAATCAACCACCAATTACGAATTCAGTGTCGGCATGAAGTTGTACCAACGAACCTCGGTTAAAAGACTAAACTGTAATTTATTATTATTATTTTCTTATCCCACACATACCATGGTAGGCAGAGGGTATCTGGAACCTTAGAGTTTCTGCCAAATTTTTGAAGCATTGCGTGGTAAGTGGAAATCAACGCTGTGCTAGCCTCGTAACCAAAACAAGAAATTGAAAATATTAAATATTTCATACCCTCGAGTGGGAATCGAAACCTCACCTGATTTACAATCACCCAGTTTACACTCAGAGGTTCGCCCTAAGAATTCACAAGGGCCAGTCATGGCTCTGGGACAAAAGTGGCAGACTATATACGCGACAGGTTGATTCGTGGAAAGAAGTGCCTCAACATAAGGTTCCCAGGTTCCCTGCTATATACGGGATACAGTGTGAAACTAAAAGAAAAAAAATACAGTTAAGTTAAATTATTTAAAATCGAACTCAACAGCACCAATAAATAGTTTATTAAGCTAGCAAAACCACTGTTTCTATACAAAAGTATAGTCCGACGTACCTGAGTGGATTTTAGCATGTTTTCTAAGTACTACAAGCTGGACTTAAGAGATTTCCACGCAAATTGAAACTTAAGTCGATCGAACGCCGTAATTCTCATGTGGCGTGACGCCGGCGTGGCCGGAGCCTTAATTACTAATAATGCTTTGTGAAAAATTCTATTTGTTATGTCTTAAAAGAAATAACTTTATAACAGCAAGTGTTGGGCTGTTCTTTTTTGAAATTCGCGATTTATGATTGTGCGCACGCGATTATGTTGCAACGTGAAAACTTAATTTAAAATAGCTTGAAATTATTAGTGGATTTGTTAGGACACAAGTAAATTGGTGTTTGTGTGCATTTTTTGAGGTAAGGAACGACATGGGAGTTCCATTCTATTTCTCACACCTCCTATGATGGATTCTCAAGGCTACATGTTATTTATATTATATGTACCTTGCAAATTCAAAAGTAAGCTGACTTCAAGTACAGTGTTTTTATCACCACAGCGACAAAATGAAAAAAAAAACTCATACGAATATCCCCAAGCGTAAATTGAACTCAAAACCGTTGTGTTTACAAAAAATTGCTGCACCACGAACCCCATACGATATTTAATATGGACAAATCGTCGAAAACAAACATTTTGCTAGAAATGGCTAATCAAATATTTCATAGTAACACAAGTTTCCACGTTCTGTAGAATAAACAAACAACAACTGAGCTACAAATGGTAAATTTTATATGAGACCTAATTCGAAGAAGCCTAAAATAAAGCAGTTCTACCATGTCTGACTAAGTCTGTTGAGAGTACTAGTGCCGTAGGTGGAGTAAGCGCCAGGTGGTGAGTTCGATTTTTAATGTTTTCATTACCTCGCTGTGGTAACGAGAAAACCACGGCATGGTGGACAGTAGGAAACGAAAGTGTCTTAATGGGAACGAAGTGTCTTAACATGAGATTCCCAGGTCCACTGTCTAACCTGCTATATGCAGAATATAACGTGAAGCTAAGGAAATCTATCTATCATTGCTAAACAATAGAACAATAGCGTAGTGGGGAAGTGCTTACAATAAATGATAATATGATGATGTCAGTAGTGTACCAAGAGTCAAACACTCCGTTCTCCGCTTCCCACCCGAATTCACATTGCGTATCTAGTGTCAGAACTCAATGCGTTCATCACAAACTTAATTAAACCAAAAAAGCACATAAAAGAGCTTTTAAAAAAGAACTTTTAGTGTACTCCAGCTTAATAAAAGCGTATAATCAGAAAATTTATAGGTATAATTAATTAGTTACATGAAGGAAGCCTCTCCGAGCATAACAAAGTTTGTTTAGGTCCAAACACAATATTACTTGCTTGCCAACTTGTAATGTATTGTGGTGGAAGTTGCTAATATAGCCTCGGGCCCCATTATTTTTGTTATTTAATTTAAAAAAAAAGAGTTATTTATGATATATTATGGATTTTTATTATTTTGTCAGTTTTATAATAACTACCATTAATCCCAGTCATGGCGCAGGAGTGTAAGCGTGCAACTGTCATCACGACAGCTTGTGGGTTCGATTACCATTCGATGAAGTAAAATTACTTTTGCCTCGCCTTGTCTGGTAACGAGGCTTCAATATCCGGACTCGACACGTAGAGGGGAACGGAAGCGTCATAATGGGAACCAGGTTCCAGGTTCCCCCTACCTCTACCTACCTCCCTCCCTCCTCTACAGGTCCTTGCCATGTGCGAGATACAGCGTGAGTAAACAGCGTGAAATACTATAATAATAAATAATGTTATAAAAAACATAGTTACCCCGGTCCCTTTATAAAAAGTGAAATTGTACGACGGCGGCGACGCGTCAGACGAACAAAGGAGCTCAGCATCTTCATCCTCTCTTAGAAGACGCGGCTCTTTTGGTAGAATCAACGATATTTGTGCTACTGGTGGATCTAAAATATTGTAATATTATTATTAGTTATATGAAAAAATATATAAATCATATCCTGCCTATAGAAGGGTAGGCAGAAGCAACATAAAGCAGTCCATCCCCCATCTTTCGCTGAATTTATCGTGGCATTGCGTATTTAGTGCCGAAAGTAAACGCCGGGTTTTTCCCTTAGTGCCAGAATGAATAAATGAAAATATAAAGAAATAATGATTAATTCCCACGAGTGGGGATCGAACACAGCCGTATTATGTTTATGTATATTTTGAATACCTCGCTCTCGTAGGCCAAAGTGTGGCGTTGAGTTCCACTACTCAACACGCAATAGAACTTAAAAAAACTAAAACAATATAGTTCTTCTCTTTTGTTTACTTTTTTCAAAATGGTATTCATTTGTTTACTTTTTTAACATTGAATTCAACCTCCCTACCTTTCTTATACTATTGCCGGTCACATCCGAGCCGCTAAATAAATTCAAATGATTTTAATATATAATTAGTATAATTAACAAATAAAACTTTTCAACAGTGTAACCAGTCTCCGCGAAGTTTCTTGAAACTCGTCGCTTTAAGTTTGTTGTTCAGTTTAGCGAAATCATTCGCGTCTTGCGTTTGTGTTATTAAGATAGTATACAGATTAATTATAAATTAAAATAATATATATATATATAATATATATATATATATATATATATATATATATATATATATATATATATATATATAATAATATTTTTGCATACAAACAGGACAAGTCCTTTTATATATATATAAAAGGACTTGTCCTGTTTGTATGTAAAAATATTTAAATCGGCACCGATTCTTATAGAATTTGAAATTTAGATTTTTTAACGTATTTAACTGGATACGTGTTTCATCGTTTTTTGAGAATTCTCCCCCTAGGGGTGCAAATAAGGGGTTGAAAATTTGTATAGATTTTTTTTTAAATCGGCACCAATTTTCATAAAATGTGAAATTCAGACTCTTAAAAATATTTAATTAAACCTGTGTTTCATGGTTTTCTAGAGTTCACCCCCTAAGGGTGCAAATAAGGGGCTTAAAGTTCGTATAGAAAAATCTTTAAATCGCCACCGATGTATGTTTGTAAAATTTGGAATTTAGACTCTTAAAAATATTTCATTGAACACATGTTTCATGTTTTAGAATTCACCCCTTAATAAGCAAGGGAAGCTGCGCGCGTCCGCTAGTCTTATATATTAATGTATACGTTATAGTCCGTAACTTCATTTATATGGCCATTTAGACATAAAACGAAAAAAAAACAGCTTCATGCTGCATCCTGCAGGGTAGACAGAAAGAACCTAGTGTTAAAACACTCCGTTTTAACACTAGGTTCTTTCTAACTTTCTTTTTCTTTCCTTCTTTTCGAAGGCCTTCTTACTTCCGCCGAATTTGTTGAGGCTTTGTGCTGAGCAGCAAAATCATATCCAGGCTTTTTTTCTATTTCCCCAGAGCGAATGATTTGAAATATTTATTAAATAATATTCGTTACGCCAAGAACCAAACGCCACATTAGGTAATCAAACCCACACCCACCATATATGTACATTCAGATTATTCACAATTGTGCCACAAGGATTTAAAGTAGTATATATTTTTATGTGTCATATTTAAACAGCCTGTATAGCGTCAGCTGAAACTCATAACTATTAAAGTGACTGTACTGAGTCAATTAGCCCGGAGTTTTATTTCGTTGTTTTCGTTTATGTTGCATTTGCAACCATTAAAAGGCATATGTGTAAATATACGTAAATACACGTATAGTTTTTGCACGTAAAAACAAATAATACTAAGAACATTTCCTTCCAAGCGCGGCGTTAAGTTCCGTCACTTAACAGGCAATTCCTCCAGAATTCGGCGGAAAGTAGGGATTTTTTTTTTACATGTAATCATGGTTTTCTTAGCATATGCCTAATAAAATTTCATTTTATGTATTTTATAACTTACTACTAGGTACACTTACTCGACTTATAACTTTCTCATAGTTAACTCGTATATTATAAGAGAGTACATTTTCTTAGTACAATTTTCTCGCGGGTCCTTTCGGTGGATTGTGTCAACATTCATTTTGTTTAGTAACTTTATGGTTTTAGTTAAGCTAGCTGTTAAATTTCTTTTTTAAAAAAATATGTTGTGTGCTAACGTGGTTACATGTTACTTGAGCTTATTGTAGCATAGTGGTACAGTATTGTAAGACTGTTAATTAGAAAGCTGCAGGTTCGATTCCTACTCAAATTAATGGTATTATTATATAAAATAAATTACATTTTCCCGTTCTTGTGAAACGAAGCGCGGGGTTAAGTTATGCGACCCAATACGTATCATTAAGAGTTTTGACAAAACAGTGTACACCTTTATACGAACATAGAGCAAGAAAATAAAATAATGCCTAAATTCAAAATATAATTTCGTTTTAAATCTTAAATTTCTATAATTAAAAGAAACCGTTAATACAAATATAAAAAATTACCGTATATAAAACATGTCTAGGCAGTGGGCACTTTGATTTATGATGAAAGAAAATTTACAATTATACGATGTTTTTCTTCGACATTTTCGTTTAACAAGTAGAGAACGCAGTTCTATGAAGATCAACTATACGACTTATCGTATAACGTCCACGACGTCCGACCGTTTTTTCTCCTTCATGCATTTTTCTGTATGACAAGAAAAGAAGGAAGATCGAAATCACAATCACAAGTCAGTATCCTACGAACACCTATATATAAAAGAAGATTAAAAAATCCCTAAAAAAAAACGATTTAAACTCCAAAACTAAAACAAAAACATAGCCCAAAAGAATACCAACTCAAGTCCATCATTTAGAGTTGGAACTCATAAACTATTTACATAGAAAACTTAAAGTTTCCCACACTCATAACACAATTTGATAAAATTGATTCATCAAAAGTCCTAACGGAGTCGACGCGACAACGTGACACAACAGTCAGTTGGCAACTTCACACAAGTTTAAATATTATCGCCCTCGTCGGGTTTATTGCGGGTCTCTTGTGCTCTCGAGTGCTATAACTTTTTGATATTCTTTGTATATACGTATATATTAAATATATTTAATTTATGTATGTTTGTGTGTATGTAGTGAATGTGCTAAGTTAAGTATTCGTTAGGTCATTTGTACTAAAATATTGGATTTTTTGGATGGGTTCACGCTATATCTACTAAACATATTAGGCTTGAGGCAATCAGGGAGCTTAGTGCTAAGACGTTCGTTCCCTTTCAGAAGCAGAAATCTGGACGCATTGACTCGTTAACAGAGCGAGGAAACGAAAATATGAAGTATTTCATCACCCAGATGAGGAAGCGAACTCATAACTATCGTGTTTACAGTCACAGATTGTAAATGACGTCCTCAAATAATATAATATATTTTGCATACATTTTTGTGTAACTGGAAATATTATAATACATAAAAACTATAAAACTGAAAATTTTTAAATCCTTTAAAAGGTTTTTTGAAGTGAAAATATAATGGTGTTAGCAACATAATGTGCCCGATAGTGAGAGTGGAAGTTGGCAGCTCAAGCGCCGGAACATCGCTATCTATGCTACTTTTGATGTATTTTACGGGGTTTCTTTTTTCCAAATTACTTCGTTGTTCTTTGAGATTCAATTTGAATCAATTTACATTTTTGGGATCCGTTTCTAAAGAAACAAAAATGGTCTCCGTCTGTCTGTTCGTCTGTCAAGACCATTTTATATCAAGATCGTGTAGCGCTATTAAACTGAAATTATTATAAGCATATTATATACACTAAAGCTTTTAAATCAAGGCAAATGATTTTCCGTTTATGTATAGTTTCTGATTTTTTTATAAAATTCACGTGGAATCAAAACCTGTATTATGGTTCTTACTGTCGTCCCACAAAAGAAATAAAAAATCCAAACAATGGTAGTTTATTTTGCTTTGTTAAAGCCGTCTAGACTAGTGCAGGTTTGAATCCCGTTACGTAATTTTGTATACACTTTTTAAAAAGGTATATTTCTTTTCTAATTGTAGTAGGTATGTAATCTCCAAAATAAGTTAAGTTTAGTGAATTTAAAGGAAAAAATTGTAATTATAAAAATCGGTTTAAATTTAAAAAACTAAAGATAATCTAATTTATTTGAAATTATAACTATTCATACATTTTTTATACTGAGTAAGTGTATGTTAAATAGCTTATAGCCTTTTAGTTTACACTACCCCGAGTGGGACTCGAATCGATAACCATCGCGCTTACAAAAACAAAATAACACATTTATATCCACATGTTATAACATCATTATTGCCCCGATTGCATCATTATTGGAACAAACGAAACAAATACAAAAAAAAATCCACAAAATTTTATTTTCCATACAAAATTTCATACATTCGATGAAAGTTGTACCGGTGCTGTACTGGAACACGATCGATGCCCAGAGCTGGCGTCCTGCCATATAATATACTTGACGGAGCTGTTGCGATAGAAACGTATTTAATGTTGGAGAAATAACATATTATTAAACCTTAGCAGAGCTAAGTAGTAAATATTATGAAAGAAAGTTTTCTATTATTTCTATATCCAAGATAAGTAAATGTAAGTTTTATTTGAATTATTTTAGCGGTTTTTATTCCGCCACATAGTACGCAATGTCTCGTAAATCAGACAGTGTATGGGAAATGGAGTGTCTTAATTTCAAGTTCACTCTGCCTATCCTATTACACGTCAATACACTTTTACTGGATTTGAAGGGCACACTCGTGTCTCCACGCCACGATTAGCCTCTTCTTAGTACCCGTAGTTTCTAAATAATAATAATGGTAATTACGGAAACTGCTGGATGCAAGCAGCGCATGACCGATCGACGTGGAAATTCTTGGGGGAGGCCCATGTCCAACAAAGGGCGTCAAAAGCCTAACATAAATAGGGTACGGTACGGTAATAGTAAATGCGCAGACGAAATTACTGAACTTAGATAAATTTTGCATGTAATGAAAGCGCTAAGAGAGGATTTTTCAAAAATCTTATGGGAACGGAAAAAAACCGGATAAAAAGGGTGACCTATTTGAACTCGAAGCCATCGACGATTCAACAATGCCAACAAAACGCAGTTTGTTTTACTATATTCATTCCACATACAAAATTAAATTCCATGTAAAATATTTTAGTCTCCACCAATACTGGTCACTAGCACTTGGCTCAGTCTGGCGCTTAAAAGAAACGTGCTGAGCATAAGTAACTAAAGCGAGTCGAGTAAAAAATAAAGTCGAATTCTTTCTATTTTGTCCAATATACTCTCGTATAGAAAAGAAGGAACAACGTGCCTAAATTACAATATGGTATCGAATGGAAATTGTATTTTCTAGATATTTTTCAAAAATTAATATATATGTGTATGGGACCAGTCGTGGCGCGGAGGCGCAAGCGCTTGTAAACGCGACATTTTGCTGGTTCGATTTCTATTCGAGGAAATGTAATATTTGCTTTTGTTACTTTTGTTACTTTTTCGCTCAATTTTTAACTGACGGAACCTAACGCCACGCTTTGTTCTGTTACCTTGTTAAGTATTCAATGAAAATAGTTCATATCCCCGAGTGGAAACCAAACTCACAACTGTCGTTTTTACAAACAATACTTACATAATACTTCCAAATTAAGAAGATCTTCTAATGTGTACGCTGGGAACCAAGCGTTGGATACGCGACATACTAGCTGCCTCCCACTGTCTTCTCTCCGCACTCGCCACGTTAATATACTTCTAGTGACTTCGCCGTCTACCTCCACCTGTTGTATATTAAGTATTATATAGGTTAACTAAGTTTATTAAAACTAATATTTAGAAAAAAAACACTTTTTTTACAAGTTGTACTAGTGCTATAGAAAGTATTTAATATTTTAATATCCTCGCTCTGGTAACGTGGCAACACGTAATGAAGAATTTGGCGAAAGATTTGGAACTGAAGTGTCTTAATGGGAAATGAAGTGTCTAACAGAGAAATACAAAAACCATAATCGTGGTAAATAGTAGATATACATAGGTAGTGTCCTAACATTATTTTCTCTCAATCTTAAAAGTTAAACAACAAATAATATTAACTCACCTGAGTCAAAGCCGAATCGATTCTCTGTGAATTAATAAACCAATCGATATTAGGTGCAGGCTTAGACCCCCTTGTGGTGCATACGAACGGTCGTTCGTGGCCAGCTCTTGTAGGTCCGCCGCCAGATACTCTGATAAATTGTGGTTTCACTGTGAAAATAGAGCTAAAATAAATATTTTATACATTTTCATTGAGAAACATAATAAAAGTAATTAAAATATCGGTGAAGTGCGAGTGGGGTTCATCCACTGAGGGTTCCGTAGCGATTAGGAAGTCCCGTTTATCTACAATCTCATGATTACAATTGGAGCTTATAAAAGTTGACTTTATTTGACGCATTTTATTCCGTGGTATATGTACCTATAAATTACTATTTTTCTGGATTATTCCTTTATTTGTACTGTAATTTCTCACTTTCGACCAAATTTCTTTATTCTAAATGTTTATTATTTAGCAATATTATATATGTATAGTTATTTGTTAAGCTTCACGCCGTATCCCGCTCATAACAAGGTAGGCAAAGGAAATTAGCGTTAAGATACTCCGTTCCCATTAGGAGACTTCCGTTCCCCACTTTCCACCGAATTCTGGAAGCAATGCGTTGAGTGACAAAAAGAGATATTTGTCGATCATTACCTTACAACATAACTAACTGCACCATTCTTAAGTAATTGGATAAAATATAACATTTTCTTATATTTAATACTAGTGGACCCGGACGCGGCTACGCCTGCTTGAACTATAAGAATATTAATTTAATATATTTATGAAATTATTTTCAGTTTTCAATAGAATTAGTAAGAAAATATAAACCTAAATAATCAAAATGAAATAATAAGGAGAGACATATTATTAGAAAAAATATCTGAGTTATTGAAATGAATCAACAAAAGAAGTAAAAGTAACTAAAGGATATTCTTAATATTAGAAAAAGTACCTAAAGTTTTCCGTGCGCGCATACATAGATATCGACTCTACGAAATAACTAAACATTATTCTATATTACATAGGTTAATTTTTGAGAGCAATATCAAATAAAATAAGAATAGAACCAAAGTAGTTTAAATTTTAAACAGCAAATAATTACATAAAAATTAATAATAGTTCGAAAATGTACGAACATTTATAAAACCATCAACGTCATCTGCCCGTTCGCGTCGGTCATACTCATACTATGCCGCTCGAAGGCTAGGTCATTTCGAATCAGTGACATCTCCTTAATTATTTATTACAATGTTATACAGTAAACTATAATTTCAATCTAGATAAAATGCTAAAAGTGACTATTATATTTATTCAAAATATAAGTTCATTTTGGGTGACGTTTTCTTAAAACAACAAACAAACTTTGCCAACCGTTCCTTAGCAACGACGGTTGTTATTAACATGGCAGAATAAATTGCATGTCAAATTAGAAAGTATTTTCATTTATTAGTTTATATGTGTAATGTAATGTTATATAGCCTATAGCACTTCTGAAGAATGCAGCTTTCATACAAAACAAAAACAAAGTAAATCGGACCAGTAAATCCAGAAATCTTAGCGTTCAAACAAACAAACAAATTCTTCCGCTTTATTATATTAAGTATAGATAGACTTTTGTCTGATAAAGGCCTAGATAATGTTAGCCATTTATTTCCACCAACTATGCAACCCACACAATGTTTCTATAATACCAGATCTAAAGAAAACTATCTTAATATTTTATTTGAACTTTCACATTCTTACCGCAAAGCAGGGTCGACAGAGAGTGATAGGAATTGCCAATAATGCAATCCCACAATTGAATATTGACGGAATTAAACATTTTACTATATACAAAAGAAAAAAAAAACTAAATTTCAAATTTATACTAACTTAAAGAAATTATTTCATTTTTAAATACAAATTCATTTTCATAAAAGATTTACTCTAAGGTTTCGTAAATAAAAATGTTATCTCAAAAATTTGAAATAGAAGTTCATAAGTACTTTTGAATCTACTACAGCGTCGACACTCCGCTGGGAGTTGCGACGCTTACCAAGAGATACTAGAGCTTGAAATCTTGGTAAGTCTTTTCTTTTTTCTATTTTTATATCCCATTTTTACCAGTAGAAATATTATTGAGGGTAACATGACTGATGTGATAGTTGGAAATTCAATTCCTAATCGGTGTAACAGAACTATTTTCATTTCCACGCCCTGGCAAGACATGGTCTTTCTATCTGCTAACTCTTCTGTATGAAAGTAAAAGAAAAACGATTTCAGGATTAATAAAATTAGAGACCGTTGTGCTATATTGGGACAGTGCCTAACTGTATACAAGGTGGTGGAGGGTTCAATCCCCACTAGGGGAATCAACACATAAATTATTTTCACTTCTCTACTTTCACTACTAAGTTCCTAGGTTCCATATTTGAGCTTAATATTTACTCGAAGGCCAATACTAAGTAATCACTTAATTCTTTTCTTTACATTATTTACTAAATTATTTTGTCAACTCTAAATAAGGACGTAATATTTGAACAGAAATGCTGAATACTGCAAACCAACTGACAATGAAATTCTATTCTGACAATTTCCTAAGAATATCACAGGAAAACTTGCTATAGAAAAATGTAACACCTTGTTAAAAATTTTGTTCTATATTTGCAGAACATAGACATATTATATTGACATTTAATGTAGTAGCTTAAAGAAAGTATTAAATGATCGCAGCGAACGTCTAGTGACCTGAACCTCGTAGGGTCGACTGGAATCAGAAAGATTGTGAGTTCCATGTCTGTTCCATTTCTGTATACAAGTAGGAATAATTATTTAAATTACTTTTATTTTTCTGGCCTACTTATAAGACAAAATACAAAATTAGGCTATACCTCTAATTTAGGTGCCTTTAATTTTGGTGGAAGGTGGAGAACGGAATATTGGGTACACTAAATTCACTCTGCATATCCTGTAAAATGTCCAAAACACCTACGTGTCAAAAATTTAATACAAATAATTATTCCTCAACTAGCATTCAAACCTGTTAGCATCGAATCTCAATTACACTACAGCTTTATACTTTTTTCTCTCCATTCTACATTTACCGTATAAATCGAATGCTTGTAGTATAGTGTAACTCAAGCCATGTTTTATCTTAAAAGTAATAATTATTCATATTTTCAAGTGTAGAACGAACCCCCGACTATCGCTTAGTGTCAGAAGCTATTCCAATGCACCTAATGGCCTCTTTTACACTAGAACTAAACTCATATAATATCAAATTACACAATCACTCACAATACAACCTAATGGTCACTTCCCTCACCAGCGGCTGCAGGAGCGGGGGCTCTACCCTACATTGCAGCTTCATCCCAGCCATCTCTCTCGACAAAGACGGCAAGTGTATCTGACATACGGTACCGTCCTTTGTAACGGCTAGACGCTCCTCACCCCGATACCAGGAGACGTCTGGTGGGGGTTTGCCTGTTGGGTTGTAATTAGATATCGTTTGTATGTTGATAATTGATATTATTCTAGTTATTTATATAGTTATATAGAAAACATAATATATTTTAAAGTATCTTTAAAGTTTAATTAACTGAAATATAATATATTAATTTGAATTATTTGTATTGTTCTCTTAAATTGATTGATTCTTAAGTGGAAATTCATTAAACAACCTTCGTGCTGACCGATTACGACGATTTTGCCTATGCACGACGACAGCCAAAACAAATATTACAGAATAAATAAGTTACTCACCACCTGATGCTTGGCAAGATAGAAGTAAATCTTGTCCTTCTCGAAACGGCCCAGCCATGGAACCAAGAATTTCTTTGCCCTTTGAATCGTATATTCTCGGGCCATCTGGTGGAACTGTTAATTAATAAACTGTATTATATCTTAAAAATCAGTAAATTCCATTTCCATTCATTTGTCAGCTTCACGCTGAATTCCGCATATTGCAGGGTAGGCTAAGGGAACCTCGTGGTATTCCATTTTTGAAGCAATGCGTGTTGAGTGGTAAAACTTAATATCACGTTTTTTGTCTTAGTACTGTAGCGAAGAAATGAAAATATTAACAAATAAATATTAATTTCCCCGAGTGGGCATGGAACATACAATCATCGCGTTTACAGCCACTCGCTTATGCCACTGCGCCAATACCGCTCATCTCCATATAGTGTAATGATTATGTAGTATTTTTTTTAATCTGCTTAAACCTATTTTTATACAAGCATATTAACTAACCAATAACTGTTAAATTGACTCTATAATTCCTAGTGGGTGAGTCGATATAGTCTATTCTACATCTGTATACGCCTTCATCATATCTTGCCACCTTGTCCACAGCAAGATGGGCAGATGATGGATCAGATTCGTTCAGGACGAACCGAGCTCGAGTTCCGAATTCACCAGCTACAGCCCAGTGAACTGATGGGCCGTTTCTGAAGTCGGCTCTGTGGAAAGAAATCCAAATGTATAATTATTATACTTTTTTAATTAAGATGTACTGGATCCAAAACGGTATACCAATTTATAGTAGGTCCCATTTTTTTTATAAGCTAACTAAATATATATATGTACGACACTCCTATACTAAAGAGATATATGTATATTAAGTAGTGCTTATAAAGCATTGTTTTCTTTTTCATTTAGATTACTTAGAGTTACCCCTTAATCAAACAAACTTTATTTTTCGAGTAATTTGAAATCTGGTCACGGCTTTTAGGTAAGTGGGTGCCGTAGATTTCGAAAAACAACTCCTTTTTTTTATAAAAAGGGGGGAAATGGGGGTTTTGCAGTGGGAAATTATTTCCCAGTATCCGGTATTTCAAAGCAAAATATAATTAAGTGGGAAATTATTTCCCATTATCCGGAATAGCTCTCAACTTTTGATATATTTTTACTACAAGTTCTATACATGTAAGTTGCTCCTACTTTACTTGTTTCTTTTTTGTCTTATATAATAAAATTGAAAAAAATACTGTAATATGAGTGAATAAAGTTATAAAATGAAACAACAACGTTAGGAATGATATATCGTTTTAATATAAACTGAAACTTAATTACTAAGAAAAATAATATTATTGAGGTGGAACAGCGTGAAAGGTATTGAAGCAATTTTTAGCACACAAAGCTACTCCACAGGCGGAACATTGTATTTTTTTCTCTGTTCTTTCTGTTAGGTACTGCAAAAGCGACACCTTTTGTAAGTATTAGTCTCTATAAATAATAAACAAATTTCGTCTGGCACGCCAAACCTACCCCCTTTCTTATCTTTTTTATTTATTTATTTATTTTCTTCATCTTCAGAATCTGAGGCTGATAAATCAGACAAGTTGTCTAAATTTTGCACCACCTCCTCCAATTTTTTCTTTGGTAGAACTTTTTGTAACTTTTTAGCGTCCATATTTAAATAGCTAAAACAAATAAAAGGAAGTCTAAACTAACTTGGTAGTCTGAGCAGTACAAATAGTTCTAAAATATAATAGTTATAAAAATCAAATGAGAAATCACACACACGCAGTCATAACTCTCGAGAGAGCTCCATATATGAGTTACTCGCTGACAATTTTGTGGAAGTTAGATAAAATTATAAGTAACTATACCTGTTTAGGTACTTATATAGTGCAACAGACAAATTATTAATTGTATATATAGAAATTGGTATTTTTCAAATGCAGGAACAAACAATGGGAAATAATTTCCCACATAATTAAACCTAAGAAAATACAACAAATATCAATGCTGCGAGCCCAAAAACCGTAAGAAACATTCAGAAAACAAGTCTAGTTTACAAGATTATTGTGTTTATGCACTTACCAGATTTTTTCTTCAAAAACTTTTAAATCTTCCGTTTGAACCGGTTTTTTCACAAAATATTTCAAACTGTGTTTTTGACATTGACATACAATGACAGTTCGCGCCTTAAGACAAAATGTTGCAAATAAATAAAATTAAAAAATTCTGTACGATTATTTTTCCCTAAGGTTGGTACTGATTAGAGTTGCCAAAAACGAAATAAAACAAAAAAATTACAGTAGAGGCATGTGGGAAATAATTTCCCAATATTTGATTAAGGGTTAAACCATATATTTTTGAAAAATATGAAAATCATAGCATCGTGAAGGAAAAATGGGCTCAATATGAATTTACAATTTCCAATTTTGTTTTCATAGTTGAAATAATATAAACAATTTTTAATTAGTATACAAAATTAAATTAGTATACAAGTTTTGTTTGTGTTAAGTTCAAATTTACTTTAATTTTGTTTAATATAAAGATATTTACTATTCTTCAAATTATTTGTGTTATATACACTGAAATTCTATAAAGGAACAAGATTCACTGGAGTACTTCCAACGAGGAACGAGGAAGACGTTGTGTTTCCTTCTAAGCTTTTGTTTTGAAACTGACTCATGTAATGCTTTGGCAACGTATTCCGGTCATCGTGTCTATATTGCTACTAGAAATACAGAGTTAGTTATTTTGTTATAAATATAATATATCATACAAGTTATAGCCCGCAACTTAGTCTATATTATTCCATTTTCCCAGTTCCTTTCAATTTTGAGAAATTATATTACCTTAGTGTACGCAAAGTACGACTAGCAAAAAGCCACTGTAACCTAGTAAAAACCTAAGACACTCCGATTTGTCCCATTTTCGAGAGATTACGTGTTAACTGGTGGTGAAGAATAACCGCAAAATAATACATTTTCTTTTTTATGACATGTTATAAAAAATATTCAATTATAGTTTTAGCAATATTCACGCTTTTGCCGTAGTTGTTGGATTACTTTATTTTATTTTTTCCAGTTTTATTCATAGACTATACTATATTTCTACTAGATTTTTTTAAATAAAAGTTTATAAATAAAATTATTGTTTTACATTCTCTTCGGGCAGAGTGGCCTATTCAAATAGTTCTATGAATGTAATTTAGAGGAAAAATCTATGCTGCCGGTTTTATTTATAGAAGCAATTGATCGTATATAACAACGGCAATACTCATGAAAGAAAAATACTTTTTTTAAAAAACGTATTAAGCATTTACAGTATGTACGGGATTTGAATCAACGCCCCATAGAATCGTCCAAGCACACTGACCACTAAGCCATACGTTCTCAGCAAGCTTCGTCACTTATGACTAACATGAGTTGCCAGGAACAATAATTTGTTTGGGTGTCTAAATATTTTATTTATTTATTTTTATTTATTTATCCTGTACATAGCAGTGTAGGTAGAGGCAGATCTAAAGGGATTGCGTGTTGAGTGGCGGATCTCAACGCCGCGCTTTGCCTCGATACTACAGCGAATAAATGCAAACATTAAATATTTAATTACCTCGAGTGGGAATCGAGCCCACAACCTGTCGCGTTCACAGCCACACTTGCGCCACAACTGACCACGACTCTACATTCATTTTACTTTAAGCTTACATTAAAAAAGCTACAAAACATATAATTTTTGTTACAATTAAAAAGTTTATTTGTTTCAGCGTGAATAAACCGTTGATTTTATCGACGATAATAGCTTTATTTTATGGCTCCTGGAAGTGAACTCGATTTGGCATCCTACCGGCCCATGAATTGTAGCGGACGATGTCGTATTTCTTACATGGGTGTATTGCGCAGGGTTCTTGGACATACTAGTGGGTGGATACGTTTGAAATTCATTTTTCTCATATATTTTAGTTTTCTTGCCATTATAAAATAAATATATATTTATATAAAGCGTATATTTTTTTTACGTAGATGGATTTGAATCTGTGGCTCTCGGTAATCGTTCAAGCGCTCTCACCACTAAGTTATAGTTCTTATCAAGCTACTCTAAAACTCTTATAATACATCAGTTATAACTCATGTCATTATATTCTTAGCCGTGGGGATTTTAAAATCAAACTTTAAAAAAAAAACATATATATTTGGGATACATACTTGGTATTATACATTTGCTTAATTGGTATAATTGATTGGTTTACAGAAGTTATTCATTTCGTAAATGCTGTAGATTACATATTTTTGACATTTTAAATGTATTTCAATAAGAAAAAAAAAATAATTAATTGAGTGGGAATCGAACGCACAACTATCGCATTTAGTATATAATCTTATGTCCCAGCACCTCGACGGCCCTAACTTAACTATTTTTTTTTTTTGCAAATAATATCAATATATTTATAAGACTTTTTTTTATACACATAAATATTTATCCTTTTGCCCACGCCTAATATTTAAAACAAAAATAATTTATGCAAAAAATATAGAAATAACAATATATCTTTGGCCATATTTTAATAAGGAAAAGGTTATTTCAGACGTACGTAATTCGCCCATGCCATTAACTTTCGTAGCTAGAACGCGAATGTAACGAGATTAATTTGTTGAATTTCGTTCTAATATAACAACGTTCACTTTCAGCTTTGATGAAACAATTAAATTTTCTATATTTACTTACATTTTTTATTAATATTATCGATGATCGATATCAATTTGTCGGAATCAGCTATTTTCTTAGGTGTAACTATAGATTCCAAACTCCAGTGGAATGCTCATCTGGAAGCACTTGCGGATAAACTCAGCTCTGCCGCATTCGCAATTAAAAAAGTAAGACAAATGACGGACGTTGACACTGCCCGACTAGTCTACTATAGCTATTTTCATAGTATTTTATCTTATGGAATGCTGCTATGGGGCAGTGCTGCAGATATAAATTCAATATTTATCTTGCATAAAAGAGCCGTGAGATAATATTTATAAACTAAGAGCGCGAGATCAAATATGCAGGTATTCTTACAGTTTCTTCCCAATTTATATATAATAATATACTCTTTGCCCGACAAAATATACATTGTCATAGTAAACACAGTGACAGTCATACGATAGGAACGAGAAATAAAGATAAGATTGTTACTCCAAGTTAATAAATCTTTTATGGGTCTGAGCATACGTGTATGTAATAAAATTCCGCAGTGTATTCTAGGTTTGCCACTACCAAAATTTAAAATATCTGTAAAAAAAATTCTAACATGTAAAGCTTATTACACTGTTCAAGAATATTTAGAAGATTAACATGTATGGAATTAATGTCTATTGAATGTAATGCAGGATAGCTGCCAGCTAATGCCAAATTGTACCATTGACTTTGAAAAGAGCAACTGCTGAGTTTCTTGCCGGCTCTTCTCAGCAGAACTGACTTCCGAACCGGAAGCTTTTTGTTCATATGTTCATTCGACGATTCAAAAGTGCTTATAATAAGTTTATTTGAATAAATAATATTTTGAGTTTGAATTTGATGGTAATGGGTTCGGTCGCCACTCGAGGAAGGGAAATATTTATTTACGTTTATATTTACATTTCTTCGCTCGAGGCAAAGCGCGGCGTTGAGTTCTGTCACTCAACACACAATGCCTCCAGAATTCGTCAGAAAGTGGAGAACGGAGTGTCTTAACACAAGGTTCCCTCTGCCTACCCTGCTGTGTGCGGGATACAGCGTAAATATTATAAAAAAATAACAAAATCGCAATGAAAATTATGAACAGCGAGTATTGTATAAATTTCCATACTACCACTTAATGATTCACAAAAAAATTTACACCACACAATAAATTGGGTCTATAAAACTAAACTTTTAATAAAACTCTCTTAACCATTCGTCACTATGCAATTTCAACGTCTAGACTGTACAGTAAGTTTAAAATTCATGTATGCAATAGTAAACCTTGCGATTCTTTGTTAGCCCGAGCTCCTGGAGCTCCTGGAGAACGGCCAAGGTAATGTGATAAACTGCTTTTTCAGGACCAAATAAGGCCCATTTGCTACCAAATGATAACATACGAGCTAGAGCACTTTCTTAATGAAATGCGAATTCTATTTCTCATTTTTAATGGTTTGTGTACTCGTATTGTGAAATATTTTTATGGATGGAATGCAATGTGTAAATTGTGTTTTTGTGTGTGTTTTTTTTTGTATTTTTTTAATTTACGTTTTTAATTGGCAGATTGGGATTGTAGTTGGTTCAAATTAAAATATGTTAAGAAAATTTTTTTTCCAAATACTTGGTACTTATAATTTGATGTAAATAGGAAAAACATACAGAGAAAGGCTTTCAAATCCTATATGATTTTGATAAATAAAAATAAGACAGGAGTTACTAATAGTTATCAGACTAAGACTTGCAATAATACTTACGATAATATATAAAAAAAACTAAAGTCAAGTAGAGGAAAATGAATCTGAACCATGCCACCGTGACAAATGTAATTAATAGAGATGCGCCGAATGGTGGTTTGACCAAATAGCCGAATACCGAATACTATTCGGTTAAAACTTTACCGAACCGAATATTCGGCCGGATTATTCGGTTTACGATTTCTTTGTTATTTTGTCGCGTAAACAGGTTTGAACGTATATGCCACCTGTCATCGCATAAAAGAACAGAAGAGAAGAGAAGAGAAGAGAAGAGAAGAGAAGAGAAGAGAAGAGAAGAGAAGAGAAGAGAAGAGAAGAGGCCCGATAAATTATCAAATAGAATTCTCAAGTCCCTACCGGCTCAGTTCATATCTCTATTGGTCATTATTTTCAATTCCCTTCTTAAATCGTACTCATTTCCCGACGAATGGAAAAAGGCCATAGTCATAGGCATTCCCAAGCCTAATAAGCCGCGGAATATCCCCTCCAGTATATAGATACTTTTACTATAAAGTCGAAGGTACTCTCTCCTCCCCCCGCCTCCTCCGCGCAAGCGTGCCTCAGGGCTCCACGCTCAGTCCTATCCTGTACTCGCTGTACTCCAGTGACATGCCGCTCACTTCGGGTGTTCATATGGCTATGTACGCCGACGATACAGCCCTTTTCACAACTTCACGTTGTACTCTCCTGTTAGAGAATAGACTCCAGGAAGCTGCCCGCGCACTCGGTGAGTGGTTTTGCCAATGGAGAATCGAGGTCAATCCCGAGAAGAGTAAAGCAATACTCTTCCCTCTCAATAAAAAAGAAGAGTCTCTACCATCCATATCTTAGATAAACCCATTCCCTGGGAAACACAGGTCAAATATCTAGGTGTCACTCTAGACTCTAGATTCACTTTCAAACCCCACATTAAAAATGTCTGCAATAAAGCAAAATATATTCTCAATAGACTGTATTATCTCATAAACAAGAATAGTAAACGGTCACTTAGAAATAAGCTGACACTATACAAAACTTGTGTTAGACCTGTCCTTACTTACGCTTGCGTTGCGTTCGCGCACACCAAGCTTGTTCCCTTGCAAAAGGTACAAAATAAATTCTTACGTATCGCATCAGGTTCCCCCTGGTACGTGCGCAATGTCGACCTACATAGAGATTTTGAACTGGAATCGATTCACGAGCACTGCAAACGCTTAGCGAAGCGCCACTTTGAGCGCGCAGGCTCGCACGCGAACCCCCTCGTCGCCGAGGCGTGTAACTACACGCCTCACGCGATTCGTAGACGCCCGCGTAGCGTCTTATTAGACTCCGATGACGCCATTACAGTAGCAAACGGCCCGTACGTAGGTAGGAAACACACTACACACGCACGACACATACACCGTCGTCGCCGGAAACGACGACATGAACCAGCTTATTCCTCGGCTCGGCCGCGTCTCGGCCGCGTCTCAGCGCGGTCGGGTCCAGCGGTTAGGGACCGTTAGCTCCCTTAGATTAGTCTAATTTTATCCCCCAGTCGCGGCTTCTGTGTCGCGGCTGGATTTGCTTAGAATAGGGAAACTCCCAGTGCGCTCGACGGCACAAGCCGAAGTTCGAGCCCCGCAGGGGGCGCCCTTGCGTCGTCGGCACTCCCACAGGCAGCCACACAGTGCCTGCATACTTTCAGGGGCAGAATAACCCTACCCACCCGGTGTCGCTGTAAAGGCCAATAGGGCTAACAGCATAACCCAAAAAAAAACTGAAAAACACAAATTTTACTCATTTGACTTATAATAAATAATAACTTAAATCTTACATAAGACTTTTTATATTTCATTTCTACTGTGTCGTGCAGCCAAGTAAATAAAGTTACTCGAACCGAATATATTCGGCGCCATAGCCGAATAATTTGGCCGAATATTGAATATTGAAAAACATGCCGAATACACCGAATACCGAATACAAAACACATATTCGGCGCATCTCTAGTAAGGTGGTTAAGGTCGCTTTATTTGTAATTTATCTGAATTAGAAGATTAATTCGAAAAAACGAAATAAACAAACTGACTAATTTGTCTAATACTATAATAGCAGATGTAAACTGACTTTTTCTACGAACTCAATTAATGTATGCTAAGGAAATTATTAAAATTTGTGTCACCAAGTGGATTAAAGTTTTTTTTACTTCACGCTTTATCGTGCACATAGCAGAGTAGGCAGAAGGGGTTTTTTTCGTTCTGGTAATGAGGTAAATCGCGGCGTTGAGTTCGACCACTCAACACACAATGTCTCCAGATATTTAAATGTGTGAAAGTGTCTTAACTTTACATTAGGTTTCCAGGAACAGAGGGACCCATCCTCTGCTTATCCTACTGTGTACTGAAATAAAATATAATTTTAGATTTTCATTCTAAATTCTACCATAAATTCTTCAAATATCTAATATAACAGTTAGAACGCACGAAGTAACAAAAGTCCATTTGAAAACAGAACCTCAATAGTTGGCGAATGTCCAGCGTAAGGTTCTATGCCAGGTTCTAACGATCACCTGAGAGCTACTACGATTTATAATAGTAAAATATCTAACGTAGCTATGTGTAGAAAACGTTGACAACTGTAGTAAGCATTTGTACAGTTCATAACGTATTCTTTACAGTTTCAGAATTTGTTGATATTTTAAATGTTTATGTTTTGAAAAAATTGCGAGATGCTGCTTGTAGTAAATTGGGGATTTTATTTCATTTTCTTGTAGCATTCATTTTGAGAATCTAGCGTTAATACACTTCCATTTCCCACTTTCTGCCGAATTCTGGAGGCTTTGTGTGTTGAGTGGTGGAACTCAATACCACGCTTTGCCTCGTCACAGGAGTAAAGGAGAAGGAGTTTTTTTTTTAAAACATTTCATTTCTCTTAAATAGGAATCGACCAAACAACCGTAACGTTTACAATCACACTCTTGTATTCTGCACCACGACTGGCGTCATACTATTTAAACACGTGAGTAAATGTAGTTTACAGTTTACGTTTTATAGTAGGGATCGAAGTCCTGAACTTCGTTAGTTCCTGTTGCGTCGTGATAAATGATCACTGTCAGATTGTGAGAAATAAAGACTGTTTTATATTCTATGAAAAGGAAGATATATATCACCATAAAGTACGTGACTTCGTATATAATTTAACTTATATGACTTTTCTAGCTTTTTGTTTATTATCATATATGATTGTTTTAAAACGTATGACCACGTTTGTGGGTTCGATTCACACTCATGGGAAATTTTGCAAGTCAAAACGCAAATGATTGAATATTTGACGAAAATTGGGGAACGGATTTTCTAAGAAACAGTTTCGGGAAAAACCTATTTTTTTACCAAAGAGGAGGAGATACTACATTCAATAACTGTATTTGTTTATATGTATCTATCGATTTCTCCGTTATAAACATGAAAAAAAACTAAAGATAAAAAGAACTAAGACGTACAGGGAGAGTAGAGTAGAGAGAGCGCTCTATATTCCTCCAGTCTACACGCAATGCCTTAATAATTCGGCTAGATGTGTCGAATGGTACACTCTACCTACCTTATTTTGTGCGGAATACGCCAAGAAGCTAAAAAAGAGATATTCTTCACTTTGCTTAATTACATTTAAACCTAACTTCACGCCACTTCAGTTAATAAAAGCGGTTATTTGGTTCTCACATCGACATGATTGTATGATGAGCTCATGACTAGGGCGTGCGTCTATTTAAATGGAGTGACTTGTGTTTATTATAATGAATCAAATGACTTTTGACAGCTTAATACTTGAGATATATGCAAATTAAGAGTAGTGGATTAGTTTAAAAAAAGGGCGACAGAAACACTTTATTACACCTTTTTCATTTCAGCAGGTTCCCAGGTTCCCTCTGCCTACATTGTAATTTGCGGGATAAATTCAAAATGTAATATAGAGTATAGTCTTAAATAATGAAATCAGTAGTTGCTGAGATAAGCGCTTTCAACAAAACAAATAATGTAAAGTTTTGTATAATTTTGGTCTATTAAAAAAGAAAAGTGATAGAATTAAAGCCATTAAGGGATTGGAAAAAATAAAATTCGAAAGAAATTCGACGCGCCTCACGTCTTCTAGTCTTAGTTCATTGAGTATTCTTTGTTTTTCTTGTTAACTTCATGCTGTACACCGCTTACATTGGCTAAGGCAGAGAGAACGTTGTGTTACTAAATTCCGTTCCTCACTTACCGCCCAACTTTCGAGACATTGCGTTTGGAGTAGCGGAACTCAACGCCGCGCTTCGTCTTCTAGATAGAGAAAAAGAATATCTATTAAATATATTCTTTACCCCGAGTGGGTTACAAACCCAAAACTGTCACGCTTATAGTCAGCCGGTACACTACGATCTCCGTTTTATTAATTGTAAGATATGAGTATAAAATGTTGGCCCAGTTTCGAATTAAAATCACTGCAGACTTATATACCAAGACATCGTTAATAATAGAATAATTAAACAGTTTTATTTCTCTATTTTCCTTAAGAATCCCTTAAAGTGAAGAAATTCCAATTTAGTATAATCAGCGATGCCATTGCGGCAGGTACCTAGTGATCGTAAAATGAGCTATATATTTAACGTTCCGTGAACGTAATAAACTTGTGGGAAAATAGACTGTGGACTTTAAAATAAGATGTCACCAGGATGAGTATTTTAGTTCTAGGGTTTTTTTTTCAATTCAGGGTAACGATCAGTTATAGCGCAGTGGATACCCTCTAACCCTAAATGTCTGTGAGTTCGATTCCCACTTAGGAGGACGATTATATTTGTTATCTTTTCATTTCACCGCTTTAGCAGATGCCGCATAGCTTGGAATTTCTAATAATATTCAAATTATTTCAACGTATAATAAAAATGCAGTTTTGGTAAAAACAGTAGGACCTTACAGAGTATTTTCTAAACTTCGGAATTGTCTCGATTTTGGCCCGGAAGTAAGGACCTCCTCAAGAGTTATTGGTGTACTCGAACATATTTCGGACTTCTTCCAAGCTTAGGGGTGGTTAGTTTTTGGAATCTATCCAATTTCACACACATTCAACTCAAGGCCATCCTTTGTGTCATTATCAGAGCAAGTAAATGAAAATACTTCAAATTTCAAAGTGGGAATCGAACTCTCACACTGCGCCGCTGTACCACAACGGTTTTCTATTTAATTAGATATTTGTATATTATTCATTTCTCCATTCCATTCCTGATGTAGGAATACGATGTGTATAATTTATTTTTCTTCCTTCCCCAATTATATGGTTGACAATGGTTTAGAGGATAATCGATGGGACTCTACAAATGGTGATCCGGTAGCTATTGAGTTATATAAATGTTAGATTAGCAAGGAAAGGTTCACGAAGCTATACGTATACGATATACATATATTTGTGTGTCACTGTTATTTTATTTACTAACCGACCGTGTTATAAAGAGGGTAATGATTTTGTAGCGAATGTATGTCCGTTCCGCTTTAGCTTAGTAGGACAATGTGTGAATTTAAACTCGACGTTTGTAGGTTAGATCTCTACTAGAGGAAATTAATTTATTTACATATTTTTTTGATCTCAACAAAATACTATGTTGAATTCTGTTACTCAAAATCTAAGGTTACTTGGTTCCTTCTGTCTACTCTGAAAAACAAAACATAATACGTAATTATAAATACTACTTCCATATCTTTCAAAAGCACTCAATCTAGCAATTCCGACTACGTCAACACCACGTTATTCCTTGTATAATTGTCTAAAATACGGCCTGAACTAGAAAACGAGCTTCAAGTCAGAAAGCTCCAGCCTAACTTAGGTCTATCGTGCAAAAGGATGATAACTTCCACAATCGAGTTGGAGTGACGCCAAGCCACTCGTTACGTATTAACTGTTGACGGTTTACCGTTAGTTTTATGTTCTGTGCTAAATATACAGGGTGGAATTGTCAGCACCACTTTAAATGAAACCACAGCTTTAACTACTCTATAAAAGCCTAATTTAATTTGGGAAAAAAATAATTCCCAAAAATAAAAAAGTTATTTTTCCAAACAAAATAAATAATAAAATTAACGTTTTAAAATAAAACGCCATTTGTAATGTATAACATAGGCACGCACACACTTACCTGTCAGAGCGGCAACGTCGCACGCGTATGTGTGCGTCACACGAAATACAGGTATGGATAAAAATCGTGAAATGAAAAAAAAATCCTACGTCCAAACTGTTGAGCTACCTTGATTAATTTTTTTAGTTCTGGGTTTGAAATATTTTATCCTATATGCAGTTTCAGTAAAAGAAGCGCTGCCTCTTCCACCCTGTATATGAAATTTTAGTTAAACATAAATTTTGGATTTATGTTTAAAAAGATCTTTGATGGGCGTCTGACTGTAAGTATGCCGGCTGTGGGCTTGTTTCTCGGTTGAAAAAATTATTTTTAATTATTTTTATATTTATATTACTTAGACAAATTATCTTTAAACAAATTTACAACAACGAGAAAATAAAAATATAAAATATTTTATTTCCTCTAGTGGGAATTGAAGCCATAGTCTGCCGCGTTTCCAGTCGCATTTTTTTAACAGCATTTTTTCAACACCGGAGCAAAGCCACACATAAAAGCTAGTATAATATTCCTACAATGATTCAAAGTCTCACGGGTAAGGGGACGCATAGTTTTCACACGTCGCGTCGCGACGGTCAAATTAGAGTGAATGAGCAGAGAGAGAATGTCCCGGTATTAAACGATATTGCAGTTTATGGTCAAAGAAAATTACTATTTGGTAATATATTCGGAGTTTTCATTACCATGCGTGGTACGAAGATAAAGCGCAATGTCTTGAAAAGAGGAGAACGTAATGTCTCAACAGTAAGTTTCCCTCTGCCTACACTGTCTTTTTTGATTTTCGCAAAATCAATTAATTTCTCTAATTTTGTAAAGAAATAAAAAACAAACTCCCACTAGAAACTGAACCTACTACCTTTACCAACAACAAACCAAATCGTCTTTTATTATCATCCAAAGCTGTCTAGGATTACAACAAAGGCAGTAAGTACCTTTGACCTCCATTTGTCTCATCCCTGTCCCATACGAGATAGCCCCTGTGTACGTCAATCTTAACATTAATTATGGTGACCCTAGCTTATTGATTGAAACGAATTCGTATTGATATTGAGTTTTCTTTTAGTTGAGAGGCTCTTTGTAAAGGGATTATGGGAAGTTAATCAGTGGCTCAGCGCCGTCGTGTGATGGCTGTGGCTTCGATTCCTACTTGGAGGAATGAATTATTTTCATTTTCTCGTTCTGGTAAAAAAGACAAAATGCGACGTTGATGGCCGCTATTTATACGGCAATGTCTCGATTGGGTGGTTTATAAAAAAAAATATTTAGATTTCCACTAACAAAAATGATTTTCCTCGCTCTGGTTGTTACCTGATGTTGGTAACTTCTGTGTGAAGACTAAGCGCGACGTTGAGTTCTGCCTAATATTTTAAAAAAAGATAATAATAATTTAAAGAGAAAGAAAACAACTCTTATAAGTCAATACCGAAAAATTTCAACACAAACCAACAATCCATTTGGACACAGAGAGATCTTTACATAAACTTATACATTCGTATGTATATCCAATCCTGAAATATCTCCACAACTCAATTATAAAGTATCATTATCGAAACGGACGCCGCAGCCTCGCACTAAGCACATAACTCAAGTTAGGCTTTAGTGTTTAATTATGTGAGGAATTTACGAGAAATACAAATGGCAGTGCTACGGACAAAGCCCGTGTTGGTTACAAGCGTGAATTTATGTACTGTCTAGGTACAGTCGGCGCTAATTATTGGTGGACAGTTAATTTTGTATTTTATTTTATTTTTTCATGCTGTATTCCCGTATTTAGCATGGTAGGGGTGTGGATGGTAGGAAACCTAATATTAGGACAGAAATGAAAATAGTTTAGTCCAAAAAAATTAAGCTACATCAAATATTAATGTATATAAACACTACCACCAATATTCAAAACAAATATATTTATTAACAGCTTCATCCCATTCCCACATTGGAAAAGTATCAATAGGGTTCAATGTTAAGAAACTGCCCAGCTGCAAAACAAATTTTTCAATTAATAAAATTTAAATTTAGGCTTATGAATGTGAATTACAGATCTCAACGCCGTGCTTAAAACATAATTATAATAAGCATATTACATATAAAATAAATTAAAAGCAGCAAATAAACATTTAATTGTCGTCGAGTGTACAAGATGTAATTAGTGCTAGTACTTCAGTGTCAGAGAACGACCTATATAATATACGATACAGCACAGTAAATACTATTTATATACATAATATGTTAGAAATGTAAGGTTTCATATTAAAAAATATATTTTACTCATATAAAGAAAATAAATTAATTACATTCCTAGACATTGCGATTCTTTAGAATTTGGTAATAAAAGTTGCTTCTTTAGAAATGTAAGTAGAAATTATCATACAGGAATACTAGTAAGTTACTGAGAGGCGGCGTCTTACTGTAAATACGACTCGACACGATGACTGTGAATTCAATTCTCACTTGGGGAAACGATTTATTTTCATTTCTTCGCTCTGGTAAAAAGACAAAAACGCGGCGTTGAGTTCCGCCACTACATGCATTATTACATTCAAATATACATTAAGTGGTTTTAAAACCCGAAACCTATTCAATAACATCTCTAAGGACTCAAACTGATAATTAGCCTAATCCATACGTCGGAAGTTCAACATCGTTGTTGCAACTTCTGTTGTTCCCACACAAGATGCTTACAAGCTGATGCTAATCCTAACGAAGGTTTGTTCGAAATTTTGGCCAAATTTGAAAATTTCCTTTTTGGATTTCCTTTGATGGTAGCGAGTTTGATCCGCACGAGAGCAAATAAATATAATGAAAAATTTCGAGACAGCGTGTTGAATGGTAAAATATAACGCCGTATATAGTCTTTTCGTTATCAGAGCGTAGAAAACTAAAATTTTTATTTACGTTTACACTGAGACATTACTCGCTACGCCACTATCTCTAAATTAAAAAATCGGTTAAGTGTGAGTCGGGCTCGCCCACTGAAGCTTCATTCAAGATTTCGGGTCAACGGGAAGTACGATTTATAAGAGTAGACAAAACTTTAATTTGTGGGCATATGCACTCAGGTAGTCAAAATGTACAAATCACAAACTAAGTGACGTATCACTAAATCTCTCCGTGCCAGTAAATGACTAAAAAACCGTAATACGTATATTAAATTAATATATCCTTTCATTAACTGTTAGACCTGATACGTTCTATCCATCATAACGTCGTCAGATGTCAACATCGGGTGTTTGCTAATTAATTACATGCTTTGTGACACTTTGCCACTCTATTACCATATATGTACATACATACATTAATTGGTATGAATCTGATTTAAATTCGTATTTGTAACTTGAACTATTTAGGTGAAATAGATATTGAAATACTAAAATATTTCAGTTCTTCCGTCACAGACAATGCACTTTTGAAACCACTGGACTTAGCGAGAATAGTGGTGGTGCGTGGGCACAAGTGTGGTACTGTAACGCAACAGGTTCGATCCTCAATTGGGAGAATGAAAAAAATAATGAATGAAGAATGAAATTGAGTTCCATAATTCAACAGGTAATGCCTCTGGAATTCTGTGGAAACGGTATCATTATTTAATATATCTATGTTCTTAGTATATTTTAATAGAATCAAATTCAAAGTCAAGTCGAGCTGGAGCGAATGGAATTTCTCAAAGACCAATCGATGTCTACTACTACCTCTTATGCCTATCGCTTAATAAATCTATTCACCATTCTTTAGTCACGCCCAAACCACCTGAGCACGTTCTTCTTCATTCTCACTGTGACATCCTTTCTCGCTTGTCTTTATCATTCTGTGTCTCTCATCTCTTTTTCAAAGAGAAAGTCTTTATCTACCTTTTAAAATAGACTCAAATATTTATGGATTACCTTGTCTTTACCTGAAAAGCCTGACAACCTAACGAAGCTATATGTCAAAATATCAATGAAGCCATATATAATGACAACGAACACACGCTAAAAAAATGTACTTATGTACATTTCGTAGCAATATTGTATTGTATAGTTAATCTCTTTCTCAAAAGGTTTAAGCTGCTTAACAAATTTAACAGCTGAATCCTCTTTACATTTGTAAATTTAAATGTGATTAATTCTGAATAAGCCACGTTATAAAAGTAAGAAGTTGTTGCTAAATCTGTTATTCGCTTGTAATATTACTTAAGTATGTTATTTTTTTAACTCTAATTTCTTATAAATATGTACGACGCGAGTGTGCAACAGTTGTAGATTCGATTCCTACTCCCCAGTAGAGTAGGAAAGAAATGTTTGATATTTTTAAGGAGCGCGACAAAGTGCAGCGTTGAGTTTTGCCACTCAGAGTGCTGAGTCAACATTGAGTGCAATGCCGCCAAAATTCATGGGAAAGTGTGAAACATAGTGCCTTAATTGGAACGGAGTATTTTAACACTAGGTTCCCTCTGCCTACCCTGTGATAGCGTGAAGCTGATTTTTAACAACATGATAATACAAAAAACCCCAATTCAGAGTCACTATCTATATATATAAAAGGACTTGTCCTCACTGACTGAGGTAAGACACACGCACAGCCGTAACGGCTGATGGTAGAAACGTTAAATTTGGACAGATATTTACTTTCGTAATCTTAACATCCACTAAGAAGGGATTTTGAAAAATTTTAACCCTAAAGGGGTGAAATAGGGATTTGATGTTTGTATAAAAAGAATTTTAAATCGGCACCGATTTTTATAAACTGTGAAATTTAGATTTTTAAAAGTATTTAATTGAACACGTGTTTTATCGTTTTCTAGAATTCTCCCCCTAGGGGTGCAAATAAGGGGTTGAAAGTTGGTATGGAAAAATCTTTAAATCGCCACCGACTCTTAAACCACTGACACTTTTAGACTCTTACAAATATTTTATTGAAAACATGTTTCGTGGTTTATTTTAATTCATCACCTAGGGGTGCAAAAAAGGGGTTGAAAGTTTGTATGGAAAAATCTTTTAATCGCCACTGATTTTTATAAAATTTAATACTTAGACTCTTAAAAATATTACATTGAATACATGTTTTGTGGTTCATCTTAATTCCTTTTCTTGTTTCATGATGTAATGTATTAATTCCTTTTCTTGTTTCATGATGTATTAGAATTCACCCCTAAAGGTGCAAAAAAGCATGCACGAAGCTGCGCGCGTCCGCTAGTCATAATATATACATTAATTTGTTAGCAACAACGTTCTACCCTCAATTCATCCCGAACTGTAGCTCGCTTGCGTTTAGTATATTTGCGCGCTAAAAGCACTACACGTATCGGTTCTATTGTCGATCCTGATTAAGCTATTCAAGAGGCGAAACAATGGGCTTATTAACTAACGCCAAGACGTGCAGGTTATTCTGGGAACCTAGACTTACTTTGTATTTTAGATTTTACTTAAATATATATAGTGTCTTAGTGTCTGTCGAAAAATATATTGTGTAATTAATAATTATCAATTGAAAAAAAACTATTACACTATTATTGATATTTTCTAAAATAAAAACCACTGAACAGATTTAGATAAAACTTTACAGTTATATACTCGTATCTTATACATCAGAATAACACATATCCCACAAATTATGTAAATACTTTGAATAATAGCAATAAGTTTAAGCGGGCGAAGCCGTGCTCGTGTCACTAGTGGTCCCTAGAGTAAATATCCAGAATAAGCCTTTAAGACACGGTCGTTATTGCAGCGAAGATTGATTATTGCGTATATGAATAAGATATTCCGATACGTGGGATAGGGGGTAATTGATATTTAAATAAATAATTATTTATTATTAAAAAACAGCTCTAGGCTTGATTGGTAGGTAGTAAGAGGGAACCTTGGTCCCTAGTGTTAAGTCACTTCATTTACATTAAGACACTTCCGTTCCACATTTTTCGCCGAATTCTTTACAAGATTCGCTCTACCTGCCCTGCTACGCGGAAAAAAAAAATACTTATTTTTTTTTTATATTTAAATAAATATCAGCGAAAATAAAAAAAAATATTTACTCACGTGTAAATAGGCATACGGTCGCCATCTTTAAACCACATCATCATAGCCACCTCGTGGACGGAGGCGGCTAGATCACATGGAAGTCTCGTTTCTCCTCCTGGCGCAGACCAAACTTGTATGATACCTTGAAATAAAGAAATATATAAATATAGTATTTTTTAGCTTCACTCTGTATCCCGCGTATAGTAGGGTAAGTAGATAGAACTTAGGTAATATTAAAACAGTCCTTTTCCACTTCTTGCGCAATTTTAGAGATATACATGTTAAATGAACTCAACGCCGCGCTTTGTCTTGTTACCAGAATAATAATATGAAAATAATAATTTTTAAAAGATACCTACTGTTTTATATTATGTAGGTAAATATATCTACAACAATAAATTAAACCAATTCTTAAGTTATTTTTAAATATATACTTTAAATAATTAAAAGTTAATGATCCATAAAGAACGTTTAATATTTTATTTTACTCATTTATATGGAGTTCCTTACTCCACAAGAATTAATTTATATTCAAATATTATTGTTTTAGATTTACGCTGTATCTCCTAGAAATGAGGGTAGACAGAAATTTTTGTGTTTTGTGTTTTTGTGTTAACAGTTTTTAAGACATTTCATTAGTTAGAACCCTCAATCGTCGCGTTTAAATTCAAATTCAAATTCAAAATATTCTTTATTCAAATAGACTTATAATAAGCACTTTTCGCACGTCGAATGAACAAAAAGCTACCACCGGTTCGGAAGGCAGTTCTGCTGAGAAGAGCCGGCAAGAAACTCAACGGTTGCTCTTTTACAATGGGATACTGTGCCTACGCCATGATGGCTTCAACAATTTTTAAGTTAGGTTTGTCCTTTTGCATATATCACCTGAATCAAGCAAACATTGGAAGTACATTTGGAGACCATTTTGACACAGTAGCACAGTACAAGTTTCAACAACATGGTCATGGCTTCGATCCCAACTGAGGTAAATTTTATCCTGGTCTGATAAGAGATAGTGCTTGCTACATTAGGATCCGCTACTCGAAGTTCAATGTCTGAAAATGAAACATAGATTCTCTGTGTGACCCTGATGCACGTTTTAAATTCCTGAAACTACAAAATAAAATAAAAAATCCACATACTACTACTACAAACTAAAATCCACATTTTCAAATTACAGACAAAAAATCGCAATCGTACATATCATAAAATATACGAGCAGATGAAAAAAAAAACAAACAAACAATAGTTCAGAACACTACGCAATTCCAGGCTTACACTTGACTTCGCCGGTACAATGCGCCACAGATCGTCAAATTAAAAAATAATAGATCCAACAATTTTTAATTATTATATCGTTCTTTTTAATTTTAATTATACAATACTGGCAGAACATTTCACATTTCAGCCCACGTTTTGTTCGTGGAGTACAAAAACGCGTGTGTTCAAAAAAAAATTGTACTAGACAAAGGATTTTTTTTAACCAGAAATCGTCGCTGCCAAGAGGCGGTACAAGTGCGCGTGAAAAGCGGACTATTGTCCGTAACCGTCACATCGGTGCTGTGTTCGTACTGGACTAGACTTAGAATTTAGTGGTTTCGTCTTTATTTTTATTTGGTGTGTTTACCTATATGTGTAATATTAAATAGGGGGTTTGACAGAGCGTGTCCCGATTTTCGAAATTGATTCAGCTTTACGCTGTATCAAGCTCGCAGCAGGGTGGACAGAGGGAACCTAGTGTTAAGACATTCCGTTCCCCACTTATGGAATTGAAACTTATATTTTTTTATTTAGCTTTACGCAGTTCTTTCAGCTTGCTTGTGCAACTCTATTCGTGCACATAGCAAGGTTGCCTACCCTGGGATGTAGTAGCCTAGTATTAAGATACTTTGTTCCTATGAAGGCACTTCCATTCCCCCTTCCACCTAGTTCTGAAGAGATTCCTTTTTTTTGTAGGAGAACTCAACGCCGCCCTTTGCCTTAATGTCAGAGGGGAAAAATAAAAAAAATCATTCTTCCAGTGGGGAGAACGAACCAACAGCCGTAACATTTTGCAGTCACAATTTGTATAGCCACTTCTCAATAATTTCTAACAAACATTATATGGAAAGACACCGTTTCTCAAATTTGAAGACATTTTTGATTTTTTTAAACAATTGTCAAAAAAGTAATTTTCAATGTGCCAAGGCAAGTAAGTAACACGCACCCAAACACAGCACAGTGCAGGAAAAGCTTGAACTTAATGACGCCTAAAATCTTTTGTCATGCCCACACTTCGAACTCGATTCACACGTTTCTTTGATCCACATCTTAACGCTTGCCTTTACAATTGGACCTTCCTCGTCCCTGATATTGACCTCCTTTGAACAATTATGGAAGTAATGACCTGAACGTATATGTATAAGCTGCCAAATATATTAGTTATGATATGTGGCTTCGTTCGTATAGTCAAATTGAAATTTTTGACCATGCGGAAGAGGCGCGAGGTCCAGTGAATTATAAGGTAAAGTCACATAGTATAAGCTATAGCCTTTTTCGACATATGAACTTCCAAACACCTTTTTTTTATTCTTTCTAAAGATGGTTTAATAAACTAAAATTGTTAAGCGCTAACCAAGAGTCGCATATACATATTTCAAACGAATCATCAAACACATAAATAACTCTCAATTCGAACCTGTACTTCCTGAGATTAGCGCAGTCAACCAAACAAAAACATCTGCTTTACAATATTAGTATAGATAACGTGTCAATTTCATACAAAATAGGCCTCAACCTCCGCCCCGTAACGCCTTTCGCAAATGGAACCAAATGTAATATATACTCAGCTAATTGATGAGAAACGTAAACCCCTCATGGTGTAGCAATTAAATCTTAATCGAGATGATATGTTTCATTAACAATGGTATGCTGGTATGGTAACCACACTTGTGGTATTTGGATTTTAAAGACCGTAGACTTTAAAATAGCAAAGTAAAACGGTTTAAAGTTTTATCCTGTATGGTATAGTGGACAGAGGGAACCTAATGGGAAGATACTCTTCCAAAACTACGATCTTCTACTTTTCCAAAATTCATATACAATTTTTGAGACTGGCGAAACTCACCGCGGTGTAATGGTTAAAAAAGCAAGGAAATAAAATAAATATAATCATTCTCCCAGTTTAAGCCACTAAAACATATTTTTGAAATAGATTTCATAATTAGATTCACGCCAACGTGACACAATTTAAAGAAATAAATCAAATAGCAAGGAAAGAATACATTTCAGCCATATTTTTTCTAGATTTTAATAGTGAATTTATTAGTTAATTTTAGAGTGAATTTTAGAGTGAATAGTGAATAGTAATACTTTTTAATTTTAGATTTTCACAAAGCTCTGTAGAACAGAGAAAATCTCCTATATATCTAAACTTCTTGGTCCCCCTACATTAAACACACAAGTATTTAACAAAAGTGTAATTCCAAACCACAGCCACAGTGTTTGATCAATGTGAATTGAATTTAAGTGGTCAAACTACAATCCGGACTAATCTCTTAATAATGAGTTACCTAATTGTAAAAGTATTTTAGAGATACCCTCGTTATTGCTGCGACGGCTGTGGGTTCCGTTAGCAGTTGAAAGTGGAAATTATTTTCATTTTTCCTCTCTGATAAGAAGACATAACCCAGCGTTGACATTTGTTTCCCTCTACCTATCCTAGTAAGATAGGCAAGAAATTAATATTGGAATCTTTTATCTGGATATAGTGTAAAAGTCGCAAGCCAGATGGAACATGGAATCTTAATATTAAGACACTCCGTTCCTATTATGACACTTTTGTACCCCACTTTCAGTTTCCTTCAGGCAGTATTAGGTAACCAGAGTCAACACTGCTCTTTGTCTTGTTTTAGAAGCAAGGAAATAAAAATACTAAATATTTTACCTTACGAATGGGAATCGAACCTGCAACTGTCGCGTTAAGAATAGTTCAAAATATACCAGTCACCAAATAAAGTCCCAATAATGCAATTATTATTAGAAAATTTCATAATTTAGGCATAAGCATTCTAAAGCAGATAATTTTCTATTTCAAATATGCCTACTTGTCTTTGACACAAAGGATTTAAACAATAGAATATCAAGGTTTTAATTGGGTTATCAATATATTATTAACAGCCCTTAGTCTGTTAGTAATGTAACTGACTATTACGTGTTTACCAATTTAACATTTAAATTAAATATTCATATAGTTACAGGAGGAACCTAGTGTTAAGACACTCCGTTTTTCACTTCCCGAAAGCAGGTTTGAGACATTTTTTTCAGCTTCTCGCTGTATTTCGCATATAGTTGCGTAGACAGAAGAAACTTAAGACACTCCATTCTCACTTCCCGCCGAAGTTCCTCCACTGCCGCACTTTGCCTTGGTGCCAGAGCGAAGAAATCTTAATAATTAAAAAGCGACGGCTTCAAGAACTCAGTTTCAAATCCTAATGAGAATTAATAACAAAAATAATACAAATGTACGAGTATAACCAACACAAAATTTTAGTTCACCAAAACTATAAAAATTTAAAGAGAAAATGTCACAAAAAAGGATTCTATAGTTCCAGCATATCCAGCTCCATCTTTAATATCAGTCCAGGTTCATTATTTCTGAAAATCGACTCTCATACTCATACATATTCAGCGCAAGACGCAATTAGCTCGCCGATAGTTTTGAGCGACCAATTATTTTTGAGGACGTTCGAAATCGCACCGTGAAGGCAATCCGGGCTGAAGTGGACTATTATAGTGCCAATATATAGTATTTATTGGTTGTTATTTTGTTTATAATAGCTAATATTTTTAGTGTATTATAAATAATATTTTGTTTTGGTTCGATTCTCGCTCAGGGTAATGAATTATTTTCATTTTCCACACTTTGGTAGCAAATGTCTTGTTTTCCTCTGTCTACCCCGCAACAGGCAGAAGCACGAAGCCGTAAGAAAGAAAAACGAATAGATATCCAACAGAAGATAAGATAAAGCTTTAATATAGCACAGGCTAGTCTCGGCGAAGGAGCACAAGCTTGCGATTGTAATTTAAGCCCGACAGGTTGTAGGTTCCCACTTGAGGAATGAGTAATATTTAACATTTTCATTTCTTCGCTCCAGGATCGGAAACCCGGTATTGAGTGAGTGTAAACCTACACGCAATGCTTCCAGCATTCAACAGAAAGTGGAAGACTGAAGTGTTTTCATGGGAACGAAATGTCATAACACTATGTTCCCAAATTCCCTCTACCTACCCAGCAATGATCAGGACACAACGTAAGCTTAGAAAAGAAATTTAGTATTGTTTTCAATCATTGATCTAACCATATATCGAGAACCTCTAATACTATGTTAATATTAAACAGTGTCACAGTAATTGGTGGAATAGAAATGCACGCAAGCAAAGACAATAACAAATGAACGTCCGCAAAAACTAGATATTTTTCAATAGATTCACTATATTTTATCAATTTTTGCGTTATTTTTAAAAGCAAATTGGTATTTTCCAAACCCCAAGAATAAAATGTAAAGAAGAATTTATTAACACGGTGTGGATTTTTTCCGATTAAAAATGGACTTTACCGTGGTAATTTCATTTTGTATAAGCATTCACTGCGTTACAGCTACAGTAAGAGCGAAATTGACTGATAAAAACTTTCAATATCCATTGCTTAGAAAATACCAAGTTTTTTGGATATCATGGACATGAAACAGCAATGTATGGGTTGTACAATATATTGTGTATGTTTATTTTTTTCTAATACAAGGCTTGGATCACGCATACTCGATACAGTCATCCATTTATTGTTAGTAGAAAGTCCAGGTACGATTTACATATAAACTCACCTACTAATCCTCCGCATTGGACAACAAAGCGAAATCAAAATAGAATTTGTATAGAAATGCGGATGTTCTTTAAATGTAGGGAAGTAGCTCGGAGGGAGTTTTATAATAAAACCTTTTAAGTGTTGCCTTTTTTTAGTTTTCTTCATACTTATGTAGTAATAATGTGTAATTTTGTGTTGAATATTGTGAATTTTTATCTTTTTTATAAAACTACATCGTTTCCTACCAACGATTTGAATTTTCATTAATATAGAGATTAATTCAATTCTTTGTTTCTTTTTTATTAGCCTGGCCGGTCTGTTGCTAATACTATTCAATGATTCTGATTCATTATCTAGATATTCCAGGTTCATTTAGAAAAAATGTTATGACTTACCATGGTGAGCATTTGTTTCTGAGATCTGAATATCATTTTGTTTATAAATCCAAATATACATGGTCTTTTATTTCTTATAAAGATATTGCCACTTTGGTACATGATTTTTAACATTGTAAATACGTATATTTAAATTGAGGTAAGTTCCTGCGAGACAACATATCCAGGTGATCAGGATAATATTTAAGTCTGTGACTTCACTCGAGTTCTCCAGAATACTCCTCATTATAAATGCGTAATTAATATGATCCTATGTAGTGTAATTAATATCATCTAAAAATTAAAGCCAAACACAAAGCATGACATACATATTACTCGTATATTATATGAAATATACTCTCATATTCAAATAGTAGAGTCAGGTCAAAAAGCTGGAGCGTCCTGAGATATAATTGGCTCAAACTATCGGCCGGCTAATTGCGTGCGTAGAATATGTATGAGATACGATTAGTTATATAACGAACAATGGTGGGATTTATTATTAGAAAAAATTCTGTAAGTGTTTTGTGGTGGTTTCTACTACTTATTCTTTTAGCTTCACTCTGTGCCCCATAAAAATAGGAGAAACCTAGTGTCAGGACACTCCGCTTCTCAGTTTGAGACTTAACTGTAACTATTTTTTTCCTATGCATCTTTTAATCACTTTTTTAGTAAAACTTGAAATGACCAAGACGCTAAAACACTGCGAAGTTTATGTTCGTTGCTTTTTTTTATTTTTTTTTGAATGAAAAAATAATATAAGTAAGATATATATAACCTCAATGTTGATACATCTCGGTGTATCGATAGTTTCATGGAAACATTTCACAAAAAAATCCAACAAAAGAAAACATTTATAATACAAAATTTAATTCCATTAATTACACCCAACATTATTCACAAAGCAAACAGTGTCGTAATTAATTAACAAGCCGCCACGTGGCGTGGTCCGCACACGCAGTTTATCTCATTAAGCTAGTTTGTGTCAAGAAAATTACAGGCGGATGCAACTTAATTGTTCACCTTCGAGACACACTATGGGGAATGGTAGGTTTGAAATAGAGAATTGTTGATACTTTTTATCTAAAAGAACACTTTTATAATTAATGTATCCATAGAAAAACATGAATTGATTGGCACCCAATGTGGGACTAAATTATAACAATCCTTTTCTGAATCATCGTCGTTAAATATATCAATATTGACAGTAATTTAAGTGTTTTCATCAGAAAAATAAACATATTATATTATAATGTGAAATAGGCTATTTTTTAACTGGTATATGCACCTATATGAAGTAAGTAACAAATAATTTAATCAATTACAAATTAGGCATTATTTCAAGGCAAATAGAATGATAGAATAATAACAATATAATACATCCTTTTTCAGCTTCACGCTGTATCAGCAGGCTAAGCCGAGAGCATCTGGGGATCTGGCGTTAAGACACTCCATTTTCATTAAGATACTTCTGTTTCCCACTTTTCGCGTAACTCTGTAGGTATTGCGTGACGGAAATCAACAACTCGCTTTTTTCGTTACCAAAGCGAAGAAATTAATCAAAAATTGTAAATCAAAAGAATCGAAGAAATATTAAATATTTCATTTCCTCGCGTAGAAATCGAACCCAGAACCTGTCGCTTCTAACCCTGCACCATGACAGGCGCCATATTACATACATGGAAGTGCTATAAGAATATTCCCTCATATTCACCTCAGTACACCACAGTATCTCCAGAAACAATGTCAACTGTGTCACAAGTAATACAAATTATCTTCCCGGTTGTACAAGTTCAGGCATACGGCGCCATTGATAGTTAAATCATATGCAACGAGCAGCGAACTAATCTATAGGTACGAGTTCATTTACGGAGATAGCATTCAAACTTAGTCAGACGTCGATATCTTTGTCTCCTTCGCTAGAGATTGTCAATGTTCTAGAAAGGTTGCATTTAATATTAAATTATTATAAGGGCGTTATAGTGCAACGATGCAGTGATTGATTACCCTACTCGGTTAGTGGATTTGATTTGTATTTAGGGTATGAATTATTTTCATGAATTTCAGAAGGCAAAGCTTGGTATTGAGTACTGTTACTCAACACTCAGTATCTGGTAAATTTGTCGGAAGGTGGAGATTGGAGTATCTTAACACTAGACTACTGTGACCCACTAGACTACTGTGACCCACTAGACTACTGTGACCCACTAGATTACTGTGACCGACTTTGCCTCGTTACCAGAGCGAAATAATGAAAATAATATATATTTTTTTTCGACTGGAAATCGAACTCACAGCCTGCCACGTTAGCAATCACACGCTTATAAATAAACGATCCATGGTAGTTCATCTATCACTTCTAACAACCCACCAGCTCTATGACCAGCCACGATACAGTTCCAAGCACTTGCAAGTCGTACATTCTATTTGCATCCAACAATACTGGCAACACTCATTTTTACTCTTAAGTAGGACATTTCAATGAAGTACTGTTGAAACAGTGTATCGATTGCTTTTGCTTTGTTCAGAAATACTCACGTTTTGTAAACACATTGTTTATTTGTATTGAGTGTTTTCAGTTCGCGTTTCGTTACGGCGTTGCCATTTATATAGTATCTGTGATGTTTGTGATGATTGCTGTGCCTTTTGTGCTATAACTTTGATATCCGTGTGTGCCAAACAATGGCATAATGATCTGTTTTATTGATTTTTTTTTCTGTTGCAGGTTATTTTTTATTTCTTTCGTGCTGGCGCAATGGAGTTTGAAATTGGGTGGTTCATTGTGTTATCATTACAATAATTATTAGTTTTTCTGTACATTAAAAGAATAAATTAGAATTAATAACACAAATATTTATGTAATGAGGCCAATTGCATATCATATAATAATGTAAAATTGTTTTAGTATAGTATGAATCTATTGAATAAAATAAATAATACAATACAAGCAAGTGTTAGATTTATAAAAAATAATTATGTCACAAATTTTTCCTTTCCAAATTACTATAGAAATATATACTATAGAAATTACGTTAGAACAATTTAAGGCTCTCAGATACAAAACGTTTTTTTTAACTTCACTGTATATCCTGCAAGGCACTCTGTACCAATAAAGACATTTCCGTTCCCAATTTGCCACTGAAATCTGGGGGCAATCACGCTTTTCTCGTAACAAAAGAAAAAAAAGAATCAAACCCACACCTTTGCATTGCCCCTCCGCCACGACTGGCCTCAAATATAATAAGCATTTAAATATCCATAATTCAACATACAAATAAACTGTACTATTTCAATCGTACTCATTCACAAATCATTGAATAATGTTTAGCTTTCATTAATTGAAGCACTTCATTATTCCCATCATTTAATAGCTTCAGTCAAGTACTTCACTTTTCTATTATCAGCTTGTTATGATATCATCGCTAGCTTCTGTAGTATGCAATTAGGTGGAGAAGTACGGGGAATAATCCTATTGTATTTGCTATATTTTTAATATTCATTCGAATTCTAAGCTCGGCCTAATTAAAAGCTTGTTTAAAAAAGGTTATAACCCACCACGCATAATTCGCTAAGAACATATAAAAATGAACTCACAATTTGATGAAAATCTATACAATCAACACATTTATATAAATTGAAGTAAGCAATTTTAGATTCAAATTTATAACTATTTCATACCAAATTACGTTCCTATGTTCCCAAAGAAAAATATAGCGTTTCATTGTTGTAAGGAAGCATGTGTTTTTGGAATATTCCTCTAGTATTAAATAGAGGAATATTTCAAATATTGTATATATACGAAATATTGGTGTTTGAGTTTTCTGAAATAAATTAAAATTTACAACGACCATTCAAATCTAAACTACACCACGAGGATATCACCTTGAAATTAAAAATTATAATCTCATCAGCGTAGACCGTGTTTTAATTAAAACCATTACTACCCTATTCTAAATCGGTCACCCCCTTTGAATCATTTAATCCTTTCCTAACTAATTACAGGACGCCGGCCGTATCCGGTTTAATTAGAGTTTTGTCCCTTATATCGACTTATGACTTTAATACGTACTTATGTGTTACTATTGTAATGTTTTCGACTTTCTGGTTATTGTAACTAGTTTTCAAATGTAGCAGGTGAGCTCTTTAATGAAATAAAGTAAGAACATAGTGTCTCAATTCTACTTTCACACCGGGCAACAAGTTTGATTTCCACTTCAGGGTAAGAAAAAAAGTGTTTCCATTTTTTTTTTGCTCTAATGTCGAGGCAAAGCGTGACGTTAAGTTCCGCCACTGCCACACAATGCCTCCAGATTTTGACGGAAAATAAAAAACGGAGTGTCTTAGCACTGGGTTCTCAGAGTGAAAGTCGAACTAAATATATTTGAATTAAAAAATACAATACCTACATCACCTAGGTATTGTATTAACCTACCAAAAACAACACAAAAACAATTCATAATTTAATTACAATTAAAATTTAATTAACATTCGTCCATACAAATTAATATCAATTAAGTACATAGCGTTATTAATTTAAATTTAATAGAGGAGTGAACACTTTGCAATTTCCTTAGCAGAAGACGATTCTGGAGTAAATTTTGCGCTCCAAATACGTTTTATTAAGAATCAAAAGGAATACATTGCTTCGTTTTAACTCTTATCTATTTATATAATATAAGTATTAGTTTTTCAAGCGGTTTTGTCTGCAAAGCCGGATGGAGAACTACAGCCATACGATAAGTCGAACCGCAGCTATAGCCTATATAGGACTTACTCGATAAGTGGATTATTGAAAACAAAAAAAAATCGAACCAGTTGACTGTCAAATAAAAATAATTAGAATAAATTCACTTCCCCAAACAGGGATCGAATCTGCGGTCATCATATTCAAATATAGACACTGCCCAATGATCTACAGTGTAGTAGGATACAATTTAAAATTCACCCACATGCCATTACCGCGTCCCTGTGGATGGGAAAGGCTGGAACGTTAATAGCCCCGATCCGGGCATACCTCTTTGGCCTCCAAAAGTCATTTTGTACCTTGAGTGGGCCTAAATTGTTTATTTGTTATATACATATATTGTTACAGTTTTTAAAAGTAGAATCAGTTTTGTAGGCCAGTCTTGGTTTGGGTTTTGGGTTCGGTTCCCACTGGAGGAAGTGAAATATTTAATATTTCCATTTTCTTAAGTAACAAAGCAAAGCGCGGCTTACAACGCAAAGTCTCCGGGGGAAAAAAATGTGGAGCGGGAAAGTCTTAATGGGAATGCAGTGTCTTAGCACTAAGTTCCCAGTTTCCCCCCTGCCTGCCTTGTTGTGTACGGGTTACAGCGTGAAACTTAAATAGCCTATAACTTTGTATTTCAATTCCATCGTAGCAAATAGTTTCGTCTGTCACAAATCTGTTAAGTGCGAGAGGTGGGCAGAAAGATCCTGAGACTCTCTGCCTCTCCGTCTCCAGATCGGACTCACCAACTACCGCGGTAACAGCCGTACATTTATGCCACGACATCAAAACTATAAAACTTAAACACAAACATTTTTCTTTAGCAAGTATACTATTTAAATTCGAACTAAATAACTTTAATATACTTAACTATTATAGTTACGTTAACTTGACAAACTTGTACCATACAACAAGTAAATGTTATTACTGACTTCTTTAACGGAAACATTATAACGAGTTCCGCTTTAGCACAGTTGTAATGACTTTACTTCTATTCTATTCATTTCTCATGAAGTAAACATTTTCAATCAGTTGATAAGATGTACTAGTAGTTTTATAATTGGTATACTTTAACATATTTAAATTTTATTTGGTTGTTTGAAATAAATGTATACAATGAAATAATAATAATATATTTAATTTAAGAACATAATTTAAAAATAGACAATTGTAATGACATATATAGTGAATTGGCTGTGAAATATATTTGAGTTAATTGAAAATCAGTGATAGTGAGTTCAAAGCTGCAGGTATATGTAAAAAATATTTAAATTGTATTAAAAAAAAGTGTTGTTAAGTTTCGTTAGTCTGTTTCTGCTTTTCTAAACATGTGGAGAGCAGAAATAAAAAGAAAAAATCACTCCATACTGTCTGCCTCCATGTATCTTATAAATGGCATCATCTAACTTTATTATTTATAAAAATCTTGCTTTTCTACCGTTACATATATCAAAACCGATTCAACACGATTAAAGCATTCGATTTATATCCGTATACACACCATCTAGTAACAAGATAATCGCGGCGTTGAGTTCCGCAACTTAACACACGATGCCTCTAAAAGTGGGGAATGGAATATCTTAACACAAGTATCCCTTTGCCAACCCTGCTATATTTGGGATATATGTATAATAGATAATTATTTAGAAAATTGGGCTGCATTTGTGGAACGAAGTGTCTGAATACTAGGTTACCTCTACCTTCCTCCCAGTATACAGCGTGGAGCTATAAAACAAAAATCTAAAACGCTTCTAAAACCATTCTTTATATAACTCAGAACCAATACTCCGCATATACTGGCTCTCATAGAGATATTGAAATAGCCTTTTAAATTTCATTTCTCTGATCCTCAGAAGAACGACCCATAAACTGGGCATAATTTAGCTATATTGCGACTCCATAAAGACCCGTCACAAGCGCCATCTGCTGGAGGAAATTGGTAACAAGTGTAGTGTATTGCCTTCGATCTCATATAGAATACTGACTTCAAGATCGACTGAAGTCTGAAGAGTTTCTTTATTAAAGGAGCAAAGATAAGCGCAGTGGAACGGTGTGTGTGATACTCACGGAACAGTGGTTGTAAATATGGTGGTTGTGGGTTCGATTCACATAGTGGGAATTAAATATTTGGATTTGCCTGCTCTTGTGAGATATAGTGCGTTATTTAGTTTTGGCCCTCATATGATTTTTTTTTAATTTGAACGTAAAGTGAAGGACGAAGTTCACAAAAAACATAAAACTGTTTATTAAAATAATTTTAATTAATATAATATAACTGATGAGTTTATTTTTTAAACGCCTTAATCTCAGGAAACACTGACTCGTACTGTAAAAATATTCACGCTGTATCACGCGGACTAGACAGATGAAATCTTTGAACCTGGTCTTTAGACACTCCACTCCGATTAGGACGTTCCGGTTCCACCTTCCGCCGAATTTTCGAGAGATTGCGAATTGAGTGGCAGAACTCAAAGTCACGGTTTGCCTCGCCACCAGATCAAGGAATTGAAAATAACAAATATTTCACTTCCTCAAATGGAAATCTAACTTATAAGCTGCTCTCAAAACTAAAATATAATCATTAAAACGTTCATCATTAAACCATCCATCCCCACGTGAACATAGTTAGTTCAGATCAATACATGCAAAAGGCCAAGCACATACAAATATTATCTTTAGACGGAATAGGCATTGCAGAAATAGTTAACATCGCTCACCACTTTGCCGTTCACACGCTTGTAAAATCTGAATGGAAACTTCACATTTATGGTTTTAATAAATTCAACCTTATGGTGTACTGGTAAAGGGCAATTTTGAATGGCAGTTTCGGATCTAGGAGCCCAGAAGGCAGGAAATTACTAGATGCGTGTATATTCCTCCCTGTTTACTGAGAAAACTGGTATGCAATATAGACAGAATGATTTATACAGTCTTTATTAAGAATTTGTAATTTAAAATTAAAGAAATAGTCACTCTTTTTCGGAATCTAGGGTTAAGACACTACCTCTTCCAATTATTTAAATATTAAATGTAGTTTATAAGAAATTGTTTTATAATGAAGAGGTCTTCAAGCTTTTTTGTCCTTCAGCATCATCGGTAGTGTAGGTCTTGAGGAAATGAAATATTTAATGTTTTTTTTCGTCACTATGGTAACGGGGCAAAGCGAGTGTTTTGTTGAATCCACCATCTTTTTGATGAAACGGATTGTCTTAATATTATATTCCCTTGTCCCCTCTGCCTACCCTGCCCTGCCTACAGGATATAGCGTGAAGCTATGAGTAAATAAATGTAACTATTACAAGCAAGTCAAATAATCACTCCTGAAATAATGATACATTTTCAACATTTTTAACATTTTAAAATAATCGGATAACTTAAACCTCAAATAGCTACCAAAATTATTAAAACAATCACACTAAGATAAGGCCTTCAAGCATCTTCCCTACAACTCGATTAAGATCCAAAATTTAATATTATGTTTATTAACTTTGTCCCAAGAAGCTTTGAGTTTATACAGACTGTAATGAAATTTATCTTGTACAGTTACATTAGTAGCTGAGGAAATAAAACTACGATGGTTCTTTGTAATTTCACTGCTAGGTTTTTGAAAAGGACAAAATAAAATTCAAAAGTTTTTACAAATAAGCCTCTTTTTTGTTAATTCAATTCTTTTTTTATGTATGCAGAGTAAGTGGAAGAGAAGTTAGTGTTTCTTCTGTTTCTTATCCTGTTTCTTCGCACGCAAATTAAGAGACGTTGTACGTTAAATGGAGGTATTCAACGCCGCGTTGCGTCAGAGAGAAGAAGAAAAACACCAGAGCCAGATAAACCCTAATGACCTCAGTGAACAATCAAATCCCAGTTCCCAAATCATCTCCTATCAGTTCCCCAATTTGCACCTAATTTTGAGTAATTTTAAAATGATCAGTGACACTCAATGCTTCCCTGCCCTGCCATTCCCTGGTCTTCTCAACAACCAACAAGTTTACATTCACAAGCTGTGGTAAGCAATTATGGGCTGATATTTTTTTATTTCTAAAATATAAACATCCATCGAATCCACTACGACCTTGGGTACAATGAACAACTGTACCACTCGAGTGTTCATCATTAGACCCATACATACGAGTATATCCAAACGCTTTAGTTTAACTCATAATATACGTTAATTAACTAAAGTTAGATACTTTGAGAACGAGAATGATATTTTACATAATTATGATACGCGTGCAGTTTGTTTTAGTTACAGTTTAAAATTTTGCTTCTGCTGTACAAAAGTTTAATTTATTTTTAATCATATAACGAACTACCCACCAATGTTAATTGCTCGGGAAATTTATATTACTTTTAATTTTATTTTGTTGATACTTGATTTCAGCTGCAAGATTTGAACCCACGCTTCTTGAACGGTTCCCATGACGGGTTCAAATCCCGTTATGTTCAAATTTTTATAGTTTTACATTTTAAAAATGCTAAAAATATCACTGCTCTAGTAAAGACAGAACGCGGCGTTGAGTTCCGCCATTTAACAACAATGCCACGCGACGACAACACACGCAATGTCTCGAATGAGGGTGGAAAGTGTAAGAGAGTATCTGGAAAGTATGTACTACTCGACATTGTCTTCGTACTTTACTAGACTAAGTTAGAAATTAAAAAAATGTTATATACAGAATAATCCAAATAGTATCCATTTTTATTGTCTCAATAGTCATAAAAACTATTCACGTTTCAATACTAATATAAGTAGTGTTTTAACTACGCAAAAAAAATGAATTTATAAATTCCAATGGGGGCATCGACACAATAAATGACGAAAAATAAATACTTAGTAAGGAAACATTTTTTCTCCGCTTTCCGCGCAAATGACAAAAAATAGTCCCAATATCCCATATACCTTTAATAATTATTTCCCTGATTCGAACCTGCAATCATTTATTTTAACCACATTCTATTCCACTGCGAAACGAAGCTCTATAATACAATTATAATTCGGCAAAACGTAACAAAATTGTATATCAAACGAAATTTCAGCAATTTCATTTGAAAACCTTTCATAATACGAAACAAAATGTTATTTTTCGTATCCAGTACAACCGGTCTAATATGGCAGCGGTCGTTACGGCGCAGAACGCCGCATACATAAAACATAGAGACTCTTTGCCGCATCACACCATGCTATGATCTAATAACGGTGCGTGTGTACACTTTATTTACACTGCCATAGACGACACGGTATTTTTGACGTACGTATTAGTTATTTGGAAATTTTTACTCGTCAGTCTATGTAAATATATAAAGTATGTACGAGATATAATATATATATATATATATATATATATATATATATATATATATATATATATAGGTGCGTGTGTTTCTGTAGACGAACTACATGCAAATGGGGTATCGATGAACGATATAATTCAAAACTAATTGAAAAAAGGTTCAAATAAATCATAACAAAAACCCGAATGAATAAAAGTAAAAAGAAAAAACAAACTCAGTTATTAGCATTAGTAGGCGCGTATCTGTTTATAAGCATAATGGTTTAAATTCAATGTATATTTTCTCAAATAAAAAAATTTTTGCACATACTTGCCCTGACCAGACAAAATGCAGCGTTTAGTTCCGCCACTCATTGAGAGAATAGTTCACTCTGCTTATCCATTTCTTTTTTGTTTATTTCCTCTGTCAATGGAAACGTTTTCTACCTAACTCGATTCGTCGGGCTCTCGTCTTTTGATGTAACGCTGTCTTTAGCGAAGTAAGAACTAATGCGCTATAGTTTCTACTTTATTTGTTTATTTATAGTTTAATTTATTAATTTTATCTTACTAATATTATAAATGTGAAAATTTGCGGGATGGATGCTTGCTCAACTTTTACGCAAAAACTTCTGATTATATTAAAATAACAATTTATTGTAATATAATAAAGCAGAACGACACAAACAACATTTTATGTAATTTAGCTTTAATATAATAAAAAGTTTAGGTAGACGAAGCCATGTTTCTGTCAGTAGGAATCATATCATACTTCATTAAGTTATTTTTTATAACAGGACGGGATCGAAATATATATTACGAAAATTGGAGGAAAAATTAGGAACGGAGTGCCTTATTATTGGGTTCCCTCTGACAACCACGATAAATATTGGGTACAATGTGGAGTAAAAAAAAAATTTTTGTTATGGTAATATAATTTCCATTCCAAAATATAAAAAAAATCCAAAAAATAAAAAAACGTTAAATGTGATATCAACAAACCGTAACATGTATGGCGATGACATAGCTTGTCTAAAAGTGACGTGATCTTACCTACATCAAACAAATATATTTTTTTAAAGTGCCTTTTTTAAGCTTCCACTTAAATTAATAAATATCTGTATTAAGCATTTTATTTTATTTTTTTTTGAAGCTAAAAACAAATCATACCTTTATTTAAAACTAAATGGAAAAACACTAAATTACATTATCTTCTCTCTCTCTTTCTCTCTCCTCTATAAAATAAAAAAGATTAGCTCAATAAAAATTTAAGTTAGTTCAATACAACCAGTCTAGTGTATCGGTTGACTAATCTTGTATCTAAAAAAAGTATCATTCTGCTCTCAAAATATCCTACTCCTCTAAAATATAGGTACTAGTTAATTTATACAATTATTTAAAATTACTTTAATACTAATAACTATTATTACTAAAATTATTTTCGGTAATAAATATTTTTTTGTAAAACTCTTTATAAAAATATGGAACATTACAGAAAAGTCCAATATGAGTTCATAAGCTTTGTGATCTAAAGTAGCCAACTAAATTAAAAAAAATTTAAACGACAAAAACTCCTATGTTTACGTTGACTGTATCTAAAAAAAGTGTCACTCCGCTCCAAAAATAGCCGATCCCCCTTCAAAACTGTCCTAAATACAGAATTGCACGCGACATCCGATATTTAGAGATCAGCATAATTTGGACGAAAGCCAAAGATCAAATATAAAATTAGACTAACCACTAGCGCCACTAGAAAAGAACTAGAAATATAAGGCGTAAAGAAGAAAAAATCACGTTTCATATTATACGTGATACCGTACCGTGCCGCTACGTTTCTAGAACGAATCTATCAAAGGCGGTATTCGTAGGATAGTTTCTTTGGTAAGGTAAAGAGAGGGGCTTGAACAGTAAAGGTGAACAGTACGCTTGTCAAAGGGATGAAGGCCTTAAAGCCTCTCTTGAGTCACAAGTCCCAGGCTGTCCAGTCCCTGAGATCCTCACACTACAACGTGATGGTCAAAATGGAACTTTTGTGAATGTTAAAAGTATGTTATGATCAAAGACGTTGTGTTCGTAAATTTAGTAGGAGGGAAATCTCGTTAATACAAATAGGTAGAGCAGAGATGGAAACCTAGTGCTAAAACACTCCGTTCGCCGAATTCTGGAAGCATTGAGTACTGAATGGCGGACCTCAAAGCCGCGCTTATTCTCGTTGCCGGAGCAAAGAAATATAAATATTAAATATTTCATTCCCCCGAGTGGGAATCGAACCCACAATTTGTCTCTATATGTCATATTAACTTCCATTTACCAAACTGACAAAACTGTAGGTGAAATGTAGTAAGTAATATAAAGAATGCGTACATTGGCTGCGCGCCAAAGGAAATAAATTGATGTAAGAGCACATGTCAAATAGTGATGAAGTTTAGATCTTAATGTGGTAATAGAAATAAGATGCTATAGTTTTAGTACAATTGGAATAAATTATGTTATTTTCTACTATTGTTATACTTACTTTTCAAATTAAAAACACTTTGGTTTCTAAATTATATGCTGTTACATCCAAAAATCTCGTCTTTAAGAAATTCATGATTATTTTTCTTTTTGAGGCCAGTCGTGGATTTGGTTCCCATTCAAAGAAATTGAATATTTCATATTATCAATTCCTCCCTCTAGTGACCGGGCAAATTAACGCTGAATTGTTTCTACATTCATGTAAAACTCAAATTGAAAATAGCAAACAAGACCAATAAAAGGAGGGTATTATGAAGGAAGAGACACTCCGTTCCTTATTTTTCCCAATTATGAAGGCACTGCGGCGAGCTTCATCTGCGAGAGCAGGGAAAATTAAAATAATTTTAATATATGAGTATATATTAATATTATTCTACTACTGCTCAGTGTAGATCCCTTGAGTGAGAATCAAATCCTCAACCATAATACCAACAGTCACTATGCCCTCAAAACATTAAGGCCCAAAAATTAAACACCACCATTAAAATTAACCAATTTTGACAATACCGATAGAAGGATAAAACAAAAAATCAATATAAAATCCAAACAAAATATATTCCACCAGCATCCACCTGGCTAGTGGTGAGCATAAATAAACACTCAGGTACGTAATAGAAATAGCACTGACAAATTAGACTACGTACGTACTACGCAGGGTATTGACCCAGCTTGGAGAGCATCCACGTTTTGTCACCTGTTACGTTACTCGTGTGCTAGTGTCGACTGACGCTTAATAAAGGCTTTGGTTTGCAAGCTGATAGATGATTTGCTTTGTATTTTTGTTTCACGCTTTATTCTGCTTAACGAGATATACAGAGAAAAGCTAATCTGCTATCTGTTGAGCCCAAATTCAAGTTGTCTAAAGGATAGTGAAACTCAACGCCACTTAACGTTACCCTTATAAGGTATTTATTTAGTAGAGTATAAACATATGTATTACTGGGGATTAAACCCACGACCATTGCACTGATCGTTATCTATATGGCTAAAAACATGTTAAAAATGCGAAACTCAATAGAAGTGTTTTAATGGGAATGGAGTGTGTTAACACTAGGTTTGCCCAGAATATACCGTTCCCCACTTTCTGCCCAATTTTCGTAACGGCACGCTTTGCTAGCCAGATTTTATTGAAAATATTTCAATCTCTCGTGTCTCGAAAGTTTACTTGTAATTAAAAAACATCCTTAGTACTTCCCACCACAACTAACTAGAAAAACCACTTCGATTAAAGCCAAAAAACAAAATCATTTAACTTAACTACGGTTTGAATTAACTGAATGCCATTACTAAACTCTCTTTAGGACAATTACTGTGCTGGTCTTAAAAATCCTCAAAGCGTACTTATTTTGTCGGTAATCCCTTAGATCAAAAGAATAGTGCGAGACTTATAGTAATTTTCATTTATTTTTTATTTTGTTAAGTATGAATAGTACGGTCCCTATGAGTATTATTAGATGTTTTAAAGTTGTTAATAACTTTTAATTTTTTACAAGACACCCATTTGCGCACAGCATGGTAGCCAGAGGGAACCTGCGAACTTAGTGTTAAGACACTCTGTTTCCTATTATGACACTTAATTTTCCTATATCCTGCCGATTTTTTGAGGCATTGCGTGTTCAGCGATTGGTGAAACCCAAGGCCGTACTTTGAGAAAATGAAAGTATTAAATATTACTTCCCCCGAGTGGGAATCGAACCCACAGCCTTTGCATTTACGATTGTACCCCGGTGCCACGAAAGCCTCACTTTGCTAATATTATCAAACTGAAAAGTTTATTTGAGAGGTACCTCCCATACTTCACAAGTGTACTGTGTCTTAATATCCAACGCTTAAATATTTTCATTTTACTAAGGGCGAAGCCGCCAATGACACCTGGTTTAAAACATAAGAATGTAAAGTTACCTGAATAGAAATTGAACCCACGTACAGTAAGCCTCATGTACATTACCAGGGCTGTCAGAAGGAACCTAGGAACTCAGTGTTAAGACACTAGTCCCGTTCAGTATATGTATCACTTTTGTTTCGTTAAAGAAACATAAAAAAATAAAATTTATCGAGAACACAGAAAAAGCTCAAAATATAATAACAAATGAAGCAAAATAGAAGGCTTGGATGATATTTTATTTATCGAGCTTATGCAAATCCGTAGCATCGGAATATCTGAGTAACATTAAAACACTTTATAGCACCAATTTGGAGTATATTGGAAAAGCCGTGGATTATTCCATCTTAAGTAATATGAAAATTAATATGTTTACATTCATATTTTTATTATAATTGAATAGTTAAGTGGCTTAAGGAACGATTTTAGTTGTGGTTTTCATTGAAAATATAGGTTTTTGCTTTGGTTGAGTAAAATAAATTATTTTTTATAATAGAAAATTTATATTTTGGTAAAAATGCTTGGAAAGTAGTTTGTAATCTTTGCCTGAAAAACCGGACAAGTGCGAGTGCTGACAGCATGTCCATCATGTCGCAAGGGCTAAAGTGTGCAATCGTGAACGCGAGTGGGTTCGATTTACAGTTGAGAGAATAAAATATTTATTATTTTCATTTGCTCGCTCTGGTAACGGCGTTGAAGAACTCAGCGGGACGAGGGGTAGGAAAGTGTTTTAACACTAGTTCCCCAGGTTCCCTAACCCTTCCCTATCCAACTACATGTTGGAAAGAAAAAAAACTTCACATTGTTAGGCCAGAGTGAAAATACAACCACAACGTTTACGCAGTCCCATTATGTCAATATGGCCTCATTTTTACCTTATTACATAGTTTTATCTACCATTTAAAATCAATTAAAAGTTCTTAGAAAAACAAATAACTCACTTATAATAACAAAATCTATGTCTCTATACCATTCTAAGAATATTAACATTAATCTTAATAAGATGTGGTAACAAATATTCGGCTAACTGCCAATTGCTGGCGTCGGTGGTTTACTGTCAACTGGTGGTACTGAACTATTTTAGCTCACCGTACGCTTTGTCTTCCTTTTAGCGTTCTATTTAGATTGACATACTAAATATTGATTTATGTTGTCATTTTATAGGTTTATTTAAATTATTATAAAGGTTGATCTGGCGCAGTGGCATAACGTCTGACAGTATGCAGATGCCCATTAGGACGTATCATCAGCAACTCCTCAATCCGGTAAGCAGAGAAAGCGGCGTTAAGTTGCACTACTTAATACTAAAGGTTTGCAAAATTGGGCGGTGCGAGGGCAATGGACTATCTTTAGGCTAAGCTATTTCTGTAAATAGTAGATCTAAAAAAAGTCTTGCTGAGTTTCTTGCGTCGGCTCTTTTCAGAATGAATTTCTTAACACTACGTGGTTGTATTTATGGTATTATACTAATATTATAAAGTTGAAGAGATTGTTTAGTTGAGCTCTCACGTTAATCTCAAAAGCTACTGGTTTGAATTAAGCAAATTTTGTATCTGATAATCCATTTACACAGAAGTCTACGAGATATATTAACTCACGCCTATCGTTTCTATATAATCCACTATACCTGAGCTACGATTGGAGTTACCTCGGACTCTTTAAATGTGTCATTCTCAACTTCCCACGCGGCCACGCGGTAGCATCATATATATATATATATATATATATATATATATATATATATATATATATATATAGTATTACCTATACTATGCAAAAGCTAAACTAAAAACTATAGTGTTTTTTGTCAGTTCAACCAACATAGCTCACAAGCGGTCAATGTTTACATAATCCCTGAATTCAGTGTCAATAGGGTCACGTTTATGTACTATCGACCCTTCCGTTGGCTGGAGGCCAAGTTCGAAAAATTTTAACTCGTACGGATGTCTAATATATATGTATAACACATACAAATGTATGTGTGTACCTTGTCAATAGATTGGCTTTAATTGTAGATTGTAAATGGATATTGTTTTTGTATAACATGAATTTAAAAAAATTAAAAAAAAAACAGGACCCTATTGCGTCTGCATCTTATCTTATATAGGCAGTAGATAATTTCACAGATAGTGTATTTCTGTTGTAAATTTAGCAACAAATACTGAACAGAATAAAATAAATATTTAGGGGGCTTTCGATACAACGAATGTGATGTACGAAAACCCTTTACGCGCGAGTTCAATTCACACCTGGCCGGTTTTTGTTTTTGTATTAAAACTTTAAATATTATTTAAAATAAGGCTGTTAATTCCTCCACTTAACTCACAATGCTTTAAAAATTGAGGGAAAATTGGTGAGCGGTAATCAAAATTAGGTTCCTTCTGCTTACTATGCTAATTTGTTCTGAACAGCGTGAAAGTTAAAAAAAAGTACAATCCTATAAAATATATCACAATTTAGGGTCCATCATAGCAAATGCGTTCTTTAGACGTAAATTACAATTTCGGACGGGTACTCTCGCCCCAACCGTCATACGTGCCCTATAAAGGATAGAAGCTTAATTATAAAAGGGCTAGCTTTTGTTAGTACGTCAAAGGACCTTAATTCAGTATTTAACCAAAATAAATTGGGTTGATTGGGGGCGTCGGTTGGAAGTTACAGGTTCATTTTTCTTGCATTTTTGTTATTTTCTAATTAATACTGATTAAGAAATGATATTATTTTTTTATCTAAATATTCAGTTGTTATGTTATAAAAGAAGTTATCGAAGCCAGAATATTTTAAAGGAATCAGGTTAAAATTATGTATCATAAATAGAAAAAACTGATTCTAAAGTATCCTTATTCATATTTAAATACTTTCATATAAATAACAATCCAAGATAGATTAGAACCAAATCCTAGAAAACACTTTTACACGTTACGTTTTAACGCATTTAAAATATTCATACAACAATAATCACCACAAAACACTTTTAATCCAAAGAAATACTAGAAAACTAGCAATATTTACTCGCTACTGTAAATAGGTAATAACTGTTAATATTAATAATAAAATAATTCATATTGTTAATAAGGGGACGATATAATAATAAATTAGAAAAAAATGAATATACGTACTCGCTTCCACGATCTCTTCACTGGTCCTAACCAGGGTTAGCAACACTAGAGTTGTCAAAATCACATATAAATCTTTCCCCATTTTCACTAACAATCCGTACTGCACTGCACTCCACAGGAATATTTGATTTAACACACATGGATGTATAACACTTCAAACTTCACTTACGAAACAGTATATTTCAAACACAGCAAGTACTTTTGTGTCGAAATTTTCTCGTTCTTAAACTAAATTTTTCTAAATTGGATTCATAGAAATGTGCGAGTTTAAAAAACTGTGATTCTAAATCTCCTTTATCTCATCTAAAATCGTGATTCTATTTCCGTTCATCAAAATGTCATGTTTGGATAGAGTCCAAGATATTTTTTCGTTCACGTTCCCTCGCGATCCTCGTGATGGAAATCTGTAAAGAAATATTATTTTTCATAAAATAAACATTAGTTTGTTTGCGATACGCTGAAGCTTTGGTAAATAATCATTACAGTTGTGATGTGTTTGGATCTTGAAGGGTGACGTTGGGGGAAATAAGGTGGGGGTTTATTGATATTTATATATAAAAATGCTACTTCAAGTTTTTCCAGTATTATTCAGAATATTTGGTTTTCGTTCAATTAACGAACATTGCGTATTTTGTGGTGGAACTTAATGACGCACTTTAATTGACAGAACGGGAAAAGTGAAGTTACATACCCTCAAGTAGGATCGAACCAATAACCAACGTGTTTACAGTTACAATTTATACAAAAATAAGCAATTGGCCGTCATGGTCCAGTGGCACAAACATGTAACTGGCGGCGGTTTTGAGTTAGATTCCCGTCCAGGAAGATGAATTATTTAATATTTTCATTATCTCGCTCTGGCAATAAAGTTTAGAGCGGCGTTGGGTTTCGCCACTCTACACTCATAATACCTCGAGATTTCGATGGAAAATGGGAAGCGGAGTATCTTAATATTAAGTTATTTCTGACTACCCTGCTATATGCTCGATACATTGTGAAGCTATATATAATAAGGAAATGTAGTGAATAAAAAAATAAGGAAATATTTTAAATATTTCTTGGGAGGAAAACGTCTAAAACAATTGTGTCTACGATCACTCAAGCAAATCCTAACGCTCAACAACCGAATAATATTTATGCTTTTTTTAGAATTCTTACTACCCCAACCTCCCCCCCCGTCACGTCAATAACTAGAAGTGACGATCAAAGAACCAATTAGCGTGCTATAGCCTACAGCCGTATCACGCACTCGTCATATTAGCGAGAGATCAAAATAATTCGGCCTCAACTTCCGTTCCAATTACAATCCCCTACGGATGTGTATCCTTTACCTTGAAAATGTTAACTATTAACAATTGGTACCAGTTTGGGTAATTAAATTTTATGGGCTTTTCACTCTTATTAATAATGAGATGACGTATTTCTTTTTTTTTTAGATTGTTAACGTTTTGTGGAATTTGTATGTTTTTTGAACGGTTCTGTCTACTCTTTAAATAAATATTTTTTATAGATTTAAATTACATTACGCTGTACATTTCGCATAAAGCAAGGTAGGAATAGGGAACCTAGTATTAAGATACTTCTTTTCCCATTTTCCTCTGAATTATCACGCAACTCAGGTAGAGCTTAACGCCTCGCTTTGTCTTGTTACCAGAGGAAAAGAAAGAAAATTTGATATCCTCGAGTGAGAACCGAGCCTACAATCGTCGCGTTTACATTTATGTATGTAACGGTATGCCACTGTACCACGAGGACTTTTAATTATAAACGTAGTTAAAAAACAATAAAAATAATAAGGAAAAATTAATAAAAGTTACCATCACGCCACTTTTACAAATATATTTTTTAACAAGTTGAAACGATATTTTAATAGTAGTGACTATTATAGTAGTGACTATTATAGATAACGTGCACTTTCAACCCTCATGATACTTATCTTAAACAATTTTGTGGGGTGAGCTTAGAAGTTTTTGTAGTTAATTTTTTATGTATTTACACATTTATTTATTTACTGCATTTTAGATAATCCACAGTTAATATAACAATAAAAAACCAGCTTTGAAGTTTTAATAGTTTCTCCATGTGTCATAAAATGACTATAAAAAAACCACCCCTCTCTTGTATGTCGTCAGCTACTGTATTGAGTAATGACAAAAACTAAAATTTTACTTGTCACATTAAATCCATAATTAGGATGCATTATGAAGAAACAAAAAAACTATAAGAGAAATGCTTAAAAGTAGAGAAACACATTTTAGGATACGAGTTTAAAAATATACACGGTGACTGTTAGCATTCCTCGAGGTTCATTTAGGAGATTTTGTTGAAAGGACATTTAAAATTATAACTTTTTTTTTTAAATAAATGAAACACTTATCGAGATTTTGTGAAAAATAGCTTTGTGCATAGTAAACGTGATTGAAGAAAAAAAATATTATAGAAAGACATACTGACAAAAATGTTAAATATCATTGATTAACAAATTATTTTTTTAATTCTATTATTATTTTCATCCCCCCTAAATTATTTTATTCTATAACAGCTGGAATTGAACCCACTTCAGCAGTCTTACACTCCAATGCCAATATCACACACAGCTGTTAAATTTACTCCATCTCACTTTAAAGGATTTCCAAGGAGCAGTTGAAATAAAACTGTCACTCCTCTCTTTAGAACTAATCTCTTTGATATGACACATATGTATACAAAAAATGCTATACGCCATTTTGCCTTACGGCGCACAGCGTACCGATTATTGTTGTACTAATTATAGATTCTTTTAACTTAATGACGTGAGGACTGAAGATAGCATATTTTTGTGTGGGATGTCCATATGGCGCCATCGCGGCGTTTCTTAAGTAAATCTATCTAAGCCCATGATGGTAGTGGATTCACATTTAGCAAGGTAGACAAGGAATCTCATGTTAAAATCCTAACCCACCAAATTCGAAATATTCTGACTTTACTAGAGTTCATATCTTCACCTGTTCATGAGACTGAAACACTGACATGAATAAAACCAGTGAAGTGCGAGTCGGATTCGCCCACCGAGGGTTCCGTACCTAGTATAGTTTATATAGTATAGTATTTATTTACCTATATTTTTAAGGTAATATGTAAAACCTATTTTTTTGCTTCACGCTTTATCCCGCACACAGCAAGATCTATTTAATAGAATATTAGCAAGATCTAAAAACATACTTCTAGTAATCATCCTACTAATTAACTAGCTAGTAGCTTCGTAGTATTATTTAAATTTATTTTTAGCCATATTAATATGTATTAAATAGGTTCCTGGAATACACTACGGCGTGTCGGCGCCGGTGCAATTAAGACAGGAAAGATGTCAAGACGAATGTCTGAGTGTCAGTATTTAGAAAAACAAAGGTACCTTCACGCTGTGAGGAAGAGGGGAAGTTCCTCTGAACCTTGTTAAAACCCAATTTACGAGATATTATGTTTCTCCGTATTTTGCTGAGTGACCAGAGAGAGAAAATGATAATAATTCTTTCCCCCGAGTCGGAATCCAACCCATAACCTTTCAAACCACTCAAACACTGTTCCATCGGCGTCAAGGCAATGGCGCCAATCTTTATTACATTTAATATTTGCATATTAAATGTAATAAAGTGTCATATAGTGTCATTTACATTTCAGTTGTACCACACACGTTGCCTGTCTAATATAAGAAAAAGGACGTTTATTAATTACACGGTGGCTGTAGGTTCAAATTCCTTTCGTGGATTGCTTATATTTAGAATATACTCGTGGGCGTTACTCAGTGCGCAGTGACTTTAAAGCAACGGAAATGGAAGGGAAGATAGCAGAGAATATCTGGAAATATAGATATATATAATATATAGCTATAAATTTTATTGATTATTATCACTAGAGATGCGCCGAATATTCGTTTGGTATTCGATGTATTCGGCATCTTTTTCAATTAACGTATTCGGCCGAATTAATCGGTTATGGCCCCGAATATATTCGGTTCGAGTATTTTTATTTACTTGACTGCACGACACAGTAGAAATTAAATATGAAACGCCTTTTAAACCACAAATCAACATATGTATATCTTAAAACGTAGTCAATATTTATTTTAAGCATTAAATCAAGATTTTAAATTTATAATGAACATACTAAAGTCGCAGATTGACAATAATAGACACTATAACATACCTATACAGAGATAGAGGAACAGTGCAGAAATTTAATGTAGGAGAAGAATTCAACGTTTTTTTCAGTATCTATATGATTTACTAAGTACATTCCTAATTAGACAAATTATTTAGTTAATATCACTATATCAGAGTTATAAATCATATACACATTTCTTATCATTACTTTGCTAGTTATCCTTTGTTAACTACAAGTGAAATGACGCGTGTTTCCAAGGCTACTGTTTGCGATTATGGCTTTGAAAATATCAACCACCCATCCTATAGTCAAGTGTTGGCACCTAGATATAACTGTTAGTTCCGAAATTTGAAAATGATGTCCGTGGAAAACGATTTGTAGATGATGAAGAGCTGAAGGCAATAATATGTGTGCATTCAGGCTTTTTTTTGCAGGGAATTCACAAGTTAATATCACAAGGTAACAAATGTATTGAGGTTTTGGGGGCAATAAAGACCCACCTACATAAAGAAAATGGGTTAATTTGTGTGTTTTTTCAGTACTGATACCAAGAATATATTGAACGCCCCTCGTAGATCAGAAATAAAATAAAACTTAAGTGGTAAGAAACGAACATATTTTAATATTTTTAATCAATTAATTGTAAACTATAGTTCATTTTTCTTCATATAAATTTCTTATTTTCGAAAATAATCGTTCGTTATATACACTACTAGCGGACGCGCGCAGCTTCGCTTGCGTATTTAGGGGTGAATTCTAATATACCACGAAACATGTGTTCAATGAAATATTTTTAAGAGTCTAAATTTCAAAATTTATAAAAATCAGTGGCGTTTTAAGGATATTTCCATAAAAACTTTCAACCCTTTATTTGCACCCTCAGGGGAGAATTCTAGAAAACGATGAAACACGTGTTCAATTAAATATTTTTAATAATGTAAATTCCAAATTTTGTAAAAATCGGTGCCGATTTAATTTTTTTTCCATACAAATTTTCAACGCCTACTCCACCCCTTTAGGGTTAATATTTTTCAAAATCCCTTCTTAATGGATGTCCAGATTATGAAAGTAAACAATTGTCCAAATTTCACGTTTCTACCATCAGCGGTTACGGCTGTGCGTGCGTCTTACTTCAGTCAGTGAGGACAAGTCCTTTTATATATATAGATTACCAGGAGTACTTTTTTATGATAAAAGACACAGAAACAAGTGTATGGGTCATCTGAGAGTAAGTGACCACCGCCATCCACGACCTCGTCCGGACTCATGACACGAGAGAAGCTACAGGCTACAGGTCAAATAGTTCCCCAGAAAAATCCCCATGAAAAATGCGGTAAAAAACGCACTACGATTCACTGGGCAAAGCCAAAGGGTCAAGTCCTTTGCAGATTATTGGGTCCCCAGCGATTCGAACGGCTCTGCTTTGTATGCGATCAAATGGCTCGAGCTGATACTGGAGTTCACCAGCCCAGAGAACGGTACTCCATATTTAAAAAAAAACAATCGCGAAATTAGACTTATGTTTTGCCCACCTATCAAAAGGGCTCTAAATTCTAGGTAGAAGACTTTCACCTGCATAATAATCTAATTCCACAGCAGTTGAGCTTTTAGGATCTTCTGCAATGACAGGATTCATCGAGGCAAGTTCTTCATAACAGTTCTAAAACGCCACATGAGATTCCTCTAAAAGAAAAGTAATATTTTGTAGATGTTCTTCCCTGTTTGTCATTGTTGGACCCTCTGGTCCAACAATGTTGATAAGCAATTTCTGGTACATTTCGAGAATTTTTGAAATTTCGTGCTTTCGGGTGGCGGTGAGGTACGGCCCGTTCGTTACCTAGCTAGCGACGACAGGTAGCCTACATGTTAAAACCTGTTTACGTGGCAAAATAACGAAAAAATCAAAAACAGAATAATTCGGCCGAATATCCGGTTCGGTAAAGTTTAAACCGAATAGTATTCGGTATTCGGTTATTCGGTCAAACCTCTATTCGGCGCATCTCTAATTATCATTATTATAAAATAGCAACAGCTCGTGTCATTTTATAAGTCTATTTCTATTTTCTATAAATATTTTCATTTATATTTTATTTAATTATTAAGATTAATATTTTTGTTCAGCTTCACGCTGTATCACGCATGAAACAGGATATGCAGAGGGAGCATAGTGTTAAGACACTCCACTTCCCACTTTCCACCGAATTCTAATGGTCTTATTCCACGCCGCGATGTAACTCGTTTAGAAATTTCCCAAATAAAATAATTTTATATTCTCTATATTGGCGACACGTTTGTTTGGATGCGTCACCTAATGCGCCCCGTAATGGGCGGAAATCTCTATCTGCCTACGCGGTATAAAATGGCAGCGTGTACAATATATTATTTTTATTTATATTTTTCTTAGCTTCACGCTGTATCCCGCAGAGGGATCCTGGAAATATAATTTATTTTTTAATTTTTTATTTATATGTTAAGATACTCTGTTTCCATTAGGACACTTTCGTGGAGACACTTTTCTCTAGGCATTGCTCTCGAGGCATTGGCGGCTCAATCAAGCTCAACTTATCAATATATAAAAAAAAACATTTAATTAATTCCAAATAGGAAAAAAAAGAAGTGAATGGCTAAATGGCCGCAGGTACAACGGATTACATAGAAACGATTAACATGATACTTCCTTCCTTATAAATATGATGGGTTGTTAGTCCATATCAAAAAAAAATAACTTCTTATGAGTAGTTCCTGAGATTAGGGCGTTCAACCATCCTATTCAGCTTACTGTAGCCTATTAGCGTATAAGTATAGGAAGGTAGATATTAATCAATCATTAATCAATTTCTACACAAATTTCGACAGCGATTTGACATAATTTCTTTGAAAATGATGTTCTCATCAGTTAGGATTATAAAAATACTAGCAGCCCGCCCGCGGCTTCGCCTGCGTGAACTACCTTATTATTAATTTCTGTCTCCATGAGTACCTACGTCCTATAAATGACGTCCATACAAAATTTGAGACTTCTAGCATTTGTAGTAACGAAGTTTCATACAAACTTTCTACCCCAAAAACAACCCCTTAGAAGTCGAATATTGCAAATTCCCGTCTATGCGAGCACCTACGTCCTATAAATAACTCCTACGCAAAATTTCAGATTCCTGGCACATGAAGTTTTTGAGATTTCGTGATGAGTGACTGACCTTTCGACTTTATATATATAGATTAACGCTCCTTATCAAAATAGAACGTACCCTATATAAATCATCCAAATAAGATCAGCCAAATAAATCGTCTATATTTTTTCTATATAAATTCTATACAGAAAAAAAGCTAAGCAATAAGACTCCATTAAAGATATAATAATGAAACTTAGTACACAAAACTTAAGGCTAGTAAGTGAAAGAAAATCTTGTACTTCCACCCTATACTTAATCTAAATGATAGTTCGTATAAGATTTCCGTCAAATTGGATTGATTGGTTGGTACGTTACTGCTATTACACAAAGAAAAGCAAAAAAAATTAAACTTTTACCCCCCCCACTGCTAAACTAAAAATGGATGTTTGTATGAAACTTCCACCAACTTTGATATTATAGATATAATATTAGAGAATAATTTATATAAGGACTTACAAGATTGGCTAACTTTTTCACCGAGCAAGACTTGGTTTTAGCAAAATTTTATATAAAAAATAAATCAGCTTCACGCTATATCCCGCACACAACAGAGTAGGCAGAGGTAACCTAGTGTTAAGACACTCCTTTCCTCACTATCGTTTTGAGTGACACTAGAGCAAAGAATTTACAATATAAACTTAAATAATATTTCATTTCCTCGAGTGGAAATCGAACCCACAACTAGTAGATTTTACAGTCACATTTTTTTCCCCTACTTATATGAAATATTTTATATATTTGGAATACATTTCCAGACGCAGTTTTCCAACATGATGTGTACCATCCGACACTGAGCTAACAGAGTCAAGGTTAATTCAAATTATATTTTTTTAACCGACTCCGTCGTAGCCAAATTAGGGGGTTATGCGTTTGTATGTATGTCCGCTGTCACTTGTTAGCTTCACGCTTTATCCCGCAAATGCTATACGCGGTATAAAGCAGTAGGTAGGGCGGAAAAGCTAGTATCAATACAACAATTGCTTATTGAGTGGCGGAACTCTACACCTCTCTTCGTCTTATCCAGCAGGGAAATTATCTATTTCCTTGAGTAGGAATCGAACCCACAGCCTGTACTTACAGTCGTACATGTTCCCCTGCACAACGACTGGTTTCAATTACAACGTATACTTATTCTTATAATTCAACGTTGTAAACAAGAATATGCACAATTGAAGTACGTAATAACTGAAGTGATCTGTAATTGACACCGTGGTCGGTGGATTGGGACGTGTCACACTTGTCGAGATAGTTATAGGTTCAAATTCAATTTAAAAAATGTATAATGTATTAACGTATCGTATACAAAATCGTGGACTGTAAAACGTAAAAAATATTTGCATGTTAAACCAAAAATACTCTTTGGCATTATAATATCACTAGCGGACCCGGACGCGGCTACGCCTGCTTGAAATATAATATATAATATTAAATATATTTATGAAATTATTTTCAGTTTTCAACAGAATTAATAAGAAAATTTAAGCTTAAATAATCAAAAAGAATAATAAGTACAGACATATTATTAGAATAAATATCTGAGTTATTGAAATGAACCAACAAAAGAAGTAAAAGTAACTAAAGGATATTCTTAATATTAGAAAAAGTACCAAAAGGTACGTGACTGCGTACATAGATATCGTCTCTTTGAAATAACTAAACATTTCTCTATATTAAATAGGATAATTTTTGCGAGCATTATCAAATAAAATCCCAGGAGCAAACTTTACACTATACAAGAAAAGAAGAAGAGAACCAAAGTGTAGTTTAAATTAATTATAAACAACTAATAATTACATAAAATTATCAGTAGTTCGAAAATGTATGAAAATTTATAAAACCGTCAACATAATCAGTGACATCTCCTTAATTATTTATTAGAATATTATACAGTAAACTGTAATTTCAATCTAGATAAAATGTTAAGATTGACTATTGTATTTATTTTCATAAGGATGAATATCAAAATGTCGCGGTAACGGTCGCGTAGCGACGCGACGGTTGTTATTAACATGGCAGAATAAATTGCATGTCAAATTAGAAATAAGTATTTTAATATATTAGTATATATGTGTAATGTAATGTTATAAGCCTATAGCACTTCTGAAGAATGCAGCTTTCATACAAAACAAAAACAAAGTAAATCGGACCAGTAGATTCAGAGATCTTAGCGTTCAAACAAACAAACTCTTCCGCTTTATTTTATTAGTATAGATTATAGAAATGTAATTCTAACTTTTAAGCCACAATTATTATAATTTCATCGCTCTGGTAACGAGACAATACGCGCCGTTGAGTTTCGCCACTCAACACGAAATACCATCAAAACTCGACGGAAAGTGGGAACGGATGGTGTCTTAACAGTATGTTCCCAGGTTCCCCCTGCCTACCTCACTATACACATACAACGTGATGCTAAAAAAATAATAATAATAAACATAAACAATACGCCAAAATAATAACTCAAAACGCCACTCCAACGACAAAACATTGAAAAACAAGAAATAATTATGAATTTTATGTAAATTTTAAACCCAAATATGTTGTTATAGGAAGGTAGGTACGAATACTACAATTATCTACACGAGAAGTGACAAGCGCGACGACCGATATAGAACAAGAAAATAACGTTCGTAGATAATTATAATATATTTACATGAGAAAAGGATTCCGTGGTATTGAATTACCGACATTGATTTTTGAATACATTCTTGTCTTAACATGAGCATGCTACTGTTAGAATGTGTTTTGCGGTAAATACTGGTAAATTATGGTTAGATTTATGAATTGGTAACGGTAAAGGTTGGTAATGTGAGTTCATTTAAAGAAATTACTTGTAGAGTACTTGATTGTACTGCGACTGTTAACTATAGGATGTGGGTTCGATTACCAAATAAATATTTCATATTTTCATTTCTTCGCTCTGATAAGGAGACAAAAACGCGCCCTTAAGTTCCGCCACTTAACTCGCAATGCCTCTAGAATTTGGTGATAAGTGGGAAACTTAAGTGTTTTAAACTTAATGGGAACAGAGTGTCTTAACACTAGACTCCAACGTCCCCTCCCCACTGCTCCATCTCAACTACAAAATACTAAATTACATAAATAAAATTTTTAATCAGAATAAAATAATAAAAACAAAATGTGAAGAACGACAAACATTATATTTACGAAATAAACTTCCGTCCGTTTCTATAATGAGCTGCCTCGTATACTTAGAGGCCATTCATTTTGAACTATCATTCAACTGTCAAAGATGTCAAGTGTGAGATTTATTAATTAAAGAAATATTTTGACATGTTTGTGCTATTATATTATATTTCTTTCAAGTAGGCTGCGGGTGGGCAGAGGAAACCTAGTGCTTAGGCACTCCGTTCAAAACCAACTTCTCTTCTGCTCCAAAATTACCAGCGACACTTAAAACTATTTAGAAAAGAACTTATACCTTTCAGCCAGATGTTCCCTTTACGTCACTTTAGAGTAAATACATAAATTATATTTATTTTCGTGTAATACATATATAATTTAACATGGCACGTAAACGAATTGGTCATAAGGCGGAAAGATGAAACGGTCTAAAGTAAACAATATTTAATTTTGTGGAAAAAATATATTTTTTAAAGTCAACACTCCTCTCGGTGCGTAGCAGGAAGCTTTTAATATAAAAATGAGTAATCATTTTATAAAATGACACAAAAATAGTATGATGAGGCTTGTATCTCTAGATGTTTATTTAAATTTTTGTCGCTATAATTGTTAAGAGGCCAGTTGTAGAGCAGAGGCAAAAGTGAATTTGTGTGACTGTAAACGTTTCGGGTTGTAAGTTCGATTTTCATTCGAGAAAATGAAATATTTCTATTTGTTGTTTCCAGAGTTAAAATGTAAAAAAATTTTAAAAAAATCTTCCTTCGCAAGAAGGACCATAAAAGCAAGAAGTAATATAAAATGAATGACCTATAATTTTGAAAAAACACTGTGCTACTTAGTGTTAAGACACTCCGTTGCCCATATTTTTTCAAATTTGTGATCATAAAAAAATCATAAAAGCAGCAGGTGTATAGTTTATACTCAACTTTACTAATGCTACTATTATATGAACTGACAATAATTTGTAATATTGATTTATTATAACTTTAATTCAAAAATTTGCTTTGGAAAAATTGTCATTTTTAGCAGTTTCGAATCCAAATTAGACAATGTCGGTTTTATGTTCTATATGATAAGAATACCAATTTACAATAGAACAATTGAATTAATATTTCGGTTTAGGTTTCTAAAGCTACGTTACTCCTGAGAGATTCGTTTCTTTATATAAAACAAAAACCTAGAAAATAAAAAAAAACGGAATAATTTATAACTAAAAACATCCCCACATTCAAAATACAAAACTTCAATCCAACCAAAACTATTTAAGTCAACATTATACATTCTCCTACCTGTTGAATATGAAAACCATAAGTTTGGCTGAATATCTCAATGTCATTTACCAGCAAGCATGTATCCCGCATGATTTGCATTCAAATAGCATAGATTCTATACAAATTGCGACCTAGCCTGTTCTAGGTCCCCTCTAATACTCGCTCGCTAAATTTGACACTTCCTTCTGAACGATTCGCAAGCACTTTGCTTATAGGGTCAATATGTTAATTTGTGAATTATTTAGCACTACTTTATCTAGTAATTTTCTCGAGATATTTAATTTAACAATTGAATTTATCGCAGTGGAAGCGACTGTAAATGTGGGTTCAAATTGGAGGAATATATATATTTTTGTAACTTCCCACACAAAGCAGGGTAGACAGATGAAACCTGGGAAACTATTGTTAAGATATTCCATTCCCATGAGGATACTTCCGTTCGTCCACTTTCTGGCGAATTCAGGAAGCATTCCGTGTTGATTGGCAGAACTCAACGCCGCGCTTTGCCTCGTTACCAGAGCGAGGAAAAGAAAATGCTGAATATACAAATGATTCGATGATTCTTGATGTGAATTTTGATTATCGAGAAAGTCATACTCAAATAGGTAACTGCCTTTTTGAAGTCAGTAAAAAACTTATTGTGAGCAAGAGCACCTTTATTAAACAAAAATCATCTTACTTTTCTTAATAAAAAAAATAATAATACTGCCTAAGAGAATTTACGTTTTGAAATATAATTCTAATAGAAAGATGTCAAGAACGCTAATCTTGGCAGCAACTCGTAATGGAATTTGTGTTCGCAATCGCAAATCAACTTTTGATAATAAATTCATTGAGGTGATAAAAATATATTTTTTGTTTATTTCATTATACTTTTTTTGGACAGCAAATTATATTTTATATTAACATAGACATAATATAAGCATCTCACTTGACCAAAAGAAAACAAGTCCACAGTAATAGAAGTCCACAGAAAAAATAATATAAGTACAAAATCCTAGGAAACAGACGGCCAATAAGGATTTATGTTGTCGACAATTATTATCAATAAAGTGGGCATAAAAGCGGAAACACAAGATAAACGAATGATGAATGCACGGCAATGTCAATATTTGTTTCTTCCCTCATTTTATATATGAACTAGCTGTTATTGCGACTCTACTTAAACTTATATTTTATAAATAAAAAAAGAGAAAAGAATAATAAGGCACTGATGAGACTAATAAAAAAACTACGGTCAAGCGCGAGTTTAACTCGCTCATCAAAGGTTCGGTAAGAATTGCGTACGTTGACATAAAAGATTGTTTTTTTTTTGTGCTCCATGAAAAGACACTGTAGATCTGAATATCTGATATTAATTTCAACTTCTTGAGAACAACAGACGGATAGACAGGTTCCAAATTTACTTTTGAGGTATGGAATTTATTTTGTGTTTTTGCATGCTCGCTGTTCCTGTTTTTGATAATAGGCGCATAACTATGGGCACGTCCCACGAACTAGGGGAACTATGGGAAGGGGACGTCTAGGCACTAGAGTTGTGTTATATTTTGTGAGAAATGAAAAAAGGCAATCTCCCCTTATAGACTGCCTAATCCCTAACGTAAGCTAAAGTATTTCTCATATTAGTTAGTACTACGATAACATTGTAAAACGTATACCTATTGTAAGCTCTGTTTAATGTATGCGTGAAACTTTTACATCTCTCTAAAGTCAGTAAGTAGTTAAGCTGTAGACAGAATACACCGAGGTCTAAGCCTCCTTGTCCCACATATCATTTATACTGTATCGATTTATATGATAAAGTAGCTTTGTTGTTCGAAGATAAGGTATTAAAAATATAGTAATATAGTAGGCAGGCAGAGGGAACCTGGGAACCTTGTGTTAAGAACTTCCTTTCCCCACTTTCCGTCGATCTTGAGGCATTACGTGTTGAGTATCGGAATTCAATGCCGCAGTTCGGCTTACCATAAAACATTGTATAATTAAAATTTATCGTATAATTGAATTTTTTTTTCAGCTTCACGCTGTAATCAGGATAGGCAAAGGTAAACTTGTGTTTAATTTTCAAGATATGGCGAATTGAGTGGTGGATAAAGCTCTTTTTATCTTATTACCATAGCAAGAAAATAAAAATAAATTATCCCACAAGTAGGATTTAAAACTACTATTCTTGCGTTTACAATCAGAAATCTTATAGGCAATCCAATATATTACTTAAAGAAAAATATATATTTACTATATCCCCATTAAATATATGATTATTTAATATAGAATCATAAAAGCGTCATATATTTTATGAAAGAAGCGACTGTCATATAAAATGATATATTGGTTGTGTTTGACCATTACAAATGTTTATGTTATATGTGATTATATTATTAGCATTCATAAAGGGTCACTGGTTCGATTTGTTGGTTGTGAGTTCCATGCTGATTCGGGGAGAAGATTAATTTCAATTATTTTAATTTATCTGCTCTTGTAAGACAAAACAATGTAGAAATATTTTGAAATCAGAGTGATAATAGATAATGGAGTGTCCTGACACTAAGTTGTATTCGCATAACGTTACTTTTTTAGTTTACAGTTGAGGATGAAGAGTGAATTAAACCAAACAAAACAAAATTAAAGTGAAAGTTAAAAAATAAAGGACCTGTTATGATGAAAAAGCGTGAAGTTCCTTTTGTTCTTTTTTTCTTTCATCCAGAATATAGCAGGGTAAGCTATGTTCTAACTACCATATAGTTAGACGCAATCCATTTTTTTTCTTACAGTTTTTCAATTAGCATGAACGAAAGCAGATTTCAGAGTATGCCTAATTTAGACAAATTTAAAAAAATATAAAAAATACTAAAACAAATATGGATAATACTGAAACTTTATCGAAAAAATATTTGTTTTATTTTTTCAGTAAAGTTTTATTTAAGTATTATTTAAAAATATTTAAAAACTATATTACCGAATTAAATAATTTCACAACATTTATGTTCATCTCGATTTTATCTTCTTAGCATATCCAAAGAACACGTAAGAACAACCAAAACAAAATTTCACAACACTGCCACATATGTAAATAGGGTGCGCGTGCGCCGCCGCCGGTCTCGAAACGACTACTGAATTTATAAGCTACTATAAATAAATATGCTACAGCTTCACGCTGTACCATGGGAGGGTAGGTAGAGGGAACCTAGTGTTAAGACTTTTTTCCCCATGTACTACCCACTACGAGACATTGCGTGGTGAGTGGCGGAATTCAACGCTGCAAGTTTTTTTTCTGGCTCTTCGTATCACGCCTCACGAACTGTTCTTATTAGTATCGGTAATATGACATGGTAACATAATTTCTCAGTTTATGTCGCCGCCTAATAATTCTACGAAAAAATATCTTAAAATTAACAAGTACAATTTATTTAATTATATCATAGATATTTCTGTGAATTTTGAAATTTTAATGAGTTTGATGAATTTAACCTAAATATTAATAAGTTAAGAAGAAAAAAAAATACTTTCGGTTTTTTCTCGTAAGTTACAGTAATAATATTGACTAGTTCAGAGCCCTTGTTCTTACCTTGCGATTAGCCTGTTAAATATTTTCAATTAGCGTGTTAAATTTATATACAGTAAATTAAATTAATGGATGCGTTGGAAGGACAAGCGTGGATTCGATGCTCACTCAGGGTAATGAATTATTTTATTTCCACGCTCTGGTAACGAGGCAAAGTGCGACGTTGAGTTCCTCCACCCAACCACGCATTGCCTCAAGACTTTGCCGGAAAATCTATCTTAATATTATAATTGAAGTGTTTTTTTATTATATATTTATATTTTTTATAAAAACAAGCGTGCACTTATAGAAGAAGCGTTTACATCTAGAAATTGAATAGACTTAGAACCTAATATCATCTCAACTACTAGGTCAATATGTCTTTCGCATATTTGGGTCGAATCTGTTTAAGAATGCATGCTACAGTAATGATTGGCGTTATAAAGAGCTCTCATTAACTTTGAATACATTTAGTAAGTGCGCTAGTATGACGTAATATAGAGGATCGTATGAATGTAAATCGTCGCATTTACACTCGTAGTCGTGGGTTCTATTCCGGTCCGATTTTGATAATAACACAAGGCATTCGAGTGTTTTAAAATTAAGTTCATTATTTAACCACTTACTACTGTTCAGATAAAATATATAAAAACATTGTATAAAATATTAATATTAAAAAAAACTAACAAATAATAAACTCCAGCTGTTCCATTAGTTATTTCCTAATAGGTACAAGTTTCGTCAAAAACGGAGTAGTAGTCAAAATATTCATTTTTGTAGGGAGCAAGTATAATATTAATATTTTTAGATAGCAGGTATTAGAAGTTGATTTGACCTTTTAAATTATTTTTAAAAAAATAAAGCATTAAATCTTTCCTATTCCCAACACTTCACGGAGACGCTATTGAAATTCGCTAAAACAGCACCCCGAAATATAGGGATCTTAATAAGCCCCTGAGTCGCCCTTACGTCATTTTAATGCTTCTTTCTTTTGACTTTCACACATACGTTTATATATTTTTTTCTTTATTGTCAACGAGACTAATGTCTAAAAATAATATTCGACAGGGAAGAGCAGACCTGATTGGGATCTTGCACTTTATCCATGATTTTTCACATCACTATCTTTTTTTAAAGCTGTTTGTGACTGTATGTAGCAGGATAGACAGAGGGAACCTAATGTAAAATGTAAAATACTCTGTTTCCCTTCTTACCTTCCCTTATTGCCTTCTTACCAGAATGAGGAAAATGAAAACAATTCATTCCCTCGAATAGGAATCGAATCTATAAGCGTCATGGATGCTTATAGATGGATGGAGCATAAACGCTTTGCTTCATGACGATTTCAGAATAAATAAAAAATTGAATATAATGAAACTTTAAACAAATATTTTCATGTTTCATTGCAAATACAAGTAATGAAAAGCCTACATTATAACGTGTGAGGTTCTACAATTATTCATCTCTTGTAATTAATTCGAAAGTGCTTTACTAACTTTTGTGATAAATTAATATCGCTTGGTATCCTGTTGCCTAATAATGTCTTCACGTATCCGATGCTCGGTTACATTTTATCGTAGAGGTAAAAAAATAATAATATTAAACACATTACTGCTTACTATATTTTCTGGGTATTGGGTGGTCTGTTGTTTTATTAATTTTTCCGAGCAATTTTATGTAAGTAAATTTTTTGGGGTGGGCAGACTATTTTGGGATGGGCATGGACCACTAAAACAACCTTTCCCCCTTCCTACACCCATGAGGGTCGAGCCCGCTTGTATCACGTATTACCTTTTTTATATTACATTCAACAAAGTGTAAACCGTGTCAGTAGTCACCTAACTCGTACAGCGTTGTATTACTCTATATTGTTAGGAGTTTTACCGTAATGAGTGTTGAGTTTCAAATTAATTTACACACTTTATAAAATAATTTTAGAGTATATTCTGGATTTTTGCTTGCGCTTTGCAATTATACTCGTATATACTTTTGCTTGAGATTTTAGGATAGTTTTTAAAATATTATACACTTGCGGCCCTACGCGGCTTCACCCGTTTGAACTATATGAATATTTATTTAATTTTATTTAAGTGTATTTAGGGAATAGCTATTAGGTATTTTAGTATGGTTATCTAACATTTACATGTTACATGCAGTATTTACAGTATTTGATTTTTTTACAAAAAATGTCGTATTCACTTATGTTAAGTTTTTTTATATTTCGCTTATAATTTGAAATGTTTAGTTATTTCACAAGGCTATTTGCTACTGAAATTACGCTTTCGATTGCGAGATAAGTAGCCTATATGTTGTCCCATTTAAAACGGTTCAGGTTATTCCAGAGAAGGATTAAAACAGAGAGACAGACAAATATATTAAAATTGTATGTTAGTGTTTTAGTATCTTGTATAGATATACAACGTGAAGCTAATACAAATTAATTTATTGAACATAATTTGCAATTATTTTGAATGATACTAAAAAAAATATCTTACTACGTTTCTGTCTAAATAAGATTTTTAAAAAAGTCACAAGCAAAAAAAAAAGCTAGTGTGAAAGTGAACCCATAGCTGTAAATGACACCGTTAAAAGAATTATTTATGGTGTCCCATAGAAACTTTACTATGACGTTACGTCACCGCATGGGACGAGAATAAAAACTTACGGCGCATAAATACATCGTAAGTTTGTTACTTTGTCAGCTAATGCGGTTGTGAGTTCGATTTCTAATTGGGGAAATGAGCTATTTTCATATGGTTATGGAAATCTAAAAAAAAATTAAAGCACTCCGGCTAAAAACACTTTCAAAATATGAAAATAATTATTTTCTCGGTCTATTGACAGAAAACATTACACTTATGTAACACAAATCAAGAAATATATATTTTTTTTTTTCACACTGTACCCCGATCTTAGCAGTGTAGGCAGATATAGAATAATATACTTACTTAACGAAATAACATAAATAAAATTTCAGCGTATACTTTATTGTACTTCGATAAAGTTCAATCTCTTTGTTCTATAATCCATTGTTATTTGTATAGAGAAAAGCCTCAGTAAAATCAAACAATTATAATTTTCTTTTAATTCTTCACAATGGCCCGTTTCATTGGAAGGTATTTATTTTGAATGATATTTCTTTTAGAAGTGATATCTTGAAACGTAAAGGCCTTCGTGGTTCAATGGCACATCTGGCTGAACGCGAAGGTTCGAAGGCTGAGTTCGATTCTAACTGCGGGAAATAAATTATTTATTATTTCGTTCTGACAAGAAAATAATGCAAGACGTTGGATTGGGCTGGATTTGCCCCTGTTCTGTTATATGCGCGATACAATATTATACTATAAAATATATACGCTGTTGCTAATTGTGAAATATATATTTTTTAGCTATATGCTTCATTCATTTTTCTCGCTTTGACCGCGGCATTATGTTCACTACGCAATACGAAAATAGAGAATGACACTGGATTTTCTTCTGTCTGGTCCTGCTATATGTGAGATACAGCGAGTGTGAAGGTAATAAGCTTCAACATGAAAAATTTTAAGCTGCAATCGCCGTGCATAGTATGTAGCAGTGCTTACAATTCACCAGAAAACTGTATGTACATATGTGCCATTTCTAACAAAAAAAAATATTTAAGTTAAGCAAACTTATTGTTCCACATTTATTTTTATGTTTGTTTTAGTTAAATAAACAATTATTGATTTATTACTTTTTTAATTGGTAAAAATATGAAATATTTCATTTCCTTGATTGGGAATTGAACCTACAACCTGTCGTGCTTATACCCGTAGTTCCACGTTTGTGCCTCTGAGCCAAGATCAGACCTTCGATTACACCTTCTATATTACCATAATTACAAAACTATCGGTAAAATATGTCAGCACAGACAGAAAACAGCGGCTGACCAATAAATAAACAGAATACATACATTTATCAGTACCAAAATAGACTACCAGGAACGCAGCCTAATATTTTTCTATGAATCATTTAACGCAATACGTTTATTTGAACGTTGCCCATTTGCTATCATTTTGGTGGAGTTAAGTTTTGTTTATTATTTCCTATAATAATATCTGTTGAGGAATGAGCTTTGGGATGGATGCGATTAATATGCGTATACGACTTTTAGTTGTACAGTTTCAAATTCAAATGTTGTATTTATATACAATTAAAAATAAAAATTGGTACCAGGGTAGATAAAGGGAGTCTTAAAACACTCCGCCCCCCAGTTTTCGGCGGAAAGTTTCCGAAGACATTCTGTATTGAGAGAATATTTAATTTCATCAAATGCGGATTGAACCCACAACCCGTCATGTAGAGACGACTGGCCTTGTTATTATTATTATTATTATCATAAAATATTATTAACAATTAAATTAAATCAAATTAAAGAATAGACATGTTAAATAGAAGTGACATAATATGGATTATTATATTATCTGTTACAATTGAAAATTGTTGTATATAAATTGTTAATAGCCATTAGCACTTGTCATTAATCTGTGTAAATTCAGTAAACATATATTTGAATTAACGAATGCAAATAAATGTTAATTTATTGGAAAAAAAAAAACAATTAATTCAATCTTTGTATTATACAAAATAATAATACTATATATTTATTTTATAATTATTTTTACGACGTAATTATGCTAAATTATCATCCGTAATCGATTTTACATACAAACTGTTTTATTTTAACTAAATTACGAAGCTCGTTGAAACTGACATTTAAAATAAAAGAATAACAGTAGGATGCAGTTTTATATTTTATCAAGCCATTGTTTCGAAACAATTAAGAATTTGAATCCCATATTCCGGAATAACCATCGCATTTACCGTCAGACGATTCGTAGCCGCAAAGGCCTTAACGAAATAAAAGGCTAAAAAAATTAGCAACTTATCCCCAAAAATGCAGACGCGACAATAAAGGATTTGAACAACAATACATGAGTGAATTACGATTGAACTAAAATTAAACCGCCGTTGTACATACTCACATATAAACTTACTCTCCCAGGTTTACCAGAAATTGGTAAATCTGGTGATCTTCATAATTAGATAGCTGGTATGCCATATATGTACATTATAATACATATCTTGACACGATTAATATAAGCATTCAACCTGCAAAGCTAATCTAATTTCAGATAGATATTTTTTTAAGTTAATATTATAAATAATCATTGATGATATAGGATTTTCGAGGGTTTCATGATGTTACGCCATAGCAACTGTAAACGGCAGTAAGTTCGATTCTCAGTCGGAGGAGTAAATTAATTTCATTTCCTCGGTATGTTTTCTGTCCCTTAGAATGTACTGTCTCAGCAATCAAATTGAGCAGAAAGTAAGAAACGGAGTATCTTAACTCTCTATATTCCCTGATATATACGGGGTACAGTGTGAAACTAAAAAAAGAAAAAATAAACCTAAAAGTTCGTCCCGCATTATTATTCATTATTCGTCCAAATTTATACAAACACTTGTTAAAAATCCAAGAACAAATTTATGGGGCGCGCGATTCATCTAAATGCATACGTCACAGCATCAGTTTCACGCGGCGTCGCTAAAAACGCCGAAAAAGTAAGCACCCAAGCCCATAAGGTCAAAGCTCTCTGGCCAAAAACTACTCGAATTTGTGTAGGTCGTCCATGTTAACGGACAAAAGAAAAACAGTTTTCTCCAAAATAACAGGTTAGATAGAGTGTTAAGACACTCCATTCCACTCTTTTCCATTTTCTCTGGTAACTAGGCAAAACGCGCCATTGAGTTGCGCTACTCAACACGCAATGCTCAACGAAAAATGGGGAGCGGAAGTGTTTTTTTAATGAGAACGGAGTGTCTTAACAGTAGATTTTTAAATTCTCACTGATTATCCTGCTATGTGTGGGATACAGCGTGCAGCCGAAAAATAAAAAAATATATACGTATCATATATACGAGTATATTATGGTCACCCTATTTTGGGAAACACATGCGATACGAGAATCCTTTGACAACTAGTTAGTCGTAATTCGGAACGTGTTTCCGGTACATCCGAATTGACTAATTTCTTTATCATGCGCCAAAAAATCGACCAATTTAGTGTTTTTTAAAGACTTTTGATGATAGAATTCTAACTTTTATGGATATCGTTGTTGAAATTTTAGTTGAGACAATATGCAATATGTATTTTACGAGTATGTTATTATTTAATTAATTATTTTCATTTTCTAGCTCTAGTAACAAGTTTGAGTTCCTCCACACTACACGCGTTACCTCAAAAATTAATGGAGATTGGACGTGGAGTGTCTTAAAACTAACTTACCCCTACCTAACCCATTAAAATAACCACACGAAATATCTCATGCGTACATTTTTTTTTTTTATGGAAAAAGGACAAGGCAAACGAGCGTTCGGGTCACCTGATGATGATCACCGCCGCCCACGACCCCGTGCAGCGCCAGAGGAGCTACAGGTGCGTTGCCAGCCTTTGAGGTGGAGATAGAAGCGCTTTTTGAAGGTACCCATATCGTACCGACCTGGAAACACTGCCGCGGGTAGGCCATTCCACAGTTCGGTGGCGCGTGGGAGGAAATTTCTACGAAACCGCACAGTAGTGGGGTGCCACGTATCCAGATGGTGTGGATGGTATTTAAGTTTGTGACGTACTGTGCGGTTGGAAAATTCGGCGGCAGGTAACAGGTCGAACTAGCAGTGTATAAGAACCCTTACACACTTAGTGTATTTCTCCGAGTCACTCATCAACTATTTATTATGAATGAACATAAAAGCTATTGACATCAACTTATCACCTTGTTTTGGTAATAAAACAGAAATAACTAAGTGATAGTTCACTATATTTTATGTTATTTTCAGCGTCAACGTGAGAATAAAATAGACTTTTACATTAAAGTCTTCTATGTAATAAATATATACTACAAGGCCAGTCCATTTAAAATCTATTAAATCTCAAAGCTAGTTTATATTTTTATTTTGATAAAATTTATTACTGAAAAATCCTTTTGAAAATTTATTACTGAAAATACTATTTTGTTTTTTATTGTTTGTTCCAGTGTTCTACGAAAATATATTGCTAAGGATTTTTTCTCTTCTTATCTTGTAATGACTTGAACCCATGACCATTTCACTAGTATACGTTTTCAATATGCCAGGACAGTTTCACAGATATTCAACAAAAGAAATCTCCTAAATACAACTCACATTTGGACCCGAGGTCGATTTCTAATGAGCTCTGTATACATTCGTGTCTAAAAATATTGCATATGAAATAAAACAGCGACGCTCTCGTATGACGACTAAACACGACTATCATATAAATTTTACTATGTGCTAACAATTATTTTTACGAAATTATTTTTTGAATGAACATACAATTTCTTAACATGTATATATTACAATAATATATACATGTTAAATAAATAAATATAGAAAAACACGATTAAGTATCGCTAAAACAGTCGCGACATGTGCGTTCGTTCCTCATCCTGCCATTTGCGGGATAATGTAACGAATGAAGCTGAAAACACTCTGGTAACAAGACAGAATACGACAGAAATTCCACTACTTAACATACAACAAGGTCTCAAAAATTGGGCGGTGTGTAGTGAACGGAGTTTCATTTTTTTAGCTTCACGCTGTATCCCGCACGTAGCACGATAAGCTTAAAACTGAGAAACCCAGTGCATAAACACTCCTATCTCATAAAGGCACTTCCGTTCCATACTTTTCACCGAATTTACCGTGAACGCCGAGCTTCGCTTCATTACCAGAGCGAGAAAATGAAATATAATATTCCTCATAACAGTTGTGCTCCTGCCCCACGAGGGAAACCCACACCCCACTATGCGAGGTACACAGTTAACCTGCATCTAAGTACACCACCACTAAAGTCCACTTTTCGCTCTACATGTCAAAGAAACAGGTGTAACAGATCTATATACGATTCGTTTATCGCCTTTTTTTCAATTAACTCGGCGTTGCATCCCGAGATTGGATTTACAAACCACTCTTACACGATCCTGTGCCGAAATTTTATTGGAAATTTATATTTTTTACTTGAAATTCATATATTGGCTTTTTACAAATGTAAGTAATCCTTATTATGAATATACTCTATTTGTATTCTTTATTAGAGTTCCGTACCTCAAAACGTAAAAGCGGAACTCATATAACGGAGATCACGTTGTTATCTGTCTGTCACGACCATTTGTTTTGAGTGATTTTTTTTCAGTTTCTCATCAAAAATTTAAAAAAGAAGAAATTTTATAACTACGCAAAGTGAATTAAATAGTATTTTATTACATTTTCAAAGAAATCAAAGTAAATGAAGTATATTGAACAACAATGAATCAATCTAAACGGATACTGGTGCCCACGCCACATGGCCGCCGTAAAACATTCCTGCAAACCAATAAAAGGAATACGTATACAGTTCCCGATAAAGCATTATATTCTTTTTTTTATTTTCACGCAATACCCCCCATATAGAATGGAAGGGATATTGCCAGTTGAGAGGTACTCAACACTGCGAAATAACAACACCGAGAATGAAAAGATAAATAACTCTCCATTTTAGGAGGAGGATTTTAGGATTAGGTTCCCTTTGCCATCTTACATGCGAGATAGAGTATAAGGAAAAAAAAATAAACCCTTTTTTACTAACTAAATACTATTATAGTATTTACAAGGTATTCATAAAATGCAGGGGAAACGAGCGTATCGCATGTTCGGATGTGACCATCCTCCCCTCGTATATTATATATAGCGCTTCCATTATTGTTATCACGAACTTGTTTTTAACCTATTTTTGTTTCGTTTAAAAATAAATACTGCCTTTTATTGAACTGTGAGTTCGAATCCCAGTTAGGGATCTTTGTATTTAAGCTTCACCCTGTATCCTGTTTTACCACGGTACGCGGTGGGAGCTTGGTGTTAAAACACTAACACGCCGAATTCTAGAAGCATTGTATGTTGAGTGGCGGAACTCAAGGCCGCGTTTTGTCTTGAAACCATGCTTTTATAAAACGACTGACCTCACCTGAAAAAAACTAGAAAAAATTGTATTTTAGAAAAAATACAGAAAGGTAACAGTGATTTATCACTCCTTGTTCCTCGAAAACAGGCTTCGAATCTTAATGATAAGTTCTTCCTGTTCTTCTAGGGTTTCTACACTCTGTTCCCTACTTTCAGCTGCAACTTGCTCTTTTGCTTATTAACAGAGCGAGGAAATGAAAATAATCATTCTGTCAAGTGGAAATCAAACCCACAATTATCTCTGTTGTTCTCCAAAAACACTCCATTATTTAAATCCAGCTATTTACAGGAGTATGCGTGCATTCAAAATAAAATAAAACAAAGTAAAAGTAAATACCATTGCATCCCATATAAATTTGTACAGAAATATGTCCCTAGCACACAGTTCCAACATAAATAGCGTCTCGATCCTGAAATAACAATATAAATAAATTCAAAAGGTATTTCTTTGTAGCGATCGCTCTCACTGATTTGTGAACGGTTTGAAGTCTGGTTTTGGTCATAGAGTGTTATTTTTAAACATATATGACATCAATTAACATTTAAATGTTAAAATTTAAAATATTTGGAATTCTCTTTTTATTCGTCAAGACACAGCGCGGCGTTAAACTCCGTCACTCAACACGTACTGTCTCGAAAATTGAGGGGGAAATAGCGAACGGAGTGTTAAAACACTACCAAATGCATTTATTTTAATATATAATTAAATAATTTATATCAGATTTTTTTGCCGTAATTTTGATTGGCGGAACTCACTTTCACGATTTCAGCTTTTTATCAGAGAGTGTGGACAATAATTAATTTCACCATATAGGCATCAAATCTACAACCATCGCGTTCACTATTAGACGAGTTCTTCCAACTTTTAATATTTAGTTATTTCATAGTCTTTGCTCATAAAATTACAGGAGTATTATTGACATACCGCGTCGCGTGCTCTCCTTGAAGACACATGGTCCCTGGTCCCATATTTACTTGTCCTAAACCCCGCCGATTCGAATGTTTATACCAAACAACGGTTATAGTATTTTTATGGCAATCGTAATTTAAATTAATATTTGCCTTTAGCTTTTAATTTTATTTAGTTTATACGTGTAGGTAGATTTTTATAGTGAAAATTGATAAAAATCTATATTTTTAATATCTTACCCTCAAAATATCCACGTTACAAAGTCCCAAGACAAGGCAATTAACTCAACACCCATAATGATACGAGCCGAGTTCTAAAACATTCATAAGTTCACCAAAATATATATTATTTTTGGTACAAAATTCGTTCGAGCGCGAATGTTAACTAAAATAATGTGAAATTATGAGGTTATTCTTGAAGGTTCATTGAAGGCGTGCAAAAAGAACCACCTGTTCTTAAGTCGAAGAAGGGTTAGATTTATGAAAATTGCTCTACTAAATTAGCATTTAGTGCTCATAAAATAATGTATAGAATTGAATATAATAACGAACTACAAATAAACAATTTGTCGTTGGATACATTTATTTCTGTCATATTATTTATATGCTACGTATGCTTTAGTATTTGTTTCTTATTTTGACATGTAATGACATTTTTTTAACTCACTAGGTATAGTAATTTCCGTTGAATATCCAAATATGTAATACATATATGTAAAAAGAATTTACTCTCTTTAAATACAGCGTCCCTTCTTTATGACACCGGTCGGATGTCTATAATTAATTGACAGCCACGTCGAAGAAATAAAAAAGTTAATATATGCGAAGATAAAAACAATGTAAAATTAACAACTATAAATCAAAGCAAATTGGATAAAAATAATAGATAAAAGAAAGAGACGAATAATAAACTTTAATTGTCGTTTCTCTTATTTACAGGTAATTTAAAACATTTGTACATAATATTGTAATTCTGCTTTTAATAATATTTATCATCATATAAACTTATTTACAGAGAGTAAGAATCACCCAACCATATTCATATCAGGAATCACATTATATATATTCATATGTATGTTTTTAAACATCCTATATTTTTAAAAGCTTTTATTTAACTTGAAATGTATGTATGTGGGTTCGGGTGAAATCTTTGAGCTCAATTTTGAAGTAGATATCTTCAACCGATTGAGCTGAAATTTTGTATACCTGTTTAGTTTGGATGACAATGCACGTTAATCAATATTTAATTAAATTGAAACTTTAAAAATTTAAACTTTGCAGATTTTACATAGTTAAATTAGTACTATTTTATTTACACAAGTAAATCGCGCGACAAGCTTTTATGATCATATAAATTGTGTACAATGAGGTTATGAGTTGATAGTTAAAATTTAAAAGACAATTTTTTTTTTCTCCTTTTTAGAGCGTTTAAATAAAAGCTTTTTCTGAAAATGATTTTTTGCTTATAATTTATTTATTATTTTAGTTATAATTATGTTGACTTAGAATGGCTTGATTTTTTTCTGTGCTCTATTGGACAGTAGACCTAAATATTTGATATTAATTTTGTGAAATTCCACGCGATCTTGAGATAAATGGTCTTGACAAATGAACAACACAGTGTTACTATAAGGCATCGTATATCCTTTTGGAGTACGGAAGCTTAAAAATGATGTGGAAGGACAGGTGTTGCTGCTGTCATCGAAGGGAATGTTTGAAGAACTTGAAAGTGGACGAGGTGAAAGAACTGCTGTAACAGTACCTACTGCTTACCTATTTTTTGGCTTGGTTTTCGTAGTGAAATCGCTATGGAAATATAGATACATTTGAAGTTTTTTTTTAGATTATCTTGTATATTCCTAGAATACCTTTAAGAACTATTTTTAACATTTTTAAAGAGTCCACACTAAATTACTATTTTTTTTTTAATTAGACTAGTATTACAGTGAAAAAAAAAATACTAATGCTGCTAAACAAAAAGTAATTCTACAGATATCATAAATCAAACCTAAAATAATTCACTTAGATGGCTTTTGAACTATACCTCTAAGAAAGTTTAAACCTGGAGAGAGGCCAACGGAACTAATGTTATATGAAATTTGGAAACTATAATAAATTATATAATTCAATATTTATGACAACATTTGAATGTTGAACTTGAGAACGTACGTGAACTTATGATACTTTTGAGGGTTCCCGTTCCTCAAAAGATAAACGGTACCTTTATAGGATCAATTTGTTTTCGCGTCTGACCGTCTGTCAATATTAAATGAAAATTTGTACATAAAATACAGAAAAAATCAAGCTTCAAAGTCAAAGCAATCAAAAAATACGAGAGAATTTATATGAAATTTGTTGCGTAATCAATACCTATAGGGTAGCTCCTGCAGTCCTCCTGTAGAGGCAGATCCAGCTCGCATTTGACAGGTTTTTATAGTTGAGAATAATAAAAATTTTCCTCGGTTCTGCAAACACGCGTAGCGTTCAGTAGAATCGAACCCGCAAACGGCGCGTTTACAGCCACATCCTTGTGCCACCAGACCACGACGTAACTGAAACCATATTAACTATAGAATAATTAATATTATATAAAAAAAATCCCATAATTACCATATGAAAAGTAAATGAAATTTTTATTAAAACATATCTGAATGGTGTGTCAAATCAATCAAGCGTTATTACGGCGGCGGATTCATTTAAATTTGCACTTTGATCTAAAATATTCGCACGCCTAACATTGTGCGTTATCTGCGTACGTCGCTATAAAGACTTCTATCATTGAAATGCTCATATATTATTGATATTAAATTGAAATAGCTCTATGTTTTTGAAATAACTTCTTATTATTACTCTAAACAGATTCACGCATTATCTCGCAAATCCTGCTACGCCAGCAGCTCTTATGTTAAGACAGTCTGTTGCCCACGCTCCGCCTAATTTTCGAGCTCTTCAACACTGGTACATCACGTGCGGCGTTGAACTCTACCGCTCAACACGCCAAACAATCGCAAATTGAGGGGAAAGTAAGGAATACATATCTTAACATTAGGTGCCTTATGCCTAGCCTGTTTTACGGGAAAAAGCGTGAGGCTAAATAATAAATGAAAAGCTGATAAATCTGAAGATAAAGAAAATTATAGAACTACTATTGAGGCCAGTTATGGCGCAGAGGTACAAAGTGTAACTTTAACTGCGACAGGTTTCATATGTTCGCTCTGGTTTCAAGGCAAAGTCCGGTGTTAAGTTCCGCCACTCAATAGGTACGCAATTCTTCCAGATGTCGGCGGAATATTTGGACCTGACACTCACTTAACACTAGGTTCATTCTGCCTAGCCTGCTCTGTGAGCTGATGTAGAACGCTTGTTATTATAAGCCTTTATTGCTGAAAATTACATTTACATTATTCTAAAACTAAAGTGGTTTCTCTTTTTCAGCTTGTCCTTCGANATTTTAATTTGTCACTGGTAACACTGATAAGTCAATGTCAGTTTCAATATAAACTTCCTTTTGATTGTCACTTAAGATAACCTCACTATTGTTCGTTTCACATTCACACTTTGTATTTAGAATAATTCTCGTATGAAAATCCAAGTCTATTATCTCCAGATCTTCTTGACACTTATATTTATTAGATTGTGATAATAACAGCTTCGAAGTGGTACTTTAATATTAAAAAATACGATTGATTGGGGAGTTGCACTGTAACGATGTTTACGCTGTCGTAACCGGAACCGGAACCTTGAACGAGACGGACGGACGAGTTGAAGAACGCTTGTAAAATTACTAAAATGAAGGTTCATTTTCAGGATATTCATAAATTTATTTCCCTTATTTTAAATGTCATATAAAAATTCAATTGCCATTATGATATTTAAACGTCTCTTGCAACTCAAACGTTGACATACGTGCGTACTTTTCCTAATAATATTTCCATTATAGTCCAGGAGACAAACTTTATTTTCATAATGATTTTTTTTTCGAAATGATAGAATAATTCTAAATTCAAAATATTTTATGTCTCATGAATAAACTAAATAGAGGATTGACAAAAAATTTATATGAGACATTTGCAGATCCTTAAAAATGCACAGTTTTTACTTATTTACAAGAACAACTATTATTGTTCAGAATACACCACATTAGACGGTACCTCCCAACTTTGTCTAAAAAGATAAGAAAATAATTTCTATATGAAAAATATAAAAACCACCCGGAGTAACTTTATTAAAATTTAAATTCAAAATCATGGCAATAAAAAGTAAAAGCATATAGAATAATTCTATGTAAAATATCATTTTTTAACGAACGACTACTACGAACTATATTAGATAATACACAAAATATTTAATATAAAAGTTCTAATCCCACATTCAAACTAAGCGTGTTTATGGCTCGTATAAAACCTGAGCTGTCAATGTAAAGCCCCCACTATCCGATGTAGTTTCATACTTTAAAGTTATTACTGTGCACTGTGTAACTGAACTCTTTAATCCCATAGAGCACAGGGCTCGTCAATAACATTTTCTATATTTATAACAAAGGTTAGATTTTTCCAGTATATTAATATTTGTCGGTTGGATTCGTTTTGGATTTCTTGTTTATTTGCAAGAATTGAATTATTAAAAGACAATTTCAATTTGTATTTTGTAGGCTATTTACCGGTGACATATTTAAGGTCAGTCATGACGCAGGGGTACCAAGTGTGACTGTAAACGCAACAGGTGTCGACTCCCACTCTAGGAAATGAAATATTTAATATTTTAATTTTCTTCGCTCTGGTGTTCTGGTTCTGGCGCATAAAGGGCGGTGTTGAGTTCCATCACTTAAAATCCAGAATTTGGCAGAAAATGGCGAACGTAGATATTTACTAATATTTTTGAACTACCTTGGGACTTGCTTACTTATTAAATACTAGAGGACCCGAACGCGGCTACGCCCGCTTGAACTATACGAATATTTATTGAATATATTTATGAAATTATTTTCAGTTTTCAATAGAGAGATGCGTCAAGCAAGCTCATTTTGGGTGACGTTTTCTAACAACAAACTTTGCGAATCGTTGCTTAGCAACGGCGGTTGTTATAAACATGGCGGAATAAATTGTATGTCAAATTAATAAGTATTTTAACATATTGATATATATCGAAAATAAGACAAATATGAGAAAAAAAAGTTTCCTATGTTCATCCCGAGACCATCAAGTATCTCTATATGAGTATTTTATCACAATTGAATTAGCGGTTTGGCCCTGATTGCGTAAAAGACAGACAGACAGACAGACAGAGTTACTTTAGAATTTATAATATAGGTATGGATTAACCCACAATATACGTTTGAACACAACATCAGTGAATTTTATATCATAAGTAAATGGAAATCACAAACCATACTCGCAACATATCCTCTAAAGACGATTATAAAGCACCTGTTATGTTGACATAACCAAAACAATTATAATCTAATAGTGAACATTTCACGCTAATCGCAAGGGTCTTGGCGTGTGAATTAATATTTCCACTTCATTAGCTAATTGACTAATTCGCCCCTAAGCAAAATCCTAAATTCATTGCGGAAAAGCGAAACCGGTAGACCAATTTGCATTATTAGACGTAAATCTGCTTAAAATTATTCGCTGAGCCAAATATGATTTGAGAAAACACATTTTATATTGTTGAATAAAATGCAAAATGTTACTTTGATCATCATTATTTATTATAGGAGAGAGCTTTGTTGAACGAATGCATTTTTTAATAATTATTAATGTGAATTTAGGTTACACAATTTACAAAAATTTACGATTTATTGCTATAGTTTAAATTTTATTTTTAATTTTTTTTTTTTTATTATTATTAAATTAGCTACTTTTTTGTAACACTGGGAAATTCTTTTACGCAGGCCTACTGTGTGCAGAAGGAGGATTGCCATGACTCTGCAGCAATAGCTTCGCTAGGGTAGAAGGAAGTCATCATGCGTATATCCCTTCACTTTTGATTATAATAAAGTTATGTCATAAACATAATATTTATATTCTATAATAAAAAAGAGTGACTTGTAAAAGAAAATCTTACCGATGATAATGGAAAAAAAATACGTGACTCTCTGACTGTTGGATATTTGAAAAGAGCATCTGTTGAGTTTCTTGCCGGCTCTTCTCAGCAGAACTGCCTTCCGAACCGGTGGTAGCTTTTTGATTACATGTTCATTCGACGATTCAAAAGTGCTTATAATAAGTTTATTTGAATAAAGAATATTTTGAATTTGAATTTGAATATGAAAATGTTAATGTTAATGTTAATAATAGTGGGTAAAGCGGAAGAGGTACGAAGAGAGCATAGTGATTGGCGCTTCATTTTTTCTATATATCCCGTTTGAAATATAAGGGATTTTTTTTATGGAAAAAGGACAAGGCAAACGAGCGTACGGGTCACCGCCGCCCACGACCCCGTGCAGCACCAGAGGTGCTACAGGTGCGTTGCCGGCCTTTGAGGTGGAGATAGACGCGCTTCTTGAAGGCACCCATATCGTACCGACCTGGAAACACTGACGCGGGTAGGCCATTCCACAGTTCGGTGGCGCGTGGAAGGAAATTTCTACGAAACCGCACAGTAGTGGAGTGCCACATATCCAGATGGTGTGGATGATATTTAAGTTTGTGACGTGCTGTGCGGTTAGAAAATTCGGCGGCAGGTAACAGGTCAAACAGTTCCTCAGAACACTCACCATGATAAATGCGATAGAGAACGCACAGCGAGGAGACGTCTCTACGCAGAGCCAAAGTGTCAAGCCTTTCACAGCTTACTGGGTCCTTAATGATTCGAACAGCTCTACGTTGTATGCGATCAAATGGGTCAAGCTGATACTGGGGTGCACCAGCCCAGAGTGATATAAAGCATAAAACATATTAAAAGATAATTACACCAGCCGCCCCCTAGGCTATTTCGTTTACCGGAACAAGTGTCATAGCGTACTCCGTGACAGAATAAATCTAATGCCAATCGTGGTAATGCGATTCCAGTCCACACTGTTGGTTGAGTTTTTACGTACGCGGCCTGATTTCCTTATCAATTGAATCCCAGTATAGGATTAGATAGAATTTTATTTTACCATATTGTTGTCATGTAAATGGGCTCAATTTGAACTGGGGACTTTTCCCATATGCATATGTATGTTTATATGTTTGTATGACAATATATAGGGAACTACTGCAGGGTATTGGTATTTCAATGATATTGTTGACGTACGTATGAGTGCGAGTTTATTTTTGTAGATAAAAAATTGTAAATGAATATGAATGTGAACGAATATGCTGTGTTTGTTTTTATATATAGCTAATTGTTCTGCCTAATAATTTGATGAAATGAACGTAATGTCAACAGAATATAGCAATAAGGAAATGAAGAACGATGTGTTGAGCATCACACTGTATACCGCATAAAGCAGGTTAGGCAGAGGGAACCAACTGTTAAGATATTCCCGTTCGAGGCACTGCTTATTGAGTGGCGGAATTCAACGCTGCACTTATACCTTGGTGGCGTAGCGAAGACATGAAAACATCCCCCGAGTGGGGATGAGACCCATAACCTCAATATAATTATATTACAATAATTTATCCGTCAACATCAGTACAGCCTCGCAATGTATATTAGATAGCAAAATTTACCGTCATTTTCAATCCCTACTTTGATGGGATTATCAGAGACAATCTCCATCAAGAGCCGGGATTAATTTGATATTGGAATCACTAAGCTCACTCGTACCGTATTTAATTTAAGAGGAATTTTAATTTTGACAATGAATATAAGTAATATTGAAAATTTTCGTTGCTATATTTTACAATAATGGATATTTAGATAAACCTATATACATATTTTTAGCTGAAATGCTGTTAAGGTGACTTTCTATTCAAGTTATAATATTCGTATTCTATATATATATATATATACATCATATATATATATATATATATATATATCCCGGCGTGAAGCTTTGCAAAAAAAGGGTGTATACACACTGTAAATGAACGAGATGAGTCTGCTTGGTTATCGAAGGTATCGAAGGTAGTGTTACAAAATCTTCCTCCATATTACTATCCAAAATAAAAAATATTTTTTACTCAAAACCAGAGTTTTCTTCAGATTAGCGCGTTCAAGTAAATGAGAATCAGCTTTATAATATTAGTATAGATAAGACGTACCAGGACTTGTTCATTAGTCTGCCATTTTAAGGTAAGCTCATTTTAGGGGCATAACCAGAGCATTATCTGACGAGACCGGCGAAACAAAATGTTACATAATAGTAGAAATACAGAAAAATATAAACACCGCTATTTATAGTTAACTCTTTCATTCTAATTAACTCTACTCGAAGCTACGTAAAACTTTTCACAAAAATAAATTACCCGACGTGGAAATCGAACTGGCACCCGCTGAACATAACAATCCTGCCAGTCTGCCTTAATTAAAACTTTATCAAAATATGTTTAACATATAAAAATATTTCATACAACATCTGGTTACAACGTGCACTAACTTCGGGTTTATAAATCTTTCGTTGACTTATAGGAAACGGTGACGTCACAAAGTTTGAAATAGTATGAAATAATAAGCAGAGTAGAGCAGAGCTTTTAGTAAAGTATGAAAAAACATATATTGACATTTTTTTCTTTAGAAAAAAGAGTAGTTATCACATTAAATTAACAAAAAATTGTATTTTATATTGTGTACTTTATAGAGTTCTTTTAAGGATGAAATAGGACCATATTACGGAAACTCCTCCGCTGGTGTCCGTCTGCCAAGAAGCTGTATCTCACGAACGGTATTTTTAACTTCACACTGTAACCCACACATAGCAGGGTAGTCAGAGAGGAACCTAGTAGCCTAGGTTCCTCGCTTTCCATCAAATTATTGCCTTGCATTTTGAGTAGCGGAACTTAAGAAAATCCTTCCAAATTAACTCAGCATGTGAAATAAATTTAAAAAACCGACTGCACGTTTAATAAAAACACAAAGGAACCCTACTGAACTCATTATTAGATACCCGAAATAAAACGAATCATTTTCTCACAGGAATAAGACTAAACTTTTTTTTAATTTATATCAAAATAAACAGTTTTTAATGCACACAAACAGATGGCCTTTGATATGGCCGGTGAAGTTTTATTACATTTTAAATGTTTTATTAGTGTTGTCATATATTTAGGTCGTTTGATTGTAACCACGATGGTAGCGGGTTCGATATTTATTTAACAGTTCTAGAAGACACAGCACAGGTTTTTTAAACAGAGCGAAGAAATTAAAAAAATAAATATTTCATTCTCCGAACCCACAAGCCTCGTAATAGTTCTAAACAACATCATTCAGTGTAAACATGCTAAGTCACCTCCTGTTTTCGAAGTCGGTAAAAAAACAAAATCTCAACCAAGGCATATTTCCATAAGCTAAGTCTGTTCATTATAAGAGAGGAGGTTGCACCCTCATGGGATATATGAGTAAATCTCTCGAACTTTATACATGCAACGAATTTATAGCGGAGTCTTCCAATGAAGGCTTCGTGTTGATTATAAAAAATGTAAGTAAACGATGTGTCTTGTCTCGAAAGCCCTTCTCACTTAAATTCTGTATTATTAATGGCTTTCAAAGGGCATAGGGTGCTTTTTGACTGTATTCTATATAAATTGTATAATCGCTATCGTATTAATATTTCTTTTAGATATTTTTATGCTTCTTAGGGCTGGTTTCAGTGCTTGTTGGAAGATATGAAAGATTTGTTTTATTTTTGGTTTATTATCTAGTTAAATTACAACTTTTAGTTTCACACGGCACAGATATAAATATATATTGTAGGATGGGCACCTGACTATCTTGGGGTAGGAATGGCTCACTCTGACAATACTACTTCTGCGCCCATGGCCCAATAATTCTGTAAAGTAGCTTTGTTGACTAGGGAAGTAAAATTATTTTTAAACTCTGGTCCTCAAGTTCTAATTTATTCTAATTTATATTCTATTCATGGCGGAATGAAAATGAAAATACGCCAAAGCGAAAAAACGAAAGTATTAAAAAATTAATTCCCCCGATTGGGGATTGAACCCATAACCGTTACAGTTACAGTCACTCCCTTGTGCCCCAGACCCACGGTGGCCTCAAGCCAAGATATAAACAAAAAAAATAAATAAAAATATCTACAACAACGAATTAAAATAAAGAAATCAAACAGACGTTTATGCAAATACAGAAAATTGCCTCCGCCATACTTATATGGAAAAAACATATTCGGAAAAGGCAAAGAAATATGGTGACAGTGAAAGGGCGGGTGTTGTAAGAATTTACGTAATGTGAATATTATCTAAGCATATTATAAAAATTATGTTTCTTATTCAAATAAATCAAATATCAACCCGTAAAGCTTATTAGTTCCCGTTTCAGGTTACCCTTAAATTTCTTCTTTTTTAAAAAAATAATGATGTTTCATTTTAACTTTATACTTTTGATCATAGTACTTTTAATAATAAGTAGCTTCATGTTCCACCACTGAGCACCATATATCTCGAAAATCAGATAGAAAGTGGGGAACGGAGTGTTTTGATATTAAGTATCCTCTGCGTACTTTGCTTTTTCGCTTTTTTAGAAAGCATTTGCGCATTGAGTTGCGATACTGACCACTTTGGCTGACCACAACTGGTTCACCATACAACCACAATCAATAACTAAAAAAATATATTTTTTTTTTTGTTTGACGCTTTTTTCTCACATAGGTACTTTAGGTGGAAATATTTAATTATCAACAAGTTAATTTGACATCATATATAAAATCCTAAATATACAAAATTAAACCTACTTTCTCACGTCCTAAAAAACCTTTAGCGAGCCGATAAAAGAAACATAACGTGTATTTTACACCAAATTACCTCTGTGCAGTCAATAAGAGTCGAATTCCCTTCTATACATCCAATCAACGCTGAAGGAAGGCCAGGCGGCCATTTTCCGGCCTTACGCCTTTCATTGAAAAATCTTTTTATGCCATCAAAATGCTATGGTATCTTCATCTTTATGGCCTCAGGTTTAGTGGTGATAATCCTTTAGTAGTTTTAATGTGTTAGTGTAAATGTATGTACGGTACAGGGACCATAATTTGCAGCCAGCGTGGAGTAACCGATTTTTTTCCTAAGTTAGGAATATTAGAGATAGAGATGAATGTATGGAGACTGTTTATACTTAATAATGTTTTCGTTTATGGATTTAGCTAGATAAATTGCGGTGTTAAGTTCTGCCACCTTATATGCGATATCTCTAAAATAGGTGAAAGATTGAAAACCAATTAAAAGAACAAGAAAATTTTTATTATTATATTTTAATATTTTAAGTAAATTGACATAGTTTATTCCATAGATAAAGATATAGATATAGAAGGTAAATAGAATATAGCAGAGTAGACAGAAGGCCTAACCTACTTTCCGTTTAAATTTGAGATTTTGCGTGTTCAGTGATTAACTAGAGTGGGATAAGAATTAGAATATTTAAATATAATCCTTTTGTCAAATCATCATTAGCCTCCATCATCCTAACATCATTAGCCGTCGTAGTGCAGTGGCACAACTACACCTTTGTAGGTTCGATTCCCAAAAAAGAAATTGAAATATTATTATTTCGAGGGGTTATGTTCCGGCACTCAACACGCAAATTGGGTGGAAAGTATGTATGTATATAAAAAATGCATTATTTTTTAATAACTTAATTTTCTTGCTCTGGGCAAGGCAAAGCGCGGCGTTGAGTTCCGCTCTCCGCTACGCCCACACAATGTCTAGATCGTTTGGCGGGATTTGAGGAACTGAAGTGTCATAATGGGAACGGACTGTCAAGGTTCCCTCTCCCTACTGATTGTGATGCAGCGTGGAGCTAAATAAAAAAATCGATTCTTAGTAATATACAAGATCCATATATTCAATAACAGCCAATAAACCTTCTATTTCCTAAACGATCGTAACTTCATTTCTCTTGTATAGCCGAAACAAAAAAGATTGAATTGCCTAATAGCTGAAATCTTAGCAAAAAAATCTAACTAAACCTACCGTAGGCACCTACTATACTGCGCTGGCCTATATTTATTAAAGCGTCGGTGAATTCGGCGTTTTCGTGCCGCGAATACAATCTTATTGTTTCCCTTCAAATTGCCCTCTTATGCCGACTATTCACACAATTCCGTGTATTTTATAGCGTTATCAAGCTTTTAGTTAGCTTTCAGGTGCAGTGGTAAACGTGTCTAATTTATATTGTCGATGTTTAAAGTTTTAATCACTATCCGTTCGAACATTAGTGGCAACGTAGGCACAGGGAAACTAGTGTAGAGACACTCCACTTTCTTCTACCCGCTGAATTTTGCTATATTCTATTGTAAGAAATTTTCCTATTTTTTTTTCGTACGCTGTAACCCGCATGTAGCAATTTAGACAGAGAGTGCCTAGTGTTAAGACACTCCACTTACCACTTTCCTCCAAATTCCGGCTTTGCGTGTTATATGTCGGAACTCAACGCCATATATTTAATTTTGAATGTGCAAATTTCATAAGGATATTTATCATATACTTGTATGTAACAGTGTTTACCTCATTTAACTTTTTTGTTTCTTACTACTACTATTACTGAATCTTTTTAAAAAAAAATCTATAAAGATGCTATCAAAAAAATCTGTAACAATCATATAAGAGAGACGATTTATCATCTCAATAAATCTTCCAGTGGACTACAATCTTTTATCCCGATTACATTGTAAAGCGAACCTCGTCCGCGTGGCTCGCTCAGATATTTCACCAGCAACGAGGGTGTAATCAATGGGCATGTATAGAATAAACATTTTGATTTGTAAATGATGAATGTAGTGCTAATTGTCGATTTTTATTGTTATGAGTATATTTATTTTTCATAGTAAACTTAGAAAATATTACCCTAATAATTGCTGCTTTTATACAAATATTTTATTTGCTTCTTTTTATGCTTTTTTTTCGTCCGCTAACGCTAGGTAAAACCGACGTCGTTGCGGCTCTTATTGGAAGCTATTTTATGTACATTTTTTCTGCTTTATTATAATTATCTTTCATATTTATTATAATTATTACATCTTTTATATACATTTTCAATATTTTTAATTTAAAAAATAATTAGAAAATTTCAATAATGTACATCTATATGCCAAATAAATGCGACAATAATGAGTGAATACAATCGTACAACTCTGGAGAATGAATCGTTTCGTTTTTAAGTAAGTAAGTAAGGCTATAGTACGGAGTTAAGTTGCGCAACTAACATCTAATTTTAACTAAACAAAACTACTCAAGTAACACGTAAAATAAATTCGTTTTTGGCTTGACGCTTTATTTCGCATATAGCTGGATAGACAGATAGAACCTGTGAACTTATTATCGCCTCCATCTCCCATTTCTTGCAGAATTCTGGAGACTTTGCGTATCGAGTGACGGAACTTAACGTCTCCCTTTGTCTCATCGCAAAAGCAAATAAAACGAAAATATAAAACATTTAATTTCGGTGAATAGAAATTGAAGCCACAACCAGTAACGTTCAGTCACACATCCTGACACCACGACTCGCCCCAAATAAAACAAAGAATCACTAAAAATACAATTAAAAACTGAACTTTCTCAATTAAATCATACATTTTCTATATAAAGCCAATTATCCGTAGTTAAAATGAATCACGAAGACCGAAACTATATTACGGCAACGTGTAATTGTAAGATTGCACGCGCCAAAGGATTTATTAGAGAAGTTGGTAAACTCGTATGGCGACTGCAGGTAACTCTGGCGTCTAGCGTTTTGATAATTATGAAATTAACTTTTGTTTGCTTTAATTTTTGTACTTTCACGCCGTATCCGCATATAGCAAGTTTAGGCAGAGGGAACCTGGGAAACTAATGTTAAGACACTTCCGTTTTCCACATTCCGCAAAATTCTGGAGGCATCACCTACCAGAGCCTCAAGTGGGACTTGAACTATTGTGCTGGTGCCCCACAACTGGCCTCACTTTAAATATAAACTAATACAATATATTAAAAAGCTGAAGAGTTTGTTTGGTCGAACGAGCAAATCTCAGGAACTACTGGTTCGAGTTGAAATTTTCTATTTGTGTCGATTTATCGAAAAAATATAGGCAATATTAGATCATGTTGATTGTTTTAATGCAACTCATTGTAGGTAGGAATCCGCGGGTTAAAGTTAATACTAGAAATTAGATAACATCAAAGAAATGAAAGTGAATACAAGTACACAGTATTTGTAATTAGTTTCTCTATCGAGACAAATATAAGATACGCAATGCAACTAAATAAATAACAATTTCACTAATAAGTGATTCATCACTAAGCTTTAATTGCTATCTCCAAATACGAAAGATATATGAAGTAAAAAGAACATATTACAGTTACATTAATTAAACATTCCAAAGCCACTCAATATTAACTCGTCCTAAGCGGGGCTCGAGGCAGACGTAACGCGGTTTATGAGGTGATTTGTTATGTAGATGTCACATTAGACCATTCTCCATACAATTAAGACTTAACTTTACCTTACTTAGATGTATTCATTTAAAATATATTTTGGGATGTGGTTTCTAAATGGAAATTAGTGATGAATTAATGGGGTTTTGAAGAAAATCTTGTATTTTTTAAGGTTCCGTACCCGTGTTACCTTTTGTCAAACGGGATCCTATATTTAAAACGCCTGTCACCAAGCCTATAGACCTGGGACCGTGACAGTTATTACCGTTTAGTAGGTAGGTAACATAATTTTCAGACACCCAGTTCCCGAGATATTTCCACGTATCGCCCAATTTTCAGATTCAAAAAATTTTCAAATTTTCAAATTTTCGACATTTGTTCGCTTCGCCGCACTTGTTAGCAGCGCGGGAATGTGTAAATATTTTTAACATTCTAAAACTGTTATTCCACACTTAGGTAAAGTATATTACTTTTAACCTATCGGGATTTGAACCCGAGCTTCAACGGTTTCCAAAAGACGCGAGTTTAAACCCTAAGATTTAATTCCTGTATATATAAAAACATATAATAAAAACTTAAAACCAACAATTATCACAAATAGCTCAACCATTATTAGTTTCATAATTTCTAAGGAACGCGCACACGTGCATCGCATTATTAAATAATTGTCGGACGAGCTTTAATAGCCCTTAGGGAGGGACTGTATGGATTTGATGTATTTGTAGTATTTTAAAAAGAAATTTGATAATTGAATACAATTTTTAGTAGCTTCACGTTTTTTTTTTGGTAGGCAGAGGGTAGACACCCTATTTTTCGCCAAATTTTCGACATTTTGCATGATGAGTGGCGATGCTCCACACCGCGCCCTATCTACCAGAACGGAAACATGAAATGTTATCAAACCTCCGTTTCTTTATTCACTAATCAATGTTTTGTTTTAGAAGTTACAGAGAAATAAAAATTCCGAACACAGCAAGGTGATGCAAGAGGGAAACTAGTGTTAAGACACTCCGTTCCCCATTTTAAAATAATAAATATAAAAAAATACATTTTTTCCACATATAAATAACATTTTTTCATTAAACTCACGATAATTTCTTGAGAAGTTCTTATTAATATACCGTATATGAATTTCATCTTTTAATTTAAAGTTACGCGAAACAGTTGGCAATGTATGGGACATATGACGCAGTGTTACCAACTTTGCGAGGCAAAAAGATGAAAAAAATTGCTCCAGCAGACACGTAAAACTCGTCGGTGGTCAACGGTTAGGCAAAGAATAAAGGAACAGACGCTACATTATTACTTTATTTTGTTTTTAGCTTCACGCTGTATCCCGCGCATAGCAGTGTAGGCAAAGGGAACCTGGGAATCTGGTGTTAAGACACTTCATTCTCATTAAGACCCTTCTGCTCGCCACTTTCCACCGAATTTTGGAGACATTGCGTTTTGAGTTGCAGAGTCCACGGTAGACATTCAGAGTACTTTCGTATATAGGTAGGTACACCCGAAAGTTATAGGTTCGATTATTTATAATATGAGGTTATGTGTGTTGTGCTGTGATGTGATTAACTTTGGAATGGCCTAACTGTGACAGTGGTACCAGGTCGTGACGACCTGAATACCTTCAAAAAGCATGTCTATTTCCATCTAAAAGGTCGGCAACGTCTGGTATTACACGAGGTCATGGGCGGCGGTGATCACTTACCATCAGGTGACCCATACGCTCGTTTGCCCTTGAACAGTTTCAAGCATTCCGTTACAAGCTACACAAAACGAAACGAAATGTGACAGATCTAAACCCGTTGCTACTCTACACCCGTTAAGCTTATGCACGGTTGTAAAATTTAACGGTTCACAATAAACTGCTGAAACTAAGTCCACGGCCGTAACTCGCGGCACATGTGTCCGCGCTCGCAAGGTTATAGCCGCCATTGGATTTTTTATTATTGTCGAATAAGCACGATTTTAATCGTATATTGCCATATAAGTTTGTATGAAGTGCATATGTGAATATATGTGTGTTCTTAGAGATTAGTTTAATTCGTTGGTTTCTGTAGTAAGCTTGGCGACGACCTCTACAGAGGCTACGGAGTAATTTAAAACAATATATCAATAAAACGAGTGATTGTATACGCGACAGGTCAGATCCGCAAGTTCGATTCCCACTAGAGCAAAATAAATATTAAATATTTTAATTTTCTTTTGTCTGGTAACAAAACAAAGCTCGGCGTAGAGATCCTTTACTCTTCCGTTACTAGAATTCGGCGGAAATTGGAGAACGGAAGTCTTTTTTGAAACGGAGACACGTTTATTCTTATTTCCCGTCAAATTTTTCTAGGCAGTAAATGGCGGAATTCAACGCCAGGCAATTGCCTTGGTGCCAGAGCGAAGAATAGAAAATATTAATAAATATTAATTTATTCCCGGGATTGGGATCGAACTCACAATTATCGCGTTACACCCTTTTGCTCCTGCACCGACGTCCACTATCCTCTGTCCTCCAAATTGAAAAAAAAGATAATTAAAAATACCTATAAAAACACTAAAATATTAATGTACGTGCATTGTACTACATCGTAATTACTATATACGTTACAAGCTACGTAATATATATATTACAATAACTACTGATTATCCTCCTCATTTAACTCACCCGGGGCTTAACGATCCAATACACGCTTTGGAGTCTTGTACGCTGTATGTTTTAATTTTGTTTCGAAATATATTTTCTTTTGCAGTTCGTTGTTAATTTCTTTTATGTTTTTTACTTTTGTAGCTCTTCCCTGTGCCTTGCAGAACGGTCTGTCGCGGTAACATGGGATCCTGTTAAGACACTTCCGTTCTCCACTTTCCGTCAACTTTCCGACACCAGAGCGAAGAAATAGAAATATATAAATTTAAATAATTATTTCAATAAAAAAAATCTTATCTCAAAATTATAAGCAAAGCTGTATCAGTAAATAAAGCCTGTGAATAAAACTTCCGTTACTGATTGACTGACAGTAAACATATAGGTGGAACTACGCGGCAAAAGCTTGTTTGTATAAGTTTCCACTTCGTGGCAACTTTTATTCTTACAGGTCTACGGGAGGTTCCCTATAGGTTGTGATTACGTAGCGAATTTTTATATAAAATACAGAAAAAATATTTTTTTTACTCTAAGAGTACCTTTGCACCATAGAGTTCAATATTACATTTTAATTTCAGGTTGATACCTCCACGGGATCTAAAGAACTTGACAACAGAGTATAAGATTGCCATTTTCCCATTCAGGAATGAAAATGTAGAAATACTAAAATGCTAAGATTAAATCTAAAGTTATACTCTCGTAATATTTTAGCATATTAAAACACTTCAAGAGTAGGAAAATATATAAAAATTTTAGTAGCACTTATAATATATGAATCATTTATTAAAAAATCCTCGCAGTGCACTGTAACAGCGTCTGCCTACGAACACAATGGCTGTGGATTCAATCCTGACACGGGGAAACTATATTTCTTCATTGTGGTAGATAAATTGCGGCGTTAAATTCTGCCACTGATAGAAAAATATATAAAAGAGAAAACCTCGTATCTACAGCATAGCACTGAATTTCCGAACAAACGCTATAATAAACAAATTGCTATGGACTAGACTACAATAAGAGAGACATTATAAGACGACGTTTTTGATCTAAAGAATTTAACTTTACAGTTTTTGGCACAAGCGAAGGCGTTATAGGAAATCTTACATTAAACCCATTTATCCTCAATGAGTCGTAACTTTCTTAATTATGCATACAGAAATAACGTCATCAGTACAATTAAAACTCACGTGATATTCCTAAAATTATTAATACATTCAAATTCTTAGAAGAATGATCAAATTTGAAAAGGGAATTAACGCCCACTAATTTGTAGTCAGACACATTTAAGTGTTAAGTTCCAAACACACAGACCATAATTAATATTTAATGTAATTTAAAGTGAGTCTAACATCGTTTATTCAAACCTATGAACATAGATATAAAGTGTAGTTTTAAGTGCAAACGTGGAAAATATTTCTCTGGATGAGTTAAGATCATTTTTACTCTGATTCTAATATATCTAAAAATAGTGAACGTGACCTAACACTATTTTTCCTTCAAAAATAAAGAAAACTTACACTGCATGTTGCAAGGCAGAATTCAAGATAGCGCCTTGACTTTTTATTTTTTTTCATAGCTCTCAATTTAAAAAAAAAATTTTTTTACGTATGTATATATAGAAATCAAACCTACAATCGTGGCTCTAGAAAAAAATAATTTAAAATAAAAAAATCATCATACAAAAGTCAAGTGCTTATACCATACAATAAAGCAAAGGAAAACGGTCCGCACTAATACTCGACTCACAATGCCTTTGTGCATTTTTGAAGATAGACTGCACTTACAACAATAAGTATTATTTATATAAGACATAGTGGTCGCTCGTACTATGTTTGCGTGGACCTTAACACGTAAACTAGAGAATCACTATTTTCTCCTTCCCTTAGGAATTTGGAGAAATTAGAACACATCTCCAGTACCTAACATTTCAAGTCATAACATGCGAATTCTGGAGGCATTCTGTGTTGAGTGGTGGAATTCAACGCTGCACTTTGCCAGAGCGAGGATATGAAAATATTAAATATTTAATATCCTCGTGTGGGAATCAAACCCGCATCTGATGAGTTAACAGCCCTTGCGCCACGACTGATCGTCTATACTATAGGTATAGAACAACATGTAACAAAAATCGTACCTATACCTATCATTTTACATATTAACAAAATAAATAATTTATATGAAGATTTATTTACACGCTGTTATTGGTTCTGCCGGTGACAATGGACAAATCGTAATTTTCCAATTTTATTGGTATTTAGCGTATTAATCAATTATGCCCATAACAATTTACATAAAATATTAATATGTTAATTGAATTAAAATACAACCGTTGAAAATGCAAATAGATTTTATGTTGGCTGCAGTTTATGCTGGGTTTATTGGGTTTTTTTTTTTAATTTCTTCACACTTTTTTCCGCAAAACGACTCAATGGCGCTGGTGATTATAATGGTAACGTTTGTAGGTTCGATTTTTATTTGAAGGAATTCATATTTTTCACTGTTTCTGCTGAATTCTGATTATATTCCAATGAAAAATTGCTAATGAAGAGATTTTTCCAGTGTCGTCAAATCTCGTTCTTCCACTGCACCGCAGGCACAAGCGTGTGACTGTAAAAGTTATGGATTCAATTCCCACTCGAGGAAATGAAATATGACTCAAAGTTTCCAGAGTGCAGCAGAGAATAAAAGTGTCATGGAAACAGCGTGCCTTATCATTAGGTCTCCAGGTTCCCTTTGCCTTCCCTATGTGCTATGTGCAGGGTACAGCGTGAAGCTTAAAAATTCTAAATTTATAATTTAGAAACATAAATGTAATATGAGAGAAATAATAATTATATCATTACTTCGTTATAAATTTATAAATGGCGTATTAATTATAAGACAACCCTATCATAAATATATTAGTCCAAATAATTTATGATTAATATATTTCATATATCTGCATGTATCTTTCACGTAGTAGGATAGCCAGAAATAGTGTTGCCCAAATGCAAGAACAAGACGAGACTTAGCCAGTCTTGGTCTTGGTCTTGCGCCAATACACCTGGTCTTGGNCTCAGTGCAATAGCGCTAAGTCCTAGCTGCAAGACGCAAGAGTCTTGCAGGCTATGTCTTGTTCTTGCTCAAATCTTGCACGGTCAGTCTTGGTCTTGGTCTTGCTAAAAATACGCGGTCTTGTTCTTGGTCTTGGTCTTGCAAAAACGCAAGAACAAGACCAAGACTGCAAGACCAAGACTGAATTTGGGCAACACTAGCCAGAAAGCAACCTAATGCTAGCATCATATACCACATAATTCTTGAGACATTGCAAATGGAGGCGGAACTCAACGCCGCATATTGTTGCGTTACGAGAGTGACAATATAAAAATAATCAATTTCCAACGTGGAATCGAACCCACGACCGTCGCGTTTACAGCAACACTCCGCTTTATAAAAATAAAAGAGAGAAAAAGAAATTAATTTTTACAAAAAAAAAAATGATCTCCAGGTAGCTCATTAACGGTATTCGAACCTAAAAACAAAACATAAAGAACATTAAGTGTCATTTTCCTAACAAGATGCGTACGTCCGTACGTAACAAAAACATCACATTACTTATTCCACATTCATATTTCATTCAGCGCGAATATCGTCTCTACGTCGACGCGTTAAGAGCTCGAGCTGTCATAAATTAGGAAGTATCTTGACTTTCCCAATTTACACTACCAACTTTGGTTCCCATTTTGAACCTTATCCCACCCTGATAGTAGTGGAGTAGGATGAAGGGAACCTTGCGTTTTGAATATAAAGATGAATGATACATCTCTGTAGGTGGCCCGTGACAGACAGATGTTCCCTTTTATCCCATACATCGCAGCTCGCTTCGGCCATTTTTTAATTTTAGACTTTCATTTTCAAACAAACGCTAAAGTTCTTTGTTGCCTTAACTGTTTAGCAAATATTGAACTGGGTGTAAGGTATTTCAGTTTGATACGTTTTTAGAACGCGTTTTGCTGGGAATTGGCAAAATTTTCTAGATTCTGAAATTGTATTGGACGATATTTTAGATTTAATACGAAATGTGAGGCAGTTGAAATGTTAATATCTATTAAATATATATTGAATATGAAAATCTTAATTAAGATTACTTTTAATTAACGTATATAATCTGGTATTCGATTGTTTTCATCGCTAGTGTTTATTACTGGCAGGAACACGACAAAACAGGCGAAACTTTACATCGGGTTTTGTCAATCTACCATAGGGAGTATAACCAATTTCCCCAATCGAACCTGCAGCCTTCTGCTTCAACGAGGGCCTAAATTCACTCCCAACCAACCAAACTCTGAAATATATTGTACAATTTTCTATGATTTATAGTCGAAATACCAATATTGGTATACGTCACATCACCTGAGTATAAACAGAATATGTGCCTATTACGAATAAGATATAGCTTTCCATTTCCCTTAACAGCTCCCGAGGGGCGATATTCAGTAGAACAATGAATTTGGTAGAACCATATGATACTTGCTTACGACTATGTTTATATCAAATTAGGTATATCATAAACAGGCCCTTATGGTCTAGTTCTTATGTTATATATGGGTTTGAACCCATCAAACCCGTAATCGTCGTTAGTAGCACTCGTGATAGGATAGGTTATAATAGAAGCATATTTGATTCTTACTTGCCTCTTGGCAACACGCAATGCTTCGAAAAATTGGCAGAAAGTTGGGAACGGAGTGCCTTAATATTAGATTCCCTCTGCCTACCCTGCTATATGCGGGATACAGCGTGAAACCGAAAACAGAATATAAATTAATACTGGGTTCAAAAAAAATCGTGAAATATACTAATATCTGTTAGCAAGTACCAGTATTCTGTTTGAAGACGGTCCAAGTCTCATACAACTGGGCTTCTAACGATGAGGGCGCAAAGTAAACTTTCGTCTGGTATTTCGTTTTTTTAATCTTTTTCTTTTCTCTTCAGTTTCCTTTTAGAGTTCCCAAAATGATTTGCTCGAATGTCTGTGTGTTATTTTTTAAGCATTCCTTTTATTTAAAGGGATAAATGAGTAATTTTTGAGACGGCACATCGCGTCACTGTATCGCGATGGCTTTAGGTTCGATTCTCACTGAGGGGTGATACAATATGAGTGTCTTCCGGCGCGAGGGGAATGGACTATCTCATTCACTCAACTTTTATATTTTGATATTATTTATCAAAGGTAAAGTTCAAAGAAAAACATAAATCATAATAATAAAAAAACAAATAATAAGGTAAAGAGCTACATTTAATTTCTTATTAAGATTAATTAAAGCTACGTGTATCATGTTACTTAATTACATTTTATTTTTAGTAAAGTATTAAATGCTGTGAGAAACTTTTCTGTCTTTCATTTTTCCACTGGGCTCTTGCAATTTTACATCTATATTATCCTATCCTATTCTATCCTATATCTTATAAAACAAAGTCGCTTTTCGTGTCTGTCTGGCGTTGTCTAAGCCACCCAAAGGATTTTGATGCGGTTTTCACCATTAGGTCGAGTATTTCTCATGGAAGGTTTATATATAGTTTATTATTTGGCGACAAATGTGTATAAATAAGATCTAAAAAAAAGTCCGCGACAGCATATACATATCTTTTAAGAATACGGTGTAGTGATCATATTTCTGTATAAAAATTGTAATTTCAATATATTTTTAATTGTGGTGGATATTTTTCCATAATGGTATTAATCCTTATCCTTTAAAATACTTTATTAATTTCCTACGTTAAACGAAGATAAAATTTGCTTTTTACACTATTTCGAAATTGCGAATAGTTTTAGAGAAAAACGCATTTAATTGTTGACACATCACGCCGTTGACACATCAGCTGTATGTTACTCAAGTTTCACTTATCCCTTACTCTCAGCATATAAATAAGTATATTAGTTACGTTGGCCATTTAATGTAGATCAAAACTGTCTTTTACTGTTTTTCATTTTAATAAGTACTTTAGAAGTTGTTACAATATCAAAAAATCCTTGCTGCGAAACGGCTTATACAAGCGCGTCCCCTGCGCCCGCCTAACACTATAAATAACCTAACACGCATCGGTGGTTCAGTGGTAGAATGCTCGCCTGCCACGCGGGCGGCCCGGGTTCGATTCCCGGCCGATGCATTCTATTTAATTTTCCTCACAGGCAGCCACGTAGTGCTTGCTTTTCATCAGGGACAGAATACCCTCTTCAGCATTAACCACAAGCTCGAAAAAAAAAACCCGCCTGCCTCTATAGCAACGAAGATTTAGATGCGTTTGCACGTATTGGATAATTGGAGTTGAATGTATTATTTCAGCGCGATATATTTGGTTTCATATTTTTTGTAGTAGTTATTAGTAGGTAGGTTTTTGTTTATAATTTCTTCCGTTTAAAAATAGTCATTTAACTATCTAAAAATAGTCATTTAAATATATTTTAATAAGTACTTGAAAAGATTAGTAGCACAGATTTAAAATTACGGTACCTACTAAAAAATCCTTGCTGTGTAAAACAATTGGAAAATCCTTATTGAAACTACGAAAATGCGGGTTGCATTAGGGTTTAATTAATTTTCACATTATCTTAAGTGCTTTGCAAACATACATTATATGAATAATCCAGTAGTTAAAGCGGGCGAAGCCGCAAGAGGGTCGCTAGTTTGATTCTAATAAGAAAACAAGTTTTTTTTCTGTGTAACATAATTATAATCTTAGAAATGTTTATGACTATTTTATTATAAGGTTTTAATTATTAATTATTATTTTCCAACAAAAAAAAAACCTAATACCGCACTATGTCCAACCATTCCATTTTTGTTTAAAACTTGGACTTAAAAACCAGTCAACCCAGTCCCATCCCTATCGCCTAACTAAAAGCTGGAATTCAATATAAAGGTGGTTAAACTAGGCACAGGCGTTGAATTGGTCAGTAGGGACTGACCAATTCAACGCCAAAATCCAACAAATAAATACAAATTTCATCATTCTCAAAACTAAATTAATTATTTAACCAGCAAATATTCTAGAAACCAAAACTCCGTAACCGCCGCCGCCGCCGTACTGCAGAGCCACCCGCCTCTGTTAGAACGATTTATCTCAAGCGAACGCTTGAAACTGACGGGACAGACATACAGCCATTAGTTATAGTAGAGAATAGATACAATGACGTTGACGACTTAAACTTCTTCAACGTCACTATGAGAAATTAATTGGTGAGTGAGTTCATTGGACGTATGTAGCTTGAGCTCTTGCTAGTTATACCGCATTAGAAGTATATTATGACGTATTAGAAGGATTTGATAACCTAGTGTTAAGATACTCTGTTTCCATTAAAATACTTCCGCTCCCCACTTTCCGCTGGATTTTGGACAATTTATCGGTTTAGAGTGGCAACATTTAAGTTTTTACCTGCGGCTTTAGCAGCATGGTCAAATCGGAATCACTATGAGTACGCAACACGCACAGAATATAGTCTCCTGTTGTATTTTCTCTATTTTTCTTTTTCCAAATTTCCAACTTTCCTTTGATAAGGAACAAAACAGGATCTTAAATTTTACGATCATATTCAACGTACGCCACGGGCTACAATATATATTACATATATTTACAATATCTTTGATAAAAAGTATACATTTTTCACTTTCTCACTTTTACTTGCTTCTTGTAGTAAAAACTAAACTGTCATGTTAGCTTCATGTAGCAAGGTATGCAAAAGGGACCATGTAGTAGGTCACTGCATTCTCCACTTTCCACTATTTCGAGGATTTTGCAGGCATTACATGCTGAGTAAACATCACGTGGAACATTACTGGTGGTGTTTATTGCTGATCTTTTGAAACTTTTAATTGTGAACAGTCAACTACGGTTCAACTGCGGTACAATGATTAAAAAAGTTTACGTATTTTTTAGCTTCACGCTATATTCCTATGCAAGTAGAGCAAAACCAAGAGTTACGAGATTTCCTTCCGCCCAATTTTTGAGAAATTGCGTGCTGAGTAGACAAACAAGCAATCCATACCTACAAACGACATATATATATCACAAATAGAATGTATAGATACATCAATAGAATTGAACTTTAATCCCAGTATAACACAAATGCTTTAATTAAATGCGAAGCCGTAAAGCACAATTAGCAGAAGCTAAACACCTAATACCCATCTATATAATTACACTCGTGTATTGTGTAACCGCACAGCTACTTGCCACACAAATACACTCCTTATATGGTATGCGGTAGGATCTATAGATCATTTGATCGGTGTCGCAATCGGCGTATTAAATCCGTAGTAATGTGCGGATAATTATGTTCAAAATAATTGCTGTTAGATCGTATATATTATTAAATTAAGTTTTATTAGGTCATTATGGGAAATTATAGTTATGTTTTATTAGAAGTTGCTTATAGGTTTAAATTATATTTTGGGAAATAAATATTTGGAAGTTTTTAAAAAGCTGGACGTCGCGAGATTTGAACCAGCGAATTCAAAAAACTTTACGTTATTGCATATATCTGTACGTAGAAATTTTTACACTCTTTTTAGATTTTGTCCTGTATGCTGTATGACAAGAACACGTACAGAATGCACTTTATTAAAGCAACAATGCAAGTGGGTGCAGCCGCAGGCGAGTCACTATTTCTTCGTATACCCCATGTACCTACGATGTACCTACATAATATAAATAATATTTTCATCTATTTTTTTTATATTGCGCTTAAATGTCATGTACAATCGGAAAAATCGCATTTTTTTTTTACTTTTTAAAACGCGTCGGTTGAGGTATCAATTCCCTCTCGGACGAATATAATATTTAATATCTAATATGAACATGAAGGAAAAGAAGGAGTATTTTAACACTAAGTTTCCAGGGTCGCTCTACCTACCCTGCTATATGCGAAGTATTTTCGTACATATCAAATAGAAAAAGAAAAACATGCCAAGACATTCCCTTCTTTGTTATCAAGACATTGCGTATGTACTAGCATAACTCAAGTCCTAATTTATACGAGTATACTTGATATCATTTCTTAGTACAGATACGTATCCTTTACAAAATAATATCTACATATGAACATATATGTATCAATAAAATTAATAATTAAACTGATATTCAATTGAACTCTACGTTCACATTTCCCTTTGAATCTCTTCCACAATAAGCGACGGAGTTGAAAAAGCATACGTAGTAATGCTTGGATGTTTTCAATGAAAGCAATTTCATGGGAGATAATTAATATCGATGAAATCGGTACATTGTTACATTTCTTGATGATTCTGCTAGCGCTAATAACCTGGGCTTTGGAATATCTAGATTGTATATGCAATAATCGAATATTTTAGGCCATTGCAGCGCAGCGGTACAGCGTTTGACTGTAAATGCGACAATTGTAGGTTCAATATCCATTTGGAATAATGATATTTTGATTTCCTTGATGAGTTCCTCTTGTCAATACTCACATGACATTGTCTCGATTGACATTGGGAGGAAAGTGAAGTGACACTCCGTTTCCCGAGATTTTATTTGCCTGTTCTGTAATATATGGGATACAGCGCGAACCCAGTTAATATTTGTTTTTATTTGTATATATATGTAATATAACCTAAGTTTGCAGCCTCATTTATTGAAAAATATAAAAAAGTTTGTGAAAATAATAAAATAATTTGCTTTTTTATCGTTTTTTTAATTATATAGTGTCCAACCTGCTTACACTTTCATAATGTATATGATTTCTAAAACGAAGATTATATATCTATTATTGAAATAAGTAACAATATTATACATATATTTTTAACATTTTTTTTTAATATATCTAAAGTGACGGTGTTCCAAAACTAACATCTTGTATACGTATATTTTTCTTAAAAAAACCTAGAAATATTTCAAACAAAAAAACAGCAACGCTTACACCGTACAAAATCCCAATCAACATGAAAGCCCCAAGCAAATGTTGGATACTTAACGGCATTATAGTTCCCGTACCATCGGAGCTGATCCTGTGGATAAACAACTCCTCATTCCATTTATCAATCAGGCCATTCTCCGAAACGCTCCGTATAATATTATTGAACCTCGCCAGCATTGGGAACCATTTTCTAAACAACAGTACAACACCGTATTTGTACAGGTTATCGCTTTCCGGGAAGCAGTAAACCAACCCGGCACCTTTGCCTAACTCCTGATCCATGTACTCGGCTTGCTTCCTCGACGCAATAACACCGAAATTTCTAGACAAAGCCGCCCGTCTTATTCCCTCAGCGAACGTTGTCGAGTTATATTTGCGGTACAAATAAAACGAGCTAGCGTTATTAGTCTCGAAATAGGCGCGGTAAATCTGCCTGCCACCCAAAGGAATTCCAGAGTCGATGAGCTCGGATTGACTACTTATCTGCTTATCAAATCTGGGGTGCATTAGGAAGCTTCTCAGGAACGATTCGTACGTAATACCCATATTCAAAGCGAAACAAAGCCATCCGAACATTAGTATGCGGAACTGCGATGATTTCGCGTCGAATTTAGCGGCCCAACCCAGGAGCATGCATAATGTCATTAATATTGAGTACGTTGGCCATTTCGTGTCTCTATTTTCTTGATAATGCAAATAGTGGAATATTAAACCCATTACCAGGACGCTAGAGAAGGTGGCGAGCCACGTCGTCCACTGGAATATAATGATTAAATTATCCCAAGTCACCGCCTGCCTCGCTTTGGGCACGCACCAAGTCATTTCGTCTTGAGTATAACTTATAGTCGGATGAAATAATTTCCGAGTTTTTCTAGTAACCTCTATATTACCTATAAGGAGGTCTGCGGAATCGTTCATCAACAACCCGTAGCCTCCATCCGCGGTCCCATTAGGGTAGACCTCACCCCAATTTTCTACTTTCTCTGACATACGAATAATAAGGCTCATGTTTGTGAATTGACTTATAATCTTCACAAGATTTATCTCTCCGCCCTTTTGAAATTCATAAGCGTCGTTCCACATTGTGTTCGCAACTTTCCTTTCAGGCGGCATCACGTACGGTTCAGATATTATGGCATAAGTTATTAAAGGGCAGCCTTTCAAGTCTAATGGAAACATATCCCTTTGAACCTCTAATTGTCTTATATTGTTGTTTTTGCAAACATCTAATACGTAAACGTGTTTACATTTTCCCGCGCAATTTTTGCTATCGTATGGTGTCCAGGAGTAGGAAGTGACTTCGTCTGTCACGGGCGAGTATATAAATGCTATGCTTTTTAATAATTTATAATGACGTAACTCGTTTATAAATGCTTTGGAGACATCCTCGCCCTTCTCACCCGTTTTCAATCGATAATAAATAATGGCTTTTGCTAAAGGGTTCCAAGAAGGGAGGCCGCTTAATTGAATCAAATGGTTCAACAGTTCAAATTTCTTTTTTAGTATCATCAAATAATTCTTCGCCTTTTCAGGAAAATGGGATGCGTTCGCATGTTGCCTGAAAGCGTTTTTAACCATTATACTATAATTTTTCCCGCCGTGCATAGTTTTCAATAGGAAATTTTCAGCTGCAGACGCTTTAGAATTCACACTGACGATGATAATGCTGCCACTTAGGGCCTTCTTCTCGACGAAGTATTTACCAGACAGTCTCAAAACACACTCCGCGCTGTTCGTTATTTGCTCGACATTCTCGGCGTCTTTTAGGAATGGGTTCTCGCTAGACGCTATGAGTGCTAATTTTATAAAAAGTAAATATTTGAACAAACATCTGAAGCGCATTTTGAAGGTGTGTTTATTGACGCCCTGCAGAGGCATTACAATCAAAGTGATTGTAGCACTTAAATATATATCTAATGGAAGTCAGTAGTTGTAAACATTGGATATGTCTTTTTTATGTATATGTTTATTTTATATATTTATTATAGTTGAGTGACGAAACTCAACACCGCGCTTTCCCTCGGTGCTAGAGCGGAGAAAAGGACACTATTCAATACTTCGTTTGCTCTAATGGAAATAGAACCCACAACCTGTCGTCTTTCACACACACTTGCGCCATTGTATCACGACTGTACTCAAAATAGGCGAAGGTGTTATTTTCTTATGGAAATAAATATTTAATTTCAGACCTCAAAATAGATAGACTCTATTGTTTTGTTTCATGTGTCTTGACGATGACTTGTCAATGACCATTGTGGTTTCGAAATATTCAAATACAACTTCGAGGTTTCTGCTAGGTATCTTTTTGTTTTGATTGAGCTTTAAGCAAAATGCGGCGTTTGGTTGCGTCAATCAACATTTCATTGTGTTTGGAATGGGCTGTAAATAGTTTATTACTTATGAGAAAGTTGTTTGATAAACTTGTCTGTCTTATCAGTAAGATACTGATTAGAAAAAAGGGAAATGGAAAATAGTTTCTCCTCATTCATGTGGAATTTAAATGATTTATAATTATGACATGTTATTGACATAATAACAATAAAATTAACATTTAATTGAATTTACATGATTATATTCATATTTATAATCGAATGTTATATTTTAATTTTTAAAATGAAAATTACTTATAATCATAAAGTAATGTGAGCAGGTTCGAATCCTGTAAATTAGGAACAGTTTCGCAATATTTCTGGGAAAACAGTAGAGAAGCCAGAGATAAGTTTCTTCATTTCAACCCATTATCTAAAAAAAATATGTAAAAAAATGTTGCTAATATCTGTTTATAATAAAGTTACCCTTAACATTATGTTGACATTTAAAACTAAATTGTCCTATCATAGATATACAATTATATTGATAATGCTCACCGTGAACTTCTGACTGGCTAATGTAGGGAAATTGAAACGACAAGGGTACAACATGACATCTTGAAAAATATATGCTTACTAGTTAAAACATCTGACGATTGCTGACTGTCGTTTGTCTAGCATCTTCAGTTTAATTAGTGGTTGGTTTTTCGCGGCGTTGTGCTCCGTAATTTAACCCATAATGTCTTGATTGTGTGGCAAACGAGGGACGTAATGCGCAGGGTTAGCACTATATAACACTAGGATAGACACGGTCGACGACAATCGCATACAAAAGGGATAGGAGAAGGAAGACGAGAAGAAAGAGTTTTATGGAGGGAGTCTTCTGGACTCTTAACAATTTAATTTCCCTCCTTTATTATCCCTGCCGTATGCGGGACAAGTGAGGAACTAAAAAAAAATATAAGAGAAAAAGTTTATTAGACGATGTAATACAGATAAGCAAATTATTATCAAACTAATGCTACAACAACCGTAAGTTTTTTTTTTTTTTTTCGAGCATGTGGATAATGCTGTTAGCCTTATTGGCTTTTACAGCGACACCGGTTGGGTAGGGAAGAGGGTACTCTGTCCCTGAAGAAATGCAAGCACTAAGTGGCTGCCTGTGAGGATGTCGACGACTGTAAGGGCGCCCCCTGCGGGACTCGAACCTCGGCTTGCGGCCGTCGAGCGGACTGGGATTTCACCTATGCTAAGCAAACCAGCCGCGACATGAAGTCGCGACTGGGGACAAATTAGACTACTCTAAGGGAGCTAACGGTCCCTAACCGCTGGGCCCGACCGCGCCGAGGCGCGACCGAGCCGTTGAATAAGCTGGACTTCGTCGTCGATTCCGTCGACGACGGTGTTTGTGTCGTGTGTGAGTAGTGTGTTTCCTACCTACATACGGGGCATTCGCTATAGTAATGGCGTCATCGGGGTCTAAAAGGACGCTGCGCGGGCGTCTACGTCTAGGGAGCGCGCTAGGGATGTAATCACACGCATTTACGATGAGGGGATTCGCGTGCGAGCCTGCGCGCTCAAAGTAGCGCTTCGCTAAGCGTTTGCAGTGCTCGTGAATCGATTCCAGTTCAAAGTCTCTATGTAGGTCGACGTTACGCACGAACCAGGGACAACCTGATGCGATACGTAAGAATTTATTTTGTACCTTTTGCATGGGATCTAGCTTAGTGTGCGCGAACGCTACACAAGCATAAGAGAGGACGGGTCTTATACAAGTTTTGTATAGTGTCAGCTTATTTCTAAGTGACATTTTACTACGCTTGTTAATGAGATAGTATAATCTATTAAGAATGAATTTAGCTTTATTGCAAGCTTTCGTGACGTGGGGCTTGAAGGAAAGTCTAGAGTCTAATGTGACACCTAGATATTTGACCTCTTTTTCCCAGGGAATGGCTTTATCTAATAGATAGATGGTAGAGATTTGCTCTGAACGAGCGCGAGGGAAGAGTATCGCTTTACTCTTTTCTGGATTAACCTCGATTCTCCATTGGCGGAACCACACACCAAGTGCGCGGGCCGCTTTCTGAAGTCGATCGGCTATTATGCGTGTGTTACGCGAAGAAGTGTATAGGGCGGTATCATCGGCGTACATAGCCAAGTGTACATCCCTGGTACGAGGTATGTCTCTTGTGTACAGCGCGTATAACATAGGAGAGAGGGTTGAACCCTGGGGGACGCCTGCGCGAAGGAGGCGGGGAGAGGAGAGAGTTCCTTCTACTTTATAGCGGAAGTATCTATTTGACAGAAAATCCCGCAGGATGCGCACGAGACAGTCTGGCAAGCCAGAGCGCCGCAGCTTGAAAATCAAGCCGTTATGCCAGACCTTGTCAAAGGCTTTCGCTACATCGAGAAAAATGGCGGCAGTGTGTCTGCGGTACGAAATTTTTACTTTATATTGGGCTATGTGCTCTACCACGCGATGGACTTGGTGGATGGCGGAATGTTTCTTTCTGAAACCGAATTGCTCTTTGATGAGCAGAGATTTGGCTTCTACCACCTCGGAGAGTCTAATGAGAATGATTCTCTCATAAATTTTACCTAAACAGCTGAGAAGGCTGATAGGTCTATAGCTAGAGGGCATATTCCGCGGCTTGTTAGGTTTCGGTATACCTATGACAATGGCTTCCTTCCACTCATCGGGGAAGGAGCACGACATGAGAAGGGAATTAAAAATAATGACCAATAGAGATAAGAACTGAGCCGGAAGGGACTTAAGTGTTCTATTAGACCATTTATCGGGCCCCGGGGCCTTCCTTTCTTTGAGATTTTTGATGATGTCTTTGACCTCGTCTTCCAAGGTCGGGCGGAGCGGTTCCCCTTGCGAGGGCGTCAGCGCCCATTCTGCGACCGCGGAATCCACGCGCGCTATGTGGCTCTGGTCGCAGGGCTGACTACTCGGAGTACATTGAGCCTCTAAACTGTCAGCGAGACATTCCGCTTTTTCGGTGTCACAACCGTAAGGTTGTAGTAATACAATATCTAATTGCTAAGCGTGTTTTTTTTTTCACTTGGCACCGACTTCGAAATTATAAAATATTTGAATAATTATTTTTCACTTTTTAGTTCGTTGTTAGAAGTCGGTTTTTCCTTTTTGTTAAAATTAATTTATATCGTTCCTTTTTTTAACTGTAAAAGTTACAAGAATAAAGTTGTGCTATTTTTATTAAGCTTCTCGGTGTTGAGTACCGTAACTCAACGCCACGCTCTATTCATAAATGTTCTATGCGACTAATAACATGCCGAACAATTTAAAAAAATGTGGTAAAATCATGCGTGGGCCTGTCTGTCTGTCTTCGTAGAAAATGTAAATATATACAGCACAAAAAGGATTAAATAAAACAAAATAACAATGTAAATTACATAATTTATTATTATTTTCAAAATTTGATCGCTTTACACAAATAAATCTTGTCCGACCGGAGTCGGTTACACAAACCGCAATAAAAAACTGTTTGACAAAACAAAAGTTGTTATATATTAAAAAATTAAAGACAATAGATCATTTGGTTTATAAAATACAAAAAATGTAAGAGAAATTTAAATTTAATTTGCTATTGATAAAAATAAAAGACTAATTGATTAATGAGATTAATTGACTCAAATAAATGATTATTATTTTCCCGTTGAATTTGTTACCGTTCTTCTCAAGTCTGTTCTTCTCTTTACTTAAGTCTGATACTTGAAAAGAACGGGCCGAAGGAGTTGACTTGAGAATATGAACAGAACTGACTGATTTTAGTAAAACCTAGTAAACGATTCATACTTCTTATTTTGATGGAAATTATTTGACCTTGACCAAAAAATCGATTGTCTTTAAGAAAGCAGCGGCAAAAAAAAAACAATTTATGAAATAAAAAGACTTAATACACAAACCACAGATTACGACTAAAATTGACAAACAAACAGATGTTCTAACATTTGTGCCGTAAAACGAGTGTGAACGTACACCGTACAGTACCGCTTAATTATACTATATACAATAAATGCAACTTCGAGTACCTAAACCTGTGCTCCATAACAATCTATATAAATATGATTTTTTATTAAAGCTAAATTGAAAATTTTATTGAGAAAGAGGAAATCGGGACGGTGGGAGGTTTTTTTTATAAGCGATCATACAAAATACTTCAAGCTTAAGGTTACACTTAGTTGAGAATCGATGATGACAATGACGTTAAATGACGACAAATGATATTTGTCTCAAATGAATTGGAAAAAAAAACTGAATGATTTCCGATGGACACTATATATGTAGGTATTAATAAATAGGACACAATAGGACGCATCGAGGAACAAATCCTGGTATTAGAGTGTTACGATCGTTTATTTAATTATTTACATTCAACAATTGATTTAACATGCATTTAAACATTTTGCATTAGGCCTCTAGTTTTGTAACGGAATGTCTTTTATATAAGAATTAAATATTTAGGGAAGTCAGTTTTCAATTTTAAAAATATAACGGAGGATTTTTAAAATTATCAAAATAACTCCCAGAATACAGTAGACGCTTATTTAGGAATTATTGACTGTTCAAAATTAATGTTGCCAATAAAAAAATATTTTTAAAGAGTTACTCGTGTATTTTTCTTTACTTTACATGTTTAACTAAAATAAATTCAACTATTATCATTGACATACATACATACATATAGATCAAAACACAACGGGTTTAAATCTAAAGAAACACCACCTACAAGCTCGTACGTACGTCTTTACCTTACACGGCCCAAGCTATCGACCACATTAATGATAATATGACTACACGCCTCTATTCATTAAAAATATTGTATAAGACCTAATATACATATACATATATAGGAAAGAGAATTGTAATTATAAAAGTGTCATAGTCTTCAATTGAACGATATGCTTAATTTTCTGTGATGGCAGCCCGAATTATACACCTGTACCCTTATAATATGGTGAATTATATCATTTACTACTTGAATTATATCATCAGATATTAAAATTTGGAGCCTTTTTTTTTCAAATTAAGAGTTTCCCCAAACCAATTGTTTTTGGGTAAAATATGTTTATAATAATTCTTTATTTGATAATTTCAAATAATTTGGAATAATTCTTTAATTGATAATTTCCAAATGTGAAGTCAAAAGATCAAATAAGAACATCTGACGTAATAAGCTAATCGTAGCTTAGTCTTAGCGTAATATGAAAACATGGGAGGCGGAAAGGACCTCATATTATAATAGGAAAGCGATGACTGTACAAAATCAGAATGAACGACAATTTTTTAAGCACTTTTACACATGTTTTTCTTAAACCTTCTCCGATGATCATTTAATAAATTTGATGAAACAGCAAATTCTTAGATTATGCAAATTTGAAGTTTCCAATGGGCAATTTAGGTTTACAAAATTTAAAATAACTTATAAATATTTTTTTCGAGTTCATCTCGATGGTTATAAGAAAAATATATGCATCTTTCTCATATATCTCTTCCACGATGTCTCGATACTTCCATTATTTCACACACGATCGCACAAGTGACGTTACATTAATTAATATTTACATTAACACTCGCGTATCAGTCAGTATCTTATGCAACTTAAACTTTACTAATCGACTTTCACACTTTTATCGATATTCATCATTCGATTAGCATTATAATCGTTATTTGACCAAACATGCAAATTAATTGCACTAGTTCCGAGAATTAACTGAATTTTACTAAAAAAAAGTTTTTAAAAAGCAGTTTTATTGTTAGATGAAATTGCATATTCAGCCAAATGACGACACCGATCAGTATCAACCAAATATCGATTACATATCAATTTTGATATCGATTATTCATCCAACCAGCTAATTAAGGAAAGCGTCTACGGGTTCATATTCGAATCACAACTAGTCCTCGTATATAAATCGATCTACGGCTGATATGTTACCTTTTACGTGACTTGTATGGATAAGTATACATTACCTGTTATTATAATCAGAAAGGAATCAAAAGAGAGAGAGTGAGTTATATTATATAAATGCTAGCACCGTAATGGATTGAACAATACTTTTGGTTTAAGTTAATTATAAAACTTAAAGTTGTTTGGAGATCAATTATGAAAATAATTATATTTTAATTTATTTCAACTGACTCTGATTATAACAACATATAATGTAAGAAATTAAAATGAATAACAATACAACTAACAAAAAATAACTAATCCACCGAAGAAGAAGAAGGAGAATACAAAAAAATCGACATCTAAGTAATTAATGAATACACGTCAAAAACAGTAAAGAATGAATGACTTAAGATTATTTAATTTAAATACACATAAACATACATAATAATTAAGAGACATTACAACCCTAACATCACAAACTCTTATATTCTTATAAAAAATATGAAAAAAATTTTTATAAAATTGACATATTAAGACAAACAAGCTTACATACAAACATGTATATAGATGTATAAGCCCATCTACACAAGTCACGTATGTTCACTAGTGAGAAACGTGAGCTTTTCATTTATTTAATTATAATTTCATCATAGTTCATACTAAATTATCATTATTTCATTATCATTAAGATTATAATTAAATTGTGATAATTTTGTTTTTGAAATCATGGTATATCAATATTTTTATTATATTTAAAAATCTAAAAGAAAAGACAAACAATAAAGTTATAAATTATTTCATGCACTTGAAAATATATGTAAATTTTTGTAAGATAACTTTTTTAATCTGTAATTTGACCCACACAGACAACTTATTATCATTGCCTGAAAAATCTATCGAAGTCTATCAAGTCACGTTCCCCACCAGCCCTATAACATATACGCACACTCAAACATACATACATACAAAACCTAACGCCCCCCGTATATATCTACACGTACCACTCCTTGATACCGTCGCGTTTGACGGGCTGCGGTGCGAGCGGTGCCAGTGGGGGGGAACCGTTGCGGGTAAGTGGCAACGGTTGCAGATTGCGGGCGTTGGCGTTCGCCGTTTGATAGCTGGAGTGGGCCTGCGACATTATTATACAGAATTAATTAAAAATAAGTCAGAAGCCACAGTGAGGCCTGTAAATACGGCGGTTGTGGGTTCTTTTTCCACTCTGGAACCTCTTTTCATTTCCTCGCTATGGTAACAAGAGCAACGACAAACCGTAGCGTTGAGCACCAAAAATCAACACGTAGCGTCTCGAAAGTTGGGCGGCGCGTAGGTAACGTAGTATCTTAACAATAAGTTTCCTCTGCCTACTCTGTTATATAGATATAAAGATATAAAAAAGCGTCTTTTCTTATAGTTTCCTACAGTGCCTTTCCAAATAGTTGAAGCTGGCTATTTACTCCGAATAATAAGTAATATACTACAAAACACAGCCCACCTGATTCCCCAACAAAGCAGCACTGGCGCTCTGTTGGTAGCTCTTGTCCTCCGTCACCTTGTAGGAGGGGTCGAGGCGGAACACGAGCTTGAGGACGATGATCACTATGAGGATTATTGCTATTAGCACTGACGCTACTATACCTGGAAGTAATAGATAATTGGAATTGAACGTACTTATGTATAAATCTGTCATAATAAAATTCGCTGAAGACAAATACAATGCTAGCCAAATGAAAACCACGTCTTAAGTAGGAAAGTGTACACATAATATGATTCTACATGTTATTAGACATCGTTGTTACGATAGGTGTTGGTTTGGATTCTCACTCAAGGTTTTTTTTAATATTTTCATTTTTCTCGCTCTGATGAGGAAGCATGGCGTGGCGTCAAATTCCGCCATTTAACACACACAGAAGAATGCGACGCGCTTTGTAACTCATATATGCAGACGCAATGTTTCAAAAATTCAGAAGTACAAGAGGAACTAAGAATCGTAACTATTACTTTAAACATATTACTTTAAAAAAAAGCAAAAAAATATATCTCCAAATAAAATCCTACAACACCAAACTCACCAACAATCGTAGCAAAAAACTCCGATTCAGGCGGCACCACCCTACTATCAGTAGTTTTCGGGTGGTACCATTTAGTAGTAATCTCATGTTCGTATCCATTATAATCCGGATGTATTCTTGGACCCTTATCATGTTCTTCTATTTCATATGTGGGCGATTTAGTTTCTATTTCATTCTGTTTGTCTTCGTAGTCCGGGATGATTTCTTCTTCTGTTGTGTGTGTTGATTCTGTGTGTTTGCCCGTCATTGTTGGTGTGAAATGGCCGGGGTAGGAGCGATCTGCAATATTAAGATAGATAAATATGTTATTTATAGTGAATGTTAATTTATTTATTAATATTAAGTTTAGGGTTTCTTTTTTGTTCATATTGAGTATCCTGATGAAGTAGGGTCATCGTGGCGCGAGTGCACAAGCTTACGACTGCAATTAATGGGGAACAGAAATGTCGTAATGAGAACGGAGTATTGTAACCCTAGTTCCACCAACCACAAGACTTATTTAAAAAGAAATACAACTTACCATCAGTGGGCGTAGTGCCCCTGTCCACCGTGGTCCCAGTGTCCAGTGTCCCCGCGTGCATGATGTTGTCGTGGTCGGGCAGCGTGGAGGCACCGCCCGCCGTCACGCCGCCGGTGGAGACGTCACTCGCGTCGGTCGCTCCAGGTAGAGTCTTGTCTGAGTGCTCGGTTGATGACGTTGGTGATGTCATTGCGTGTGTACTGCTTATTGATGAGCTGGAATTTTTATTTTTTGAATATTATATTCTAAAACGAAGATAAATTTTATGAATGCGCTAACCGCAGGAAGTACTGGCGACTTTCTATCAACATAATGTGTTCCAATCTTCAATGTATCATATATAACTCGACTAAGCTTTTTCCACTTGACCACGAAAGTAAGTATTTAGGCTCAGGCTGTATCAGACACTCCATTGTCATTAAGACATTTCCGTTCCTCACTTTCCGCCGAATTCTCGAGACATTGCATATTGAGTGGCGGAATTCCCAAAGCGAAAAAATGAAAATATTCAATATTTTATTTCCTCGAGTGGGAATAGAACCTACGATCGTCACGTTAACAGTCGCACGCTTGTATCCCTGCGTCAAGACGGCTTCACAGTAACTGCTAGTTAATTATATAAGTATAAGTTACGTGGTCATAGGATGATCAGGTTCAGTGATGTCTTCCCCGCTAGATCCTGAGCCTTCTATGCAGTCTTCATCATCACACGGCTTCATCAGCTTACCGCTAATATCACCCTGCAATTTAAATAAAATATATTTTAATTAATACTAAATTTATATAATCGTGGCTTAGCTTAAGTGGTGTCGGACAAAGCGACGATTATACGTTCCATTCTCACTCAGGGTAATACTTATTATAATTAGTATATTTTTGTTTTATCTGAATCCTATAAACAGAGAATAAATAAAATCTATTAATATATAAAATTAAATGGTTTCAAACTACCAAACTGTCATCACGTTGCCAATTTCGTCGAAAAATTACTTGATAACACATACAAAAACATTGCTGCATATCCGCTATTTTTCAAAATTTTAGGTTAAAATCAAAATTTCGTATACTAATATTTTTTCAATAAGAACGCCCTAATATAATCACGGCTATACATTTAATACTAAAGCGATATGCGTTTTCTTATGACTAAACTGATAGAGTAACTAATGTACAGGTATTTCAACGTATTAATTAAAATAGTGATTAAGACTAATTATTATATAATAGTTTAAAATGTTGCTTGTTAATTTTTAACCAACTAAAAAACATAATGAAGTTCTATACTCCTACATTTAAAAAACACAAAAACACGTATTACGTGTACAATGACAGCGTCGTATATAATATATTAGCATTAACATTAAATTCGCAATCCCCACCTTGTGTATCTTAGTAGGTGGTCGTCTGGTACTGGGCACATAGACGGGTGTGATCAGATCGTCTCCGGATCCCGCATCAGGAAGGACGCAGGCATCTTCATCATCGTCCCTGCACCCGGAGCCTGCGCCGGAGTAAACGAGCTCGTCTAGTACTCCTGGACCTCCGTATCCTGAGGGTGGTGTCTAGAAAGAAAAAAAGTATAAATCTTTATTAGAAAAGGTATAAAAATTTAATCGTAGCCGGATTTGAACACGCGTCTTTTGGAAACCATTCAAGGGCTCTGTCCACTATATACCATACGTTCTAATCAAGCTATGTCGAAATTTGTTTACAACTATAAATATATTTCTACTGCCTAATTCCATTATAATCAATCAAAACTGTCTAAGATTCTGTCCCCCTGATTGATTCCCTCTCAAGTTACAAAGTTGCATTTCAAAACAATACCTACGTACGTAATTTTTGGTACGTAAATGTAATTCCATTTGAAATATACTAATTTCAAACTTACTTGAACCCACTTTATAAGCAAAACAAAAAAACCAACCTGCTGCATCCTATTAATATCTCTATCAAGAGGCGTGTGCGCTCTCCGCACGTCACCTCTCAGCGCGGCGGCGGGGTCGTTGGCAGCGGCGAGGTCAAGGAGGCGCGCCGTGTTGACCACGAGGCCAGCCACCACGCCGCTGAAGGAGCGACCACCGCCACCGCCACCACCGATAGTGATGCGGGACATGCTGTTGAATATTGTTGATTGTTGGCCACCTGTAATTTAGGTTGAATATTTTATTTTATTTTTAATGCAGAGTACGCAGAAGCATTACTGTAAGTATTTTTTTTTTCAGACAATGCACATTGTTACCAAAACGGGGAAATGAAATATTAAATAATCTTTTTCTCAAATTCAACCATCGCATTTACAGTCGGTACGCTCTGACGCAGCAAAATGACAGCCTTAATATTGTTTATTTCATTTGTTTAGCTCCTTCAGTACAAAGTGAAGTACCGCACGTAGCAGGTTCCTCGCCTAGTGGTAGTTAACCGTTATCATTAAGTCACTTCCGTTTTCCACTTTCCGCCAAATTCCGGAAAATCTTACAAAAAAATTAAAGAAAATGTACTAGCGCATTGTCACCAACATTGTCCTATTCAAGAGGTTATTCCGAATCTTCAATTAGAAAGAAAAAACTAACCTTGCGGATGCCTTATATTAACAGCATAATTATCCACTTGTAGCGCAGCGCGACTTCCATTCCTAGTGAACCTGGCGACGTGGTAGGCCCCATCATCCACTCTGGCCGCTTCATCACCGAGGGGATGGTCACCATCACCCACGTTGTACACCATGAATAGGTTACCGCGGATCTGGATTATAAAAATATGTATAGTAATGAGAATAGATTTTAGATTACTATAAATTTTTTTCTGCTACACTTTTTGTATTTCATGAAGTTGCCTATTAGAAAAAAATCTCTAAAAAATGATAGCGCCTAAAACGTTTTAATCTCACTTCCGCTTCTGGCCTTACAGTCCTTTGCTATACAAAATAGTTTTACATCCTTTGTATCACTTGACTCCCGTCTGTTAATCATAAATAACTATTACGCTTGTTTCTTTAATGTTATGCAAGGTTTAACAGATTATCGTACTTAGTAAAAATTAGACTATTGCATTATATTTAACAATTTTGTAAACATAAAAAATGTCAAGTGTGAGAAAATTTCACATTAACTTTAAAAATACATATAAAACCATATCTAAACTCACGATCTCCATCTGCATATAATCTTGTGTGTTCGAAGACTCGATCCTCAGCAACACAGCATCAGACTTGCTGGTGACAAAACCGACGGCTACTTTGTCAGTTTCAGTGTCAGCGACGGCACTGGGCGGGAACGTGTAGGTTATTATACCGCGACCGGGACCGAACTCGTAGGCTATTGATTCTGGAATTTATTTTATTAAAATTTCATTTTCTAGGTATTATTAACTAACATCAGCAAGAACCTCTGCCTACAGAGGGAAGTGTTAAGACACGTCGTTTCACATACACTATCTTGTATTTACCAATTAATCAACTATTGTGGTTACCTCAAGAGCGATGAGCGAAAAGTTAGCTCACCATCATAACAAGTGGGTCCAGTAAACGACGTGAGGTCACAGTCGCACACATACGTGTTCCACTGTTGCACACACACGCCCTTGTTTGCGCACGCATTGTGCGTGCATTTTGTTGGACCTGTAATTTAAATTAAGAGAAGAAATTTAGAACTGAAGCAAGGTATACTAAAATATTTCTATTGTATATTTTTGTCAAATTATAGTATTTTTTTCGGCTTATTTATTATTTACTTTAATATGTGATATGCTTTAATATAATATATGATATTTGATTTGAAGAGATTCCAGGTTGAGTTATGGACTCCGTGTCCGTAATTTGCCTTACCATAAAGAGAAAATGAACATGAATTATATAATAATTTCCCTTAAGAATCGACAGCACAATAAAAAATATTCCACTTGATGATGATGATGACTTGATGATGATGACAAATCATATGATTAACTTAATAATAAAAAAACTTTAAAGAATAGTCCGTATAACAACGAATTTAGTTTTACTTGATAATGAGAAATCATTTGATTAAGTTAATATACTCGTAATAATAGATTAGTTTCTTTCATATTACAACAATAAAATAGTAAAATTACAGTACCAAATGGTATTGTTATAATAACAAATCAATCTAAAAACAAATATTAATAACTATAATCCTTTATTAAGAAAACACGTATATAAAATATAACAAATAGTAACTCATTTACTACATATATATTAACCCACCTTCACACCCTGACATCAGAGACGAGCTCGGCACAACAGCGTCCTCCATCAGCGACGGGGACTCCCCCGGCAGATCTAAGCTGGACATGCAACCCTCGAAGCCTTGCCTTGATAGTACTCCCACTGGTAGTAACGTATACATATCCTTAGGGACTCCACCCACGTACAGTACACTGTCTAGTTCTAACATTAGATTTGAACCTAGAATTAGAGATGAAATTAATTACAGTATGTGTAAAATATGTGTTGATCTTAACGCAAGGTAGGCAGAGAAAACACGGGCACCTAGTTACGACTATCTAATTAAGATACTCTGTCCTTCGGTTTCCACCAGAATTCGAGACATTAAGTATTGTGTGGCGGAAATCAACGCCGTTGTATGCCAGTATGCCACATCAAGGAAATGAAAATAATTTATTCTTCCAATGAGGATCGGACTTGCAACTTTCTGTTTCACAGCCAAAAACTGTCACACTGCCCCATGATTGTTCTTAATCTATTGTAAAATTAAAGAATATAAAACTTTTTTGCTACGTCCATATTTTATTTTTGTGCAGTATATTTATCGTATTTTATGTAAACCAAATGTCTCGTTCTTACTTTGGATCTTTTATTGTTTCAAAGTAATTCCCTAGTAGCGTATCAACGGCCTTTCAAAATCAATAACTCATACTATCTCAATACATGTAATAACACTATATTTACTTGCAAATAATGTACAAATCACTTACTTGTTGTATGCATTTCTAAATCTTCATCGACTTGCATCGTATGTATTTTAGGTGTGGGCCGCCTTATTGACACGGTATGCCATCTATTATCATTGAGGAAATTCTTCAGTTTATCTTTCATAGTCACAACACCGTCTCCCAAATTGAACACACAGTGTATATGACCATTGACTAGTTCCACAGCTATAAAGTCTTGTTTCTTCCCACCATTGTAGAACAAAAGACCATCCATTTCGGTAGTTCGGAAATAAAAATCCAAATACGTATTTCCATACGCTTTTAGTAATGGTAGACCTACGTATGTGTGCTTGGATTTAAAAGTCACAGATTTATAAACATTTAGGGAGTCTGGCTTCATAAATTTTCCGTTAAATATTATGTTTGATGTGTCGTATATGTTGTTACTCTCATCGCTCGTACCAATTCCAAGGGTCTTAGCCATATCGATATATTTGATACCGTTAAAAATAAACTTTTGTAGATAACCCACGAAGTTAGGTAAAGTTGAGGTCATTTGAATCTCTTCTTCAGGATGATAGAGTCCTCCCAAATGTAAAGTTGAAATTTCTAAAGTGGACGTTTTCCCTAGAATCGTTTCAGCTGTAAAATAAATCAAAAACAATGATAGTCTTGGTCCTAAACAATATAAGAGACATGTAGTCACAACATTGACGTTAAAATTATAAGAAATTAGCAAAGTAACCTTAAAGTCTCACAATTAGCAGCCATTTTAAATTATATTTACATTGAATCTATCAGCTCAAAGATTTTGCATAGCCAAGCTGAAGAAAGATCTAAAACTCGGTTGTAAGTGTGTTTTAAGGAAAGTGGCAAATTTACATTTTAAGTAATGTTAGCTTAAAAATACTTACTAATGTTAATTATTATAATAGTTTTTACATGTTTCTTAAAACTAGAAGTTGTAGCGCACTATCTAGCATATAGAATGCAAGAAGTGGGTTGTGTAAGTAATGACAGTACTGTTCATAAAAAATGTATTTATAGATTCTACTTGCCGTATACTTTCTTTTAAAAATAAAAATCTAATACTTTTTTATAATAATTAATAAAAAGAAAAGTATAGCAGCAAATAGCAGTTAATTTATAAATGCTAGTAGAAAATAAAAGTAAAGGAGAAAAACAAACAAAATATATAAAAACAGAAGAAATCAAAGCAGAAGAACAGAATAGTGAAGGTACAAAGTGCCATCTATAAAAACAACTAAAAAAATAAGCCTCTAATCTAAAACTAATAGGACATCTAACATCAAGGGTAGATTATTAATATTTAACTTTAATAATAAGTTACTTTATTACATTACTTCAATACTTTATCAATTAATTGCACAATTCAATTATATTACATCATTAATAGTTTAATTAACTAGCAAATGCAATTAAATCAGTTATTTATATAATTATTTAATATTATACAACTATAATAAATATTGATTCCGCTTTGTATTAAGCGTTGATCAATAATTGTTTCTTGATCTATCATTACAAATGTTTAATTCAAGATCAAATATATTTTCAAATTTACCAATAACTTCTGATCTACCGTCATATCAACCACTTACGGACCACTCGTATTTTACGTAACACAAACTTTACATATTTTTGACATCTATCCCGTCTTTGTGACACTTGTGGGACCACCCTACCTCGTGTGACGTTACATACTTTGCCATTTTGAACTTATTAGTTATTAAATTAAATAAACAGCTCTGAAAATTATGTGTATTATTATATCATAAAATTACGGACCCCTTTTCACCCCCTATCATACAGTGTCACACTTCGTCAACCCCTACTACCGTGTAACATAGTCTACGAATGACCCTAAGTGGTACAAAAACCAACCTTATCCCCAACTACTCAAGGTTCAAATAAAAGTGTGCGGGTGCTCCCGTGCATACGTACATAACGTACCGCGCACCGGCGAGCCGCCGTCTACCTGCAGCTTGAGGTTGGAGGCGCGCCGCGAGAAGCGCACCGAGTGCCACTTGTCGTCCGCCACGCTGGTGCCCGCTAGGAGGTTCTGGAAGTTAGGTTTTAGCATGGAAATGAAACCTGTGCCTTTTGGATACATTTGAGTTATTTAAAATGCTAAAATATTTAACAAATAGCATTTTTTGTCAAATTGAAAAAAAAATAAACAAACGTAAAAGAATTTTAAGTTCAACGCAGCTTGACAGCGCTTAGAAAGTATCCAAGAGATAGGTTAAATCCCACTACGTCAAATTATTCGAAAGTATTCTAAAACACAAATCTCCATAATAATTGAACAAAACATTTACCTTCTCTCTGTCACCCAGCCTTACACTCGCGCGCACTCTGCCTGCTGCGACCGCCAGCTCGATGCGGTCGGCGGAGTGCTCGGAGGCGGTGCGCAGTAGCAGGCCAGCCCTGGTTGTGCGGAACCGAAGCAGTAGCTCCTCAGTTTGGGTCACGTGTTCGGGGCCGAGCGCCGCTGTGAGGTGTTGGCTTCCGTTGAGGAAAATTGTTGGTGACTCTGGAATTTACATATTTGAAATCTATTTATTGAAATGTAGTTTCTTTTCTATTTTCAGCTTTATTATGAATAATATAGTATTGCAAGTAGAAGTAACTTAGTGACACTGTGTTGAATTGTGAAACTTAACGTCCCCCTTCGTATACAAGTGAAAATAATTTGAATATCCTTCGAGTGAGTTACCGTGGCGTTTGCTGTCAGATATTATGCCACTACATCGTTACGACTTCAATTTTGACCACGTTAACCATTCGGCACCATATACCTAATCGAACTTAATGAATTTGATTTATGCAATGAGTGCTATCTTCAATATTTATGCTAGTAAACTAAAGAGGAGTACCTGGAGTCAATATATGAGAAGACCAACATAAACCGTATTCTTTTATAAATATACTATAGTATGTATGAATTGTACAAGTATAGGAAGTTGATATCCTATTTCAGCTACAGAATAGTACGTTCTCATACTTTCACATGCTGTAAAAGCTTAAAATATAGACTTTTTTAAAATGTTCTCATACTATATATAACTTATGTGACTAAAAAGGCAAACCCTATACTACAAACATATTTTATATAATTCCAATTTTTATATATTTTCCAACAATGAACAAATCCTCACCCCTCCCACAAGTGGGCCCGCCGTAATTGGTAGCGGAGCAGTCGCACAGCGGCCGGTTCCAGCCCTCGGAGCACGCGCCGCCGTGCTGGCAGGGCGCGCTCACACACTGCTTCATCAGCACGTGGCACGCGGGACGCACTGAAGCTGAAATATTACAATTTATTCATTAGAAGTAAATTATTTGCACGAATACATGCTATATTGATTATTCAGCCTTAGTTTTATGCTTTATTTCAGATACAGCAGAGTAGGCAAAGGGAACCTAGTACTAAGATATTCCGCTTTCCAATTCTCGAGACATAGTGTTGAGCGCTGCTTTCTCTTATATATTAATTATCAGAAAGAAAAATCGAATATAATTCATATCCTGAGTAGGAATCGAACCCACACAACAACCGTATCTACCGTAGGACGTTAGGACCAACCAACCTATCTATTAAACACTAATTCGGCCAAATAAGAATGAACAGGTCCGACCAAAGGAATATAACATCAAGTGTTTTATAAAAAAAATAAGCTATAATTCCTTCTATAACGATCAGCATAACCACTAACCTGAGTCCTGCTGTCTCGCATAGGCCGTGAGGTCCTGCGGTTTGCCGTTCAGCACCAGGTCGCGTATGCAACCCACGAAGCCCTGGCGCAGCGCCGCCGTCCACAGTGCCGCCGGCGTGCGCGACGCCGAGTACTCGGAGCCCAGACCGCCCACGAACAGTGGCCCGTCTAGCTCCAGCTGATTGGATTCACCTTAAATTTTCAGAATGTATACATGAAAAAGATAACAATGTTTTCTTTATTCTCTTTCTATTTCTCATTTTCTTTCTATTTTAAAAACACATACTCCTTAAGAATCGTGTGATAGTAGAACTCTGTATTTTATCTTACTCTACCAGATATATGAGAAATTAATAAACTTTTCACAGTGGAGATTTGAATTCACAATTTACAGTTAATACGACAACGGCAGTTTGTGTCATTTGTTAGTAATTAAGACATATTGTTTAGCAGAGAAAACTTTGTATTAAGATACATCGTTACCCACCTACTACCCAAATTCGAGACATGCTATTTTGACTAGCGGAGCTCAACGCTACGCTCTTCTCCAGTGTAAACAAATGATGTAAATCATTCCCGACGTGGAAATCAAACCTATAGACGCTATATCACTACGCCACGTATATCTTCAAGTCCTTTAATAAGAAAACTTTTCTCCAAAAATAAATACAAAAAATATCAAAATCTCTACCAGGCGTCTTAAACTCAGCATTGGCCCCATCAACAGTAACTCTGCCGTCTCTGCCAGTTCTTCTCAGCAGGAACTCGTGCCAGTGGGAGTCGTCCACTCTCCTCCTGGAGGCCCTTACCCGCACGCCTCCGGATCCGAGGTCCACGTGCACGTATATGTAACCATTGAGGATCTCCACCGCGAAGAGGTCCGCCTACAAAGATATGCTTTATTATGTTGTGGAAAAGTCTTTTCAACATCCATGAGTTTCATGAAATTTTATATTATACACATTAAAGATATAAAAACAAATATAAGTGTATATAAAAATATATTACATATGAATATACTACAAGTATAATAAAATAAGATATTTATTTAACTAATTTGCATGTAGAACACCAATATTCTATAACACGAACAATAAATATTAACATACTGACGAAAAGACTTGAAATTTTACATTATTTTCAAAGTTATAATAAAATCTCCGGAAGACAAAACGGCGTTGAGTTCCGCCACTCAACGTGCAATGTCACGAATTAGTTTATATCTAGCCTGCAGTATGAGCGAAAAAAAATGTTTATATATTTACGTTTCATGTACATGAGCTTTATATTAAGACAATCGATTCTCTACTTCTATTATTGAATGCGGATTGCCGATATAGAAAAAAATCTTGCTCATAATTTTATAATAATATGCGAAACAAAAATTTACACTTTATATATAGACGAAGTTCTTAATAATAATGATTATTTTTTTATTTATTATTTGTGTTGTTCTTTGATATATTTCGTTTATGTGTGCAATAAAGTATATTCTATTCTATTCTATTCTATTCTATTATTATAATAATCCAAAAAAATTACATTACATTAATAAAACTAAGTTAAGCATAAACACTTTTGTATTTATAAAGTGACATATTCGTTGCCATGACAACGCGTATTATTACGCTTCCACGGGCGAAAGTACAATTTTCACTTTTACCACTAAATGCAACTTAGTTCCAAAAGTTCAAACACGTTTTTAAATAGTAATTACACAAACAAATTAATGCTAAAACTACATTACAAAAAACATTCTAAAGTGCACAAAGTGATTATTATATTAAGCTACCATAATATATAATATAATAATTTATTAATTATATACGTATATATATACCGTTACTGATTATTAATATATTATATTATTAAATATCGCAAATATGATAAATTATATAATGGATTCTTTTAATATACAAATAACTGGCAACCCCTGAATTATTATTTTCTCGTTTAGAATTATATTTTGAATTTAGAGCGACTTTCGTTTTAGTTTTATCCACGATATCACATGATTGGAAGACGTACGGTGACGTGTTAAGATAAATATAAAATTACAAAGTATAAGGCATATAAAATCTAATAAATCTTCCCTGCCCGGTGTCGTTGTAAAAACTAGTAGGGCTAACAGCAAATGAAAAAAAAGACTCTAGTAAAAATGTATTACTCATAACGTACCAACAATTAATATTATACTGAAAATATAATTACTACATCGACTGCAATAACACATACGAGCATAATAATATTGTATGCCAATTAAAACAAGCAATTAAATATTAAATCAATAATAATAGTGCATCCTAAGTGTGGCTCGGTAATCATTTATTCAGTTTATCTAGCAGTATAGCAGGTTTGTGCATCTAATTGTTTGTTAATACTATGTTAACAATAACGTTATTAAAACTATTTACTGCTATGATAAAATAGAGTAATTTTACTTATCTTTTTTATCTATCTTATTATTTTGTCTATCTTATACTTATTACTATACTTCTAGTTTATACTGTTTCTGTGTGTTCATTCGACGAAAACTGCTTACAATCGCCGATTTAAATAAATAATACTTTGGATTTAAACTTACATTTAACATTATATAGCTGTATAGTTTGTTTGATTGATTGCGCTAAGCTCATGAACTAACACAAAATTACTACTAGTAGTCCATTCATCACGAAAAACTATAGCCTATGTTACATCACTCATATACAATCATTTCGATGTAACTCCCTTAACTGAACAACCCTTTGTTGTTTCCATTTCAAAAGCCGTATTTAATTAAGAAAATGTTTATTCGCCTCTCTTCCTTTTTGAAAAAAATACTTATAACAACTTGTATAAAAATTAAAAATAAAATAAAGTTAAAATGTAAAATTATACCTTATGGTATAATAGTAATAAATCGATAATTATAAGAAACACTGCCTTTACATCAAAGTGATTAAAGCACTTGTGCTACTTCTTTTTCCATTGTATTGTCATAATATTTGAAAGGCATTATTAATCAAATTGTTCAGATAACTAACATTCATTGTTACGTATTTTATCGATAGATATCTGTATTTACACTTCTATACCTATACTAATATTATAAAACTGAAGAATTTGTTTGGTTGATCGCACTAATCTCAGTAACTACTAGTATGAATTGAAAAATTATAGGATATGAGCACCCACTTATAGAGGGTAAAGTAAAAAAATATTTCGTATTTTGTTTGTTTTTGTTTAGCAAGTAAGTAAGAGGTTATTGTGACGAAGTGGCGCTGGTGTGATGATAAATACGACAGTTGTAAGTTCATTTTCCATTTCGGGGAATAAAGTAAATGTATTTCCTTGCGCTGATAATAATATAAAACAACACACAACACGCAATATTTGAAAACAAGGTCGGAAATCATCTAAGTACTAAACTCCCTTTACCTACCCTCCTATACTTGGCAACGTGAAGCTATAAAAAACCAAAAAAACCGAAACTAAATACACAATAAAATTAATTATTAATTTAAACACTATTGACTGTATACCTACCTACCTTGCATTCAATACAATCGTTAATGTTGAAATATTTACGAAGACTGATTACGTCTGTTCACGACGAAACAAAAAGAGTACCTACCAAATAAAAAACGGTAAAAAATAGAATAAGTTACGTCAAAATACAAAAATAATCGGTCACGTAATACATGCAAACTGTATTCTCATACAATATTATTACTAGAACATTCGTTCAGTACCAGACATGCAAATAGCTAGAACTAACTCTAATATAACTACTTATATTCTCAACTATTATATAAATATGTATGGAATTGAATAGTTTATAGTGTTTATTTAAAAAAAAAATGGTAATTTTGAGGCAGCAGTAGGACGGGCATGCGACTGTAAACGCGACAAGTTATAGATTCGATGCCCACTCGAAGAAGTGAGATAGTTAGTCTTCATTTCCTCGCTCAAGTAGCGAAGCAAAGCACGGCGTTGAGTTTCGCGGTGGAAGGTGGAAAGCGGAAGTGTTTTAATGGGAACTAGGTAGGTTCCTCGGTTCCCTCTGCCTATCCTGCAGACTACAGCGCGAAGCTTAAAAAAATGTACACTGTGACCAGGGTAGGCAGAAGGAATCTAGTGTTAAGACACTCCATTCCCTACTTTCTGCTCAGTTTCCTTTTGCCTTGTTACCAGAGCGTGGATATGAAAGTAATTAATTTCTTGGAATCGAATCCAGGACGGCATTTACGGTCCGACGCCATGCTGGTGCGCCAATACGGCAGTATTTGAATATTTTGTATATTTATGAAAGAAAAAAAAAGTTTAATAAACTACATATAATAATATAAATTCTAATATTATAAGTAATATCTAATAAATATAAATATGATATAAACTGTGGGATCATGGTGCGAATTTGTGTAGGTATTAATAAAGCTATTCTTTCAAGCTTTTTTACTTAAAAACAAGCTTTCAGGGTCGCGTGCTAGTCTGTCAAATAACTTTTTTATCTTCACGCTGTGTCCCTCAAACAGCAGGGCAGGCAAAGGAAACTTGAGAACCCAGCGTTGAAACATTCCGTTCCTATTATAATATTTACTTTCCCCACTTTCCGTCGAATTCTGTAGACATTGCGTATCGAGGACCAAAACTCATCGCTGCACTTTGCCTCTTCATCAGAGCGAAGTAATTAAATATCTCATTTCCTCGTCTGGGAAGTGAACCCACAATCTTGTGCCCCTGCGTTCAACTGTCCCCAAATGCTCAGGTCATATCATATAATTATTTAGGTGTTCATCATACCACTGTGCTCGGGGTACTTACTACGTGCACATCGATAACATACACAACACTTTACATTTCAAAGTGGGTGAAACTTTATAAGGTACCATACACAAATTCCCCTACTAGTTGTGTCCGAATAGTTCCCGACGTCGTCGCCTTGACCTAACATGCGACCTCGGTGGACGGAAAGAATACGGCTGATAGGCATATAATTTTTCATTCTGCTTTCATATTAATAAAGATATTTATTCATTTTAAATGAAACTCTCAAAACAAAATTAATATCATTTATATTATCGTCTTTATTTAATTTCGTACGGTTTTGAAAATCTGACGTTTGCAGTGGTCCGTGGTCACGGGTGATCTCATTATTATAGAAATTGAAAATTTAAAACTCTCTGGATACAAAAAAACTGTTTTTATTATGTGAACTCATGACCACGGACAACTGCGGAGTGTTCGAAACGTCGAGTTCCCAAAAATGTATAAAACTAAACACACGATGAAAAGTTTCATTTAAAACGTGTTAAAATCGCGAAAATCAAAGATATTATTTCGATATATTACCTACTTCGTAATTAAGCTTTTATTATCAAATTAATTCCGATACTCATCCACTGAGGTAAATCTATAGGAGATTGCAAATTTTCTCATAATTTTAAAAAGACTGAAACAGCCAAAAGAATAATTACAGCCAAAAGTTCTCATACATACGAGTACATTCGGGTATTCATTAAAAAACAATTTTGAACACCGACCCAATTCGTCCAACTGATCGAAAGTAACTATATCTGGTTCAATTTACTGAAAACACAACCTTCGAGGCCTTTGACGAGCCGACCGTATTAATATGTGAAAAAGAAAATCATATTTTACAATCTCGTATACGGAATGGAAATGGTATTAACGAAGCGGTTGATATCTCGATGATTCAACATTTTAATGATTATATTTTGTGTTAATGATGATTGATGGTTTCGATCATGGTCTCTTTCGTGATCTCCAACCCCAAAAGCTTCACCCCTTACCGTGCAACCTACCCTTGGTGGCTTCGCGCCCATGTTGAATAGGATCAGCCCGTTTGGTTCGTTGGTGCGGAACTTGAAAGATATAGTGCCCGTCTTCACCGCCTCCCATTTTGGTAAGATCTGAGGATTTTATATTATAGAAATTAATATTATTGTATTCATATACGAGTATTCATACCATTAGAATAAAAAAATATATTTTTTTTTTCTGTTACGTTAAGTTTTGACTTCTGTTACGTTAAAAAGTAAACAAAAAACCTTTCAGAATGTTCTCTTTGATTACTCTACAATAAGAATTTAGAATATAGTGGGTTCGATTACCTCTCGGGGGAATCAATTATTTAATTTTCACGCGCTCTACTAACAAGACAAAGGGCGGAGTTATGTTATTCGACATGTAATGGACAGTGCGTGGAGAACTAAGTATTTTAACACTAGTATACCTCCACCTACTCTGCTTTAAGCGGGATACAGCGTGAATTAAGTAAAAACACCTTACATAGCATTACTTTCCATAATTACCACTCCATCAATATATCAAAAGATAAAACCTTTCATAATATACATATATCTATCTATCTATCTATCTATAAATAAATAAATATTTATAGTACAATCGACTGTGGCCTCGCCGTATAAACGACCGGGCCTTCGCAGCAATACCAAGATCGACTCTACGATAGTACAATGCTTTCATTTTAATTATTATTGAAGTAATCACAATTTGTGTTCGAATTAAAGTGTCATTTATACTACTTGTGATATTGTTTTAATTATTTTAATGAACGGTTAGTTGTATTGAATCTGTGGCTCGAATGTTTTATCTTATATTTAATAGTTTAATTTTCCTCGCTCTGGTAACGGAAATGCGCGACATTAAGCTCCGATACTCAATCCGCATTGCCTCCAGAATCGGTGAAAACAGACAACAGATGTGTCTTAATGGGAATGGAAATTCATTCCTGTTAAGAACTGTTGAGAACCTAGTGGAGGTTCTTAGGTACCCTCTGCCTACCCCGCTATGTGCGGGATACAACACAAGGCTAAAAGAAAAACAAAAAATCGACTTAGTAAAAAAACTTATAACATACAACCGTTACGAACTTCGCTATCACGAAGCTATCACGAAAAACACAATGTACCTACAGGCACTTAAGAAAATAATATCAGAAATAAAAAAATCCATAATATTTTCAAATACTTTCGCATCTAGCTATCACGGCACTTAATCAGTTCCCGCCTATAATTATTATGATTATGGAAAAAGTCAAAGTTCAAAATGTTCGTGGACGGAATAGAAAAGGAAATATGAATGAAATTAATTATACATTCGACCAAAATTTCACTCGGGTGACCCTTCTGGGAAACAGTTAACTTTGCTTTATTATTAACGCGGCGTTTTCTCGCACTAAGTTATTAAAACGCTAGTATCACTCCTTATAATATATTACTGATAAAGTAGTTTCAAGGTTTGAGGCCAGTAGTTACGCAGGGAGACAAGCGTACAGTTGTAAGCGCGACAGTGTGTGGGTGCGATTCAGACTCAAGGAAATTAAAAATTTAATATTTTCGCCACCTAACACTCAATGCCCCCCCTATTCAGTGGAAAGTGGGGAACAGAAGTTTCTTAATGAGAGAACGGAATGTTATAACACTAGAGTCACAGGTTCCCTCCGCCTATCCTACTATTTGCGAGATATAGCGTGAAGCCAAAGTAATTCCAAATAACTCACAAAATTCACAAATTAATCAAACGAGACGCGTGTCAATTGCAATAAATTGCTTTTTCGGGAAAACAAATGAGTCAGAAATTTCAATAGAAAAGTTGAATTAAATAATATTAAAATTTTCTACATTCTGGGATGTTGACAGATACCTATCCATATTATTCTAGTTATAATATTTGTAATAAAAATTTCCCCTTTCCAATACTCATACATTCCTATGGAAAGTTCTGACTTCGTAAGATAGAGGCAGCAAGCACCTTTATGGCTTTCCCGCATAGTAGGTCAGGCTGTGTAAGATAAGAACCTAGTGTAAGACACTCCGTTCTCCAATGTCCGTCAAATTCTCAAGACACTACATGTTGAGTGGTGGAATTTTATCTAGCGGAAGAGTGAAAACTATAGGCAATAAAATAATTTTTTTTCGTTGTTACGTTCCCACACAAAGTGGGTTCAGATAATATATTAACCATCGTATTATTCTTCCTCCATTATTTTAATTAATGTTAAAAGTAATCGTTAAAATTGCGGTTTTGTAGCGGATTGTGTATTATTTTTAAAATAAGTCGTTATTGTGAACTTTATATTCTGTTTCCCTTATAAAACGTGAATAAAAATAAATTAAACCCTTTTGTTTCCGACTTTGAGATAGTGTCATCTTTTTAATAATATGTCAGGTTGAATAGAAATATTTTAAGTAAATCGTTTAACACGACTTGAAATGACATATTGTTGAATGTTACTACTTCACGCTATACCCGGCACACCAGGCAAGCAGGGAACCTGTACCCTGTTCCTGTAGGCACATCTACAAACCTAGTGCTAAGACACTCCGTTCCCTATTTGCTGTCCTATTCTGGATGCATTTCGTGTTGAGTGGCGGAATTCAACGCCTCACAACAACTCACAACCGGTCCCGTTTACGCACACTTGTGCGCCATAACTGGCCTCAACTCAATTATAATATTTATTTGGCAAGTATTATCATTTATCTAATATAATTTACCAAATCTACAATAGCTAACCTACAGCAAATTGCATTAAATTGGTCTATTAGGTCAATAAGGGGTTAATTTCTCGGTATTTACTTAAACGTTTCGTTGTACTTAATTACGCTCAAGTAAAACAATTGTCGGCTAAAAGTATAATGGAGTTAGCCTTAACCTATATACATTAGTGGAATTGGTAAGTACTGGAACCTAAGTATTATATAGGTATACCTAATTAAGGCCGTCGTTGCACAGTGGGACAGTGTACACGCGACAGCTACTGGTTCGATTGAGAGAATCGAATTATATTCATTACAATATCGTCTCTTTGATATCAAGATAAAGTGCGGCGTACCTATCTCGAAAATTATACACGAGGTTCCCTGCACCTATGCTGAGGAAAATTGCTTAGTATTAAAATCTGTGTATTAAAAATAAAATATCTACCGAGCTATATTGATAAGTATAATAAAAAAGCTTGTGATAAAAAAGGCGAATAGGGCGAACAAAACAATAAGGGAAAGAATTCGATGAAATCACGTCCGAAAACAAAATATTTTATCTCACGAGATGAAGATAGCACCTAGAACCGTGTCGGTTATTTTAAAAGATAACTACGACCTTGCAGCCTATATGAGATGCACTGGGCATTTCTTAGCTGATAATTTTAAAAATAATATGAAAACTACTACTCAAGCGGTAAAAGAAAGTCACAGATAGAAATTGTTTACAGATGAGACTTTTTTTTATTAAAAAAAAACAATACACGCTTGAATAATGATATATTACGATACAAAATACTCGAACGTAAGTACACTCCGCAATCCAAGGAAAACGTTTCCCTCAAATCCTATAGGTACCGATCTAATCACATTGAGGACACTCGAACGCTCGACCAAATTCGAGAGTCCACCGTACAGAGTCCACTTCAGTTTCGCGACGTTTTTTCAAATCTGCCGGGTTATATTTCTCATTGCAATTGATTCATAATTGAATATTTGTCTATGTTCTTTTAATAATTTTAATGATTTTAAATAAAATAATTAAATAATAATTGTATATTTTTTTTTACTTTCACCAGCAGCACTTAATATATAGACGCTCCGTTCCCATTATGACCCTACCGTTCCTCACTCTCCACGGAATTCTAAAGGCATTGCGTGTTAGGTGACGGAACTAATCGCCTCCCTTTGTCTTGTTACTAGAGCAAGGAAATGAAAATATCAAATAATACATTTCCAAAGTAGGAATCGAACCTACAACCGACGAGTCTATAATTACTTACTACGCACCACGATTGCCTCTACAATACATTTTACGAGCGAACAATGTAAACATTCGCTTATTTCGCTTCATTTATCTCGAGAGAATGTGGTTTGTCTAAGAGCTTCTTCAGCTCAGCGGTTCACCGCGACAGTGTGGAGTGACTCGTATGCGTGTGTGTAATAATTTCTATATATTATGTTTATAATGCTATATTATGTAAATTAATTTCTGATGCCGGCGACGGTTGTGATTCGATTCCCTTGCGGGGGAATGAAATATTTTATATTTTATATTTTCTCGCCAAGTCGGAGTAGAGTTTTTGTAAATGAATATAATTTTACGTACTACGTATAACATAAGTACAAAATTTAAAAAAACCTTTCAAAAACTAAAAAAGGGGTGTTTATAGTAATTTATATTGAAGTAGTCATCTTTAGTCTGAGACAAAAAAAATTATCAAAATATGTTAATAGCTCAATTTTTTGTTGTGTGATTTATGTGATTGTCAAATAATTTAGTATCGGTTCACTAAAGTTAATTTCTCAGACCTGAGAAGAATCTGCGAATGAAAATTTTTTTCGAGAAGGCTTATACAAAAAATATAATCCATTTTTATTATCTAAACCAATTCATAAGTTCACACCGAAAGTCCAAAAACTTCTAAGATCCACTCAATACTTACCAAATGAGCATCCCTGGTAGTAAAAGTGACTGGGTCGGCAGAGTCCGTGGCAGTACAGGTATATTCCAGTCTTCCAGTGACAGTGATCAGCTTACTTCCGGTGCGCGCGAGGTCTATGAGGTTGAGACGTAGAGTGTCCGCTGAAAACTCAACCTGGAACCAAGGGTTAGTATTAAATGGTTGAAAATGTTATAAGCATATGTTTATTTTTGGACGGATTTATATAATTCGTTCCGAAATTCTGCGTACTTTACTTTAAAGACATGGCGTAATGGCCGAAAGAAACGAAATTATTTTATTAGCAAGAACTCCACTATTTTCGAACTTTGTATGAAAAATCTAAATATTTACAAATATAAGTCCCTCAACTTTAAAAAAAATACATTACTACTTTTTAGAAAACCGTTAACAATTTAAACGTAGCAAGATATGAATCCGTGGCTCTTGGAAACGTCCAAGGCCGCTAACCACTAAACCATACGTTCTTATCAAGAGTCGTCATCAAACTCAAAATCTACTACTAATCTGTAAGGGAGATTTTTACCGCAGGGATTTTTTATAGGTTTTCAAGGCGTGAAATAACACTTCAAATACCATTAAAAATAACACACATACCTTTTTCAAACACCCTATAAAGTTAGTATGGACTCTGGCTCCAGGCAGCGCCCTAGCGTTAAGGGACCCGCCGACATGGGCCCGGGAGCTGGCCAGCATGGTGAACGAGCCGGCCACGTGGGAGTGTTCCGAATATACGTCGTCCACTACCGCCGACACCTGACAAAAGAATGATTTCGTGATTATTTACTTGTTTACACTTAATTGTAAAACCACAAATTAACATTAATAATAAAGAAAAGAAAAAATATAATAAACAAAAGGACTGAAGAGGAAAATACATATATAACGGGGCAAAGCGGGCGTTGAGTTCCACCACATAACAGGCAATGCCTATACAAAACCACATAATTCCGGAAGCTTTGCCTCGACACCGAGACCGAAGAAATTAAAATATTGAATATTTCATTTCCTCGAATGGACATCGAACCTGTCCACCTGTGCACCTGTCGCACACTTGTGCACCTGCACCACGGCTGGCCTGAGTTAAAAAAAACAATATTTTCAAAAGAAATCAATCTCACACGATAAAAGCTATTAAATAGTAACATAATAAAGCCGGTAGTGTAACAAAGAAACAGTGAACCAAACGACCTGAACGTTTACCAATATGTTTACGAGCAATAACTTCAGAACAAACTTCGTACAATCTGGTCGACGATATGAAAAAAGTTTATGTAGGGAATAAGCGTTTTAAGATATATTTGAAAACTTAATACAATCAAGAATAAAAGATTTTTTTACTGCTTTCCGCTTTTTCATTCATTTCATCACGGTAGGCAGAGGGAATCTAGTGGTAAGACACTCCGTTCCCGACGCTGTATTTGGGGTATAGAGTTTTGTGTGGGGGAACGCCAAGTTGGGGGAATTGAACTCATAATTCAATTGCCACTCCTGGACATGGAATATTTAATACTTTTATCTCCTCGTTCTGGTAACGAAGCAAAGCGCGGCGTTGAATTCCGCCACTCAACACGCAATGACCTCTAAACGCTGTCGTAACACTAAGATCTCAGGTTGTTGGTCCCAGGTGCATATGCAGTATGAAGCTAAAAACACATTTTCTTTAAGAAAAAAAAAACAGGAAATAAAACACCTTTAGAGAACATAAATACTTATATAACGTTCTGTTGATGATTCTAAACCAGTTGGGCAAAGCTTAGCCGCGGGTCTGTAACGCGATAAGCTGCCGTTGATTTTTCCGACAACTCTTATAAGTTAAATGTAATTAATCTTTTTTTTGGCAAAGAAATTTTATATTCCCGTTTCAAATTTTAAATAAACAAAGAACGGTGGGGCTTTGTTTCTAATTATGGAGAATCGTATTACACGACTTTATTATTATAATAATAAAAGTAATTTTTATTTTCATTTCATTTACATTTACTTTGATCTTTTTTTGTAAGTATTTTTGAAGGCAGAGGGAACCCAATGTTAAGGCATAATATACACATACTTTCCCACTCTGCCGAATTTTTAAGGCATTGCTTGTTTAGTGGAGGAACTTAGTTCCGCATTTTGCCTTGGTGCTAGAGCGAAGAAATGAAAATTCCCTCAAGTGGAATTGAACCCACAACCATTATTATTTCTGTCACACGCCTGTGCCCCTGCACTACGACGGCCTCGAATTGAAATTTATAACGAGAAAAGTCAATAATACATTATTCCTTTCTTTATTGTTCGATAAAAAGTGTTAAAAAAAACTTTACGAAGCCATTTTTTTTAAATTAGAGAAATTTAATTAGACTTTATTAAATTATAATCCATATGTATCCACTAAAAAACCAATAGTTTTTACAGTAAAAACCGTTCGAGCACGACCTAACTAATATATCTAAAGATAAGAAGCCAATATCGTTTTAAAATAGAACCCCGCTACACAAATATTTTAAGCTCGCGTTTAACGTTGCAATATCGTACTGAAGGACGGGGGTTTTACCAGATGTATCACAAATCTATGCATATTACGAAAAAAATGTACTGCGAATTTGTAGAGGCACGCGATTCTTAGTATGTTTGGGTAACGTCGGTAAGTACGATTAGAAAATCCTAGCAGAACTAACTTCCAAGTCGTTGGTAGCATTAAGTTTTTATTTTAACTTCTCTATAATTCTCACTAGGTTCCTTCTGTCTGTATGATAGGAATTTCGTTCCTCACTTTCTTTCTTCCTTTGAGTACTTGGTTAGTGTCAACAGCTCACTACTTATCTCTAAGTACTCAACGAAGGAAATCGGAGAACAGAATGTCTTAAAACTATAATTTATATAATATTCATGAATAAATAAAACACATCACCATGTTTTATTTATTTATCTTTACATAAACCTCAACAAATCCATTTAGTTCACCAGCTTGTTTGTGTATCAGACAGCGCTTCATCCTTAGGACTTATTAGACTACTGTATAATTTGAACTGGATTCTATTAAATAGTACGTTTGTACTGTCCGCAGAAAAATATTGGATTGAGTCACTTAATTTTATCCAATAACAGATTTGTTCTATAGTTTATCATATTGGAATGGTATAACTAATAGTTATTTTTCTTTTTAAAAACAAAATAGATTCCCGCTGCATCCCGCATACAGCAAGTTACGCAGACAAAAGCTAGTGTTAAAGCGTCACCCTTCATTTTTCACTCAACTTTGAAGACATTGCGTATTGCAACTCAAAGAAATGATTATGACAAATGCTTGGTTGACCTGAGTGAAAATTGGAGTCAATACCGCTACGTTTAGACTAACCTTGTGGACAGCCGCACGACGAGCTCATATTATAGTTATTTATTTCTTTGTAACCTAAGCATTATTTCTCGTAAGTAGTCAAATATTAAACAATTCATTCCAAATTATATTATATAAACTCTTATTTTTACTTATTTGTGGCAAGTAAACTTTGCTGTAGGTACAGTGTGGATTTCTTTAATTATAAAGAAAAAAATAGTAAAAACTGTTAAAAAAAGGGCATTATCTTACAAATTTTATTTTGCTGTCCGTACAATCGGATTGGATCCTCACAAGCAAGATAGGCGAAACAGCTACTCCGTCCAGATTAATGTGTGCAGAGAGTTATTATACAGAGAGAAACGTAAACAGATCTTGCCTCTAATGAGATTTAGTGGACGAACTTCGGCTTAATATATTAGAAACTGGTAGCACTATATACATAGAAATTATAGTGTCATTTCGGTTAAATAAATACAAAAGTCAAGAGGCCAACCGCGGCGCAGGAATACAAAGTGTGGCTGTAAACGCAATTACACGTGATTGTGAGTTCGATTTCAACTCAAGAAAATGCAATATTTGTTATTTCCATTTTCTTCGCTCTTCCATCGAGGTAAAGGGTGGGCTTAGTTTCACCATTCATCACGTAAAGTCTCCGGAATTTGGCGAAAAGAGGACAACGGAATATCTTTCCAAACCTTGGTATATGTAAATATCAATCGCCTATGCAATAGTGGGAAATTGTGATAAGATATTTACTTAAGATTAATCGTAAAGATTTCGTAAAATTTCACTTTAGCAATCTTTGAAAGATAAGCGGGTGATGCCGCTTTTCCGTTGCTAGTTTCTTTAATATTCATAAAATATACATTTTAATCGTAGCCCAAAAGTAATTAAAATAAAAGAATTTAAAGCAAAAATGTATATGTAGCAACACTTACCCTACAAAAGCTCGTGAACGGCGTAATCTGTGAACAAACAAATAAAAATTAAGCTTCTTTATGTATTTAAGTTTCCGCTGCAAATGTACATGAAATTTTACAATTCTTAGTGAAAATTAGATTAGCTCTGTTTTCTTTGCAATACATTAATTATAAGAGGTTTGGCTTTGATATAATTAAAATAATATGGTAGATTTTCTCTCTAACTAAATATATTTCTTTGATTTGAATAAATACATTTTAGTATTAGCACAGTTTGTATTAACTTTGTATGAAACGAAACCATAACAGAGAGCATTGTGTTTCCCCACTCTCCACTCTCCACTTACTGACCACTTTTAATCCCGCAGCATTGCATGATTCCCCCCACTTAAGATAATGAAATATTTAATGTTTTCATTTCTCTGGTAGCGAGGCAAAGCGCGGCGTTGAGTTCCGCCACTTAACACGCACTGCTTCCAGAATTCTAACACCAGGTTCCCTTTGCCTACCCCGCCATGTACAAAGTATGACTGACAGCGTAAAGCATATTACTGCTACAATTTCGAATATTGATCGAAACGAAAACAGCCAAAGCCAAAAGAGCAAACTCCCTAAATAAATAATTGCATACAAACTCCTTATGAAACGTTCTCAACTTGTATAAGCTTGTGTAGTTGTTCGGGCTGTTTTAAATATAATGAATATGGTGATTTTAATTGAAAACTCCGGTTAAGTTAGATACTTTGCTTCAAAATTTACTTTAAGGCAAACTATAGCTAAGGAAAATTCACTTTCATTTTAATGCAACATAATGTTTTATTTTTTTTTATAAAATAGAGAAATGAGAAATTTATCTAATGGAATGTGGTTACCATAGCCTATCATGCTACAAAATAAAAAAGTCTAAAACAATATATTCGATTTCCAATTAGGCCACTTACAAGGAATTTGCCTTACAAGGAATTTGTAAACGTCAAATTATACAGAAATGTCAATGGTGTCAGTCCTACAGGAAGCTACCAGCCATTTAGCTTGAAAGGCAGTTCTGCTGAGAAGAGCAATTGATTACAATTTTCTTTGTTACAGATGAAAGAAATTTATTATCCGGATGTCTTTTTAACATGCACTCCTCTATTATGTAACATTTTGTCCGTTTTTGCGCGTACAATCTCTTTCCTGTGTTCTCTATACAACGTAATATTGGCGATGTAAGAAACAGGTATCCTTAAAAAAATGTACACAATAGCTGATTATACGTCTTAGCTAAGCTTAAAAGCGAAAGCTTATAAATATTATGAAAGAATCGCAAAAAAAGCATTTGAAATGTTGATACTGTGACCGCTATTCTACGCGTTCGAGTCTATGATATTATATGAACAATATAAAATATTACTATTTTTGTATATATAAAAAATTCAAGCGCAGTCGCGTGACCCAATTGAATAAATGATATTATTTATTACTACGATTTGGTTTTAATGAAGCAGATATTATTATATATTATAATGTTATTCCTGATTTCAAAATGTTCTCTATTTATACTAATATGATAAAACTAAAGTGTTTGTTTGAAAGAGAAAATCTCCGGAACTACTGATTCAGAATGAAAAATATTTTTATGTTGGATAGTCTTTATTAATGAAGGCTAGGCTAATATAGCTGGATTTTTATCAAATTATATACAATTTTCCTAATAAAAAAAACAATTATAAATACACATACCTCTTGAATTCTCCGTCTAACAGTAAGTTTGTGCCACTGGTGGTCATCGAAGCGGGTTTTCGAAGGTTTAATATGCATTTCCTGTTTGCCGTTACCGAGTCCCATAGTGAGCGAGAGACCGCCATCTCGTACTGCCAAATTGAGGTAGTCCGCTTCGTGACCTGTGTGGAAACAATATTTGTATATTTGTATTAAAATTATTTCTTATTTAGCTTCACGCCGTATCCTGCACAAAGTAGGGTGGGCAGACTGAACCTGAGAATCTAGTGTTAATACACTCCGTTAGAATTAAAAAACTCCCATTCTCCTCTTACGCCGATTATTTGTTCCTCTTTTTCTTTTTTGACATTTTTATCAGTTCTCGAATATTGAAATACTATCGTCAAAAATAATTCATCTACTTATATTAATAACGCTATAGTGGTAGTAACAATTATCTTTATTTAATACAAAAAGTACGTGCACTAAGGATCTGTAATAGTAGTATTGTAGTTTTATATTATTTTATTTACTAAATATGTAAAAAATATGTCAATATTTTAGACATTGAGATCACTATGAATCACTCCAAAATCCGCAGCGTAGCGGTAAATACGTAGCGTAGTTTGAAAGGTTTTAGCGTAAATCGCTGGGAAACGACTCTTGTACTTTTTCATACTATTTCAATAGATAAAGCTTTCATCACTTAAACTTGGTCTTACTGATTCATCAGGTTCTGAAGAATATTATCTAAGTTATCCAAGTTCTTATACAATACACAAAATGCAGAATGTGGGGAACGGAGTGTCTTAACACTAGGTTGCCCTCTGCCTACCGTGCTGTATGCACGATACAGCGTGAAGCTGATTCTTATACCAGTACCAGTAAAACTAGATTACTTCGATAAAAAAGCAGTTAATTTATTTTTAGAATAATAAATATTTTTGGACATCAACATTATTTAAGATTTAATTTATCATTTCTATATCTATTCATATATCAACACAAGACCAATGACCAGTATAAAACAGAAGTCCGTTAGGCTGCCGCGTCTTGAAGTACAAGGAGATGGCGTCCTGGGTGCTGACTATGGGTTCACCGCCGGTCTGCGTCAGGTCGTATGAGAGGAACTCTGCACCGCGAAATGTTGCTTCCGATGGAGCTTTGTCTGTAACAATAGCTTATTATTAGATATTAATTAAATTTATATATGGCTAGGTTTAGTGGCGGAACTCGACGCGGAGAATTCGTATATAACATATTTTTTTCTAAGCTCGACTATGCCAACCGTATCAGCATTCCCAATTTTCTTAAATTCTGTGGACTTTAAAACTACGATTGGTGTGGCTATAGGCGAGGAAATGAAAATAATTTATATCCTTGCGTGGAAATCGAACTAATAACACCGGCAAGTTTGCATTCAGATATTATGCAACTGCGCAACGATAGTCTTTAGACATTTCCCATATTTAGGACTAGGAAAGATATTATTAAAATGTTACATATTTCTTCAAACCGTTGTAATATTAACAAAATGAAGTAAAAAATTCGATACACTATTTCCGTAACATATACGATATACGGACTTAAAAATTTAAAAGCACTTTACATTATTTAATCGACTTTAAACTTCTCGACACCTCAAAGGAACGGGGCTGATTCATCCACCGAAGTTAGAAAGGACTGTATAAATTTGCAAGAACTTCATGATAAGATTTTTTTTATGATATTATAAATACTAATATAAGAAAAGTTTTAAGTCGATATAAGATTTGATTTATATAAAAAGAAAAAGAATTAAACACCAAATTCTATCGTCCAAGAGACTATCATTATCAAAGCGTCCAACTGCAAACTCCACAGTCGTGGGTGCTATTTCACCCGGTGGATTAGAATCATTTTTAATTTTTCATTCTGGCAACAAGATAAAGCGCAGCATTAAGATCCGTTATTCAACAGATATAGACATTGTTTTTAAAATTATATTATTCTAGCAACCGCCAGCGGCTTCGCCCGCTTGAAGTACACGATTATTTATTCAATATACTGAATTACTTAACTTTGGTACCATATTAGCGTAATATTTATAAACGTATAAGTTTAAAAAAATGCGTCCTACATTTTTATTTAAGATCGGTTCAGTGTTATTTTGTAAATATATATATATGAACGTTTTTTTTTCTTAAAGCGCTTTGCAAAATAGTAATAAATTATTAATTTAAATTTTTACCATATGTTAAACAAGAATACAACTACTAATTTGAATTAGTCAAGCCTTTACAATTGCGTAAAAAGACTTAAAGATTAAAGAACTGGCTTAGATAATGATTCATTCCTTATAGAACCCTGTTAGGAAAATTCACATAAAATGATAAGAGCCCTTATAGTTTTTATGTAATTTTTTGTTATAGAGCATTATAAATATGAAGAAAATAAACATATTTTTACATAACTGTTAATATATTTTTTTTAAGCTTCAAGCTGAATCCTTCACATAGCAAGGCAGAGGGAATCTGGGAACCTAATTTAAAGATACTTCGTGGCCATTAAGGCATTTTCGTTCCCCATTTTTGCCTAACGATGAAGGTATTGCGTGGCGGAACTCAACGCTGGGCTTTTGTCTTGATGCCAGAGCAAAAAAACATATTAATAAATAATATTCCCGAAACAATATAAGAAATTAGTAAAATTCAATCTTAACACACATGCACAATTGTAAACTGCTAGCACTTGTTCTTTCATGCATACTATCAACCGCAAAACAACCCCTTAGTGGTCGAATATCGCAAATACCCTTATTAGGCCATACACAGTTTGAGGCTCCTATTACTTAGAATAACAAAATTTGATATTCATTATCAACCCCAAAATCAACCCCTTAGTGGTCGAATATCTCAAATACCCGTCTTAGGGAGCATATAAACAACGCCAATGTAAACTTCGAGACTCCTAACACGTGTAGCAACAAAGATTCATAAAAGTTATCAACCCCAATAACAATTCCTTAAGGGTATTCTTAGTGATCACTTAAGTACTATAAATAACGTCCAAATTTGAGACTCTTAACAGAACTGTAGTAACGAAGTTTCATACACATTATCAACTTCAAAATCAACCCCAGCTTAGTTCCCATCTCAGGCTCCCAGGGAACAATTCCCATCTTTGTAAGCACATGCATGCTAAATTTGAGACTCCTGGCACTTGTAATAAAGAAAATTTTATATAAACTATTAACCCCAAATGCACACTTATAGGGGTTGAATTTAGCAGGATCAAATCTTAATTAGAACCTGCGTCCTAAAAAATACCCCTGTGCAAAATATAAGACTTCTAGCACTTGTAGTAACGAAGTAACATACAAACTATCAACCCCGAAAATAATCCCTTAGAAGTCGAATATTGCAAATTCCCGTCTTAGCGAGCACCTACGTCCTATAAATAACCTCCGTGCAAAATTTGAAGCTCCTGGCTCTGGTAGTTTCTGAGATTTCGTGATGAGCGAGTGAGTGACCTTTCGATTTTATATATATAGACTATTGGACCCGGACGCGGCTACGCCTGCTTGAGCTATAAGAATATTTTCGCGTCGGTCATACTCATACTATGTCACCCGAAGGCTAGGTCATTTCGAATCAGTGACATGTCCTTAATTATTTATTAGAATCTTATACAGTAAACTGTTATTTCAATCTAGATAAAATGTTAAAAGTGATATTTATTTTCATAAGGATGAATATCAAAATGTCGCGGTAACGGTCGCGTAGCGACGACGGTTGTTATTAACATGGCGGAATAAATTGCATGTCAAATTAGAAAGTATTTTTAAATATATTAGTTTATATCTCTAATGTAATGTTATATAGCCTATAGCACTTCTGAAGAATGCAAGTTACATACAAAACAAAAACAATGTAAATCGGACCAGTAGATCCAGATATCTTAGCGTTAAAACAAACAAACAAACTCTTCCGCTTTATTATATTAGTATAGATTAGGAAACAAAAGTAAGACGCAGACGCAGATTAGTAAATTATAAATTATTGAGTTCAAGCGGGCGAAGCCGCGTGCAGGTCGCTAGTAATACATAAATTTAGTTTAGTATTCAATACAAATTTTACGTATAAACAAGTGCACTGGAAAATGGAAATTTACCCAGCGGTATGCATCTCGAGTTGGCTGTTGCGCGATAACGATTAACAAACTTTGCTAATTGAATACAATCCAATTGTTATATTATAAACTTTGTTCTGAAATAATTAAAATAATTGTTTTCAATGCTTCACTAATACAGATGCTTAGACTTGCTGTATGTAAATCAAAAGTATAATTGTTTATAAGAGCATTTTAAAGTCAAGAACACAAAGAAATGACTTTTTTATCTGCACGTTGCATCCCGCACGTAACAGTGCAGGCAGGGAAAACCTGGGAACCCACGGCTAGCTATTATAATACTTCCGTTCCCTACATTTCCCGGCAAGAAATTTAGTCAAAAAATGTAAATATCATAGCTAAGATTTAATAATGACATATAAGGGTTCCGTAGCCCGAAAAAAACTAAATCAATTGTATCTCAAATGTTCATACATACATACATAAAATACTTAATACATCACTTTACAAAATGAATATGTAACTGCAAACACTGGTTTCGAACAAGGCGAGTATGAAAGTCCTCGTTTAAAGCAACTATGTAAGTGATTGCAGCTTGTGCACTCAAAGTTCTGCCACGATGAAACTACACTAATTGGATATAGCTGTATTGTTTCTCTAATTATTATTACTTTATTTACTTCCTACATAGTGTTCATAAAAAACAACTTCACTATTAAGAAGAATAAGTGTTTAGACATTCCGTTCTTCACTTTGCCCCCAACTTTGAGACATTGATAGACATTGTACCTTAGCGAGCTACGAATGTTAGAGAGAAAGTTAAAAAAGTATGTAATTCGTTATAAACCAACGTCCCATTCACCAAACATTGACTCTACGAACTCTACTTTTTCCTTAATCCCTTCACAATGTTGGAACAGGCTTAGTTCAGTCGATTCCCTCCAAACAATCTGTCATTGTCCCACGCTCGAGGAAAACGATTCAATTTATTGGTACTTACTTTGAATTATTAAAATACGTATTGGATCTGTATACGTATTAACTTTTGTGAGAGCTTTTAATATCATTTTTATGATATAATAACCTTATAAGGTTATATTATTTACGACTAATTTATTGTTTCGATCTTTTCTTATCGGAAAGTATGAACAAGGAGGATGTGGAGTCAATTTCCACTTGAGCAATGATTATATTCAAATTGTATTCATTACACTGCACTCCCGCTACTCTATAGGTATTATTTAACAATACAAGAAAAATGGCAAATGAAATATTGAGCTATAAGTCATTCACCCACTTCTATGTCCACTTTTACGAAATACATGTTGTAATTACGTATACATAACTCAAAAAAAATCGAAATTCGATTCGAGCCCAGTACCATCATCCACTAAAAAAAAATCTATTGAATTTAGAAAAAAAAAACCAAAAAAATAATTAACACAGCACATTCCACCAAACTAAAATTTATTATACAAAGCTTATATTATACCACCAGCGCTACTAGATCGCACCTCGACTCTAACCTCAAGCACTTGGCATTGTTACATATTTATACACCCAGATTTTTAGAATGAACGACCCAAATAAAAATATGTCAACATTACAGAGTACAACACTCTGGCATTCAAACTTTGGGAATAATTGGGTGATTTACATACGCTCCTTGGTACGGACTGGTAAACGACTAAACGCGGCGTTGAGTTACGCCTGAACACGCAATGTTCCGACAACATGACGGTGCTTTGGAAACTGATCGTGTTAACACTTAGGTCCCCATTATCTACGGGATACAACGTGAAGTTAAAAAAAAACAAATAAATATATTAACATAGGCTAAGGGCCCAAAGAAATTGAGTTTCTCGACTTGAACCAACACCCCTTTGTTAGGTATCGTATAAATTATGTATGCACTAGTTTCGCGTTCGGTTTCATTTCTTCGGAAGAGTTAAAGATTTTAATACATGAATTACTTAAAAAGGCGACGTACTTGAACGCTAAAGAAAACGTCGTTGAACGCCACAATGATTGATGAACGCGGCGCCACTTAACACAATTTGGTACACGATGTGAACATAATGTCAACATCGATTTATTCTGGCCTTGCCGTGGAATTGCTTGTTTTTGGATCTATACAAATTTATTCACGAAAATAGTCTGTATGTTACGTGGGTCTTTCTTTTACTGCTTCACGCTCCATCCACTACAATGCAAGTTAGGCAGAGGGAACCTGGGAACCTAGAGTTAAGATACTCCGCTCCCATTAAAACATTTTCCGCTAAATCTGGAGGCATTCGAAAATCGAACCCACAACCTATCGAATTTACAGTCGCAAGCTTAAAAAATTAAGAAGAATAAAAAATTTAAAACATAATTTGTTTTACATAAAATGAAGTAATATTTTGTAAGTAATTTTCCTAAATAAACATTCTAATACGAGTATTTTTAAAAATTAACCCGTTTGAAACGCTCTAGTAAATAGTATGGGTAAAGTCATCGAAGCATATTACTATTTGAATATTCATATTAAATTTAGTAGTGGTAGAGAAAACATTTAAATAAAAATGTCGATTATTTGGATTATTTTATAAAATAAATTATAAGTTTATTCAAAATTGGTTAACTTTTGTAATAAAAAGAAACATGAATTACAGTTTTTAACATATGTATATAATATGTATATTTATATATTTATTCGGCGGAAAGGGGGCCACGGAGTGTCTTAACACTAGGTTCCCTCTGCCTACCCTGCTGTCTGAGGGATACAGCGAGAAGCTGATCATGTACATTTTGCAACGATTACACGAATGTCACTGTAAATATTTTATCAAATTTCATAATTATGTGTGATAACTTTATTAAATCAATAATTTGCTTCATCGATTCGACTTAAAAACGTAAAAGAAAAACTCAGTTTTTTTCCATTCTCGTTTGAACTGAGAATACTTGAGAAATACTTCCTTAGTGCTTCCCTACACTCTTTATCTAAATTCAGTAGTTTTACTTATTCGTTGTCTTTGTCTGTCAGTCACTCCGTAAACTATGTTCATGTTTAAAAAAAGAACTAAAAATTTCTTGTTATTTTTTAGAAAAACTCCGCATAATATTCTATATAGGTACCTCGCGTCAAGATAATATATTTTCATTCATTATTAACAAAGGGGAAAACAAACTGAGAATCCCTTTCAGCATTGAACAAACACGAGTATATCAAAATATTTGTATTTGGAAAACCGATACGCTACGAAACTCTGTGAAGTGTAGAGCGCTATCAACAAAGGAGTCATATGAAGGTAATTGGACAAAAATCATTCATTTTAGGCAGCTTTGTTATTTAATTTGAAGGAAATTATAACGAATATCATATCACTTCACCAACGATATTTTAGCCTGTTGCGCAATTTCATTTAGAGGTTTTTTTTATAGATTCACGCCACAGCAGAGTAGACAGAGGTAACATAAGTATATTCCGCGCACAGCAGGGTAGGCAGAGGGAACCTAGTGTTAAGACTCCCCCAGTTTCTGCCTAATTTTGGAGGTATTACGTGTACTCAACCGCATGGGTTGATCTCACTCGAGGAAGAGAAATATTTATTCAAATTTAAATTTTCATTTCTTCACTCTGCTATCGAGGCAAACCACGGCGTTGAGTTCCGCAACTACACATATAATGCTTTCAGAATTCGGTGGAAAGTGGGAAACAGAACTGTCTTAATCGGAACGGAATGTCTTAACACTAAGCTACCAAGTATTTAAACATTTTTTTATCTCACGAAATCCAAACTACACAAAGTGACGTATAGCGCAATCGAAAAACGAAATTTCCGATAAAACGAAATAACGTTAATTAAGGATGAGTACCCTTAATTAGCACAGTGAATTAAAATTAAAAAAGGGGTTGATCGAACGATTGGAAATTTAAAATGAGATTGACAATACTGAAACAGATGGCGACGAAATCGGGCAATTCAAAAATACAAAAAGATACGAACGCTGCAATCCGTAGCCCCGTAGAGGTGACGGTTCTAAAATTGAATTTCCAATTAAGGGATGGTTCAGTGCGACCCCGGGTAGGGCCGCCTCGGGACACATTTTCATAATGTTTTATTTATTTCGTGTAAAAATTTATAATTGCATCTGAGGAAAACCAAATTTCGACAAAATTTATACATCGTGTAAAAAGATTTTGTAAAACGATGTCGTATCTTGTAGGATTTTTAATTTTAACCTTTCATAACAAATATATATAAGACTATCTGTCAATTTATTAACTAAGCCATTCTCCATAAAACAATACGATTCTAAAGAGACAGAGCTAAGATAGCGTTATAATTTTTTATGAAGCCGCGATTTCGTCCCAAAATAATTCTCATAAGTTACCCAAAGATGGTGAATATATATACATGAAAAATTATCGTCACCCAAATTCACTTCATTCCTGAAGAATGGAATGGAAATGTTGATGACATCGTAATAAACATCACGTCAATATGAACACATTCACAACTAACTATTAGGTTATTTGAATGCGACATGCGTCCTAAATTGCAGATCAAAATCTGCCACCGCATTTCAACCAAACCGATATATTGTACGGCTCATTCCAAGCAACATCCAAGGAAAGACCAACTTTAAATATATTAGAATACAGCATATTCTTGACTACTTCGAGATCCATCTATACACATATATGTAAATATAACTGGAAGGTCGATTTTTGAAGGAATATATAATATAAGACGCTATTGAAACGAGCGAGTAGAATTTAAATCGAGAGCACACACTTAAAGGTACCTTAGATACCTTGCCATTCATTTGGAGGCTCAGTACCTTTCACGTCTCGACCATTTCCGTAGCGTAATGGTGTCGAGGAAATGACACGAGGACACATCCGGAAACTTATCCCCCGTGTGAGTCGCACGAGACTTTATGCTAGTCGGTCTTAGATTAGGAGAGCAACGTGTACTTATATTCTAGATCTTGAGCATCTTAGCTTTATCTGAATAAATATTACTAAAAATACTTTTATATTTAATTTTGGGAGTTGGATTATTATTGAAATTAATAAATAGCTAGTTCGACTTTACCATAATATTGTGAGTCTTATTTTTTAACAATATTTATGATTATAAATCAAGATTTTCTGAAGTTAAAAATAATTATATTTCATTTAGAGTGTTATGTTGGAGGCAATTGCGTGGTGCAGCGACACTTGGCGGTTGTAGATTTAATTCCTACTCGGAGGAATAAATTATTTTCATCACCTCGCTCTGGTAACATAACGAAGCGCGGCCTTGAGTTTCACCAGTCAACAGACAATTTCTCCATAACTGTCTCGACAGAAACAGAGTGAAGCTAAAAAAAATGTATTCTCCAACCATTTCGTTAGGCATAATTGAAAACTTTTTCAAACGGAACAAAAACCAATTTTATTACAACAAAAAACAATATTGGAGCATTTCCAAATTTTGCAGAACGCCGAAATGCATCGCAGGCCACCTGTTTTCTCGTGTAAATTGTTGCTACAATAGAATGCCTTTCATCGCTCTGGTAAGGGATCTGACGGGCGAACGCAAATCAGATGTTGTTAGGAATATAGAGGTAGCGTTCATTCTCTTTTATAATATTTTGAACGTTGCAAACAACTTTTGTTTGCTCTTTGAATGATGGAGCCGTGTTGTTCCGCATTTTAGTTTTCTGTGCATTTAAAAATATTTCTCGCTTGCTTATGAAGAATTTAAGAAAAAAGCTATATCATCCTGTTGGTTTAATGCAAAATGACGTGTTTGCACTATTTAATGTGTTATTATATGTGTTATATCAATGAACGTAGACTGCATGCGAGCAAACGTATGACTCATTGTCACGTTCCGCCCGAGCCGAGCGTGCAAGCGAGAGCGTGGATAGAGGCACAATTGGCCTAAGCATTTGACTTATGTTATCTGTGACGCGACTATCTATCTCATATATTACACATGTAGTATAAATTAAAAAAAATTCAATTGATTCTTTCTTTGTACTATACCAAATTAATGATTCAATGATAATAACTGAATTTAGTTCTTGATATGAATCCCGAATGCTTATTTATCACATAAAATTATCAACGTAATTCAGGTCATTAGTTATTTAGACTAATGTATCAGGTTCCAAACTGCTGTGTTGATTGTTACTTCTAAACACAGTGAATTCTATAGAAAGGTGAGAAACAGAAACATGCATGCTGCAACGGTGATCAAAAATTACATTAATAAATTAATAATATTTATGATAATGTTTTTTTTGTATATATTTTAATGTAACCATAATAACCTTTGCTTGAATAGACAAAAAATATATAATAAGAATAAATAAAATTACAAAGACCTATCGAACAGTCACTTAAAAAATAGTCAAACATCATTTAGACTATTCACTATTTTCACCGATCAAAGGGACCGGAACTAATGACATGCAAAAACTGTAATGACTAGGCATAATTCAGCCCCCACTAAACTTTGGAAACATTTGAAGGTAGTTCACTAAAATATATTTGGGAATGAAAAACGCACTTTCCCCGAACATTCACAATCTCATCTGGATAATGTCTCCTTATCCCAAAAGGGAGCCTGGAGAGGCCTGACCGTGGAAGTTATGATTTAGCTCGTCGTATCCTTAAATTTTTAAAGTAAATTAAGATAACGGTACACCTAATAAATCCATTTTTTATATTTATATTATACCATGCCATTGCCGAATTTCCTAATTTTCAACACAACGTTTATTCAGTGGCAAAACTCAACTTCGCACTTCCAGAGCAGGGAAAAGAAAATAATTTAAATATCATTATTCCTCCGAATGGAAATCGAACTCATAACCGTTGCGTTGACAGACAAAAACTGTTCCACTGCGTCTCTAAAAGTAATGTGGCCTGAAAGTGACCTAGAATGTATATTATTTTACTCTCACGACCTTTTTTTGATGAATGAATACTATATACAATAAAAGCACTCAAATCTTCATCCATACTATTGTAGCTTTCACTACATTGTGATATAATAAAAGTGACATTGAGACTTGGAATTGGAAGAACTTTTATGAAAGCTCCAACTTTTCAGGTATGTTTTATCTTCTCACTACTGATCTAAAGCTTAAAAAATCATACAAAAGTGTATTTGAAAGATTCGCGATGGTAGGTTCAAATATTACTATGTAGTTAATTAAATTGACTAGGTAATTATTAGTCCAGGCCAATAGTACCACGTGGCAGGCGCACAAGTACGAACCACTCGAGGTAATTAAATATTTTCATTTCCTCCCTCTGGTAACGAGGGAAAGCGCAGCGTTGGGTTTCGCCACTCACGCAATGCCTCCAGAATTCTGCGGAAAATGGGGTATCATCAGAAAATGGAATTACAATCAGAAGTGTCTTAATGTGAACGGAGTGTCTGAACACCAAGCGTGAAACCAAAAAAGTGAATGTTCAAACTAATTTCGAAAACAATATATATTTATTAAACGTGCAAAAATGTTAATGTAGCGAGCTTTTATTCACTCCACTCAACACCGAATATATTGAAGATTAGGTGGAAATTAAAAAAACGGAGTGTTAACACTAGGTTTGTAAAAAATCACTACTCTCCGCTACTGTAAATAACGTATAGACGTTATTTAATCATATCCTTCCAAGACACTCTCCACATAAGAAGACTACAAACGTACATCCAAAAATATAATATATAAAATAAATATCTAAAATGAAAAGTTGAAATTACTAAAACCAATTTAACGCGTAAACATACAAAGCGACATGGAGCGTAATCTCGATATTTTCCATAAAATTAATAACGTCAGAGGTATTTATGGAATCGTCGGGTCTTTGATCACTGAACATCGTATGAAATGCCTTTGAAGAACAAATTCTTTTATATTCATCATATTGTGATATGTGATTGCTTTCTTGTTGCTTGCTTGCTTCTTGCTTATGTAATAAAAAGGTTGCGTTATTATGTACTATATTTACATATAGTATTCCGGCCATGACATATGGGGCGGAGACATGGACTCTAACGAAAGGCCTCGTCCACAAATTCCAAGTCGCTCAGCGCGCCATGGAGCGGGCTATGCTCAGTGTATCTCTTAAGGATAAAATCCGAAACGAGGAAATCCGTAGGAGAACCAAGGTTACCGACACAGCCCAAAGAATTGGTAAGCTGAAGTGGCAATGGGCGGGGCATATCTGTCGTAGAGCCGACGGCCGCTGGGGCAGACGTCTCGTAGAATGGAGACCCCGTACAAAACGGCCGGTGGGACGACCCCCGACGAGCCAGATGGGCTGACGACATAAAGAGGTTGGCGGGAAGCGGATGGGTCCGAAAAGCTGAGGATCGAGTGTGGTGGCGAGAATTGGGGAAGGCCTATGTCCAATAGTGGACAAAAGATGGCTGTTGATGATGATGATGATGATGATGATGAAGTAGGTAGAGCGTGATAGACTAACTGGATAGAGGGAACTTAGTGTCTTAGTAAAAGGTTCCCTCTGCTTACCCTGCTGTGTACAAAATACGGCATGAAGGTGAAAAAAAGTAGATACAAAGAATTTTGTGTTAAAGTACTCCGTTCCCATTACAACATTTCCGTTCCTTATTTCCTACCGAATTCTGAATACATTGTGAGTTGAATGACAAAACTAAACGCCGCGCCTCATCACCAGAGAGAAAAAAATAAAATATTAAATATATTCTTCTCAAGTGGGAATTGAACCAACAACGTTTAGTACGACTAGCCTCAATTTAATCCGTTTTTTTTTTTAATTAAAATACATCAAAAAGTACATGGAGCGATAGAGCTAAATTAATAACTGAAAGAATTTAAATATAAGGTTTCAACGTTCTCAATAACAACGATCGTGTTACAACGCTAATACGAGTACAACTTAGAGAGCAAAACTATTTGTAATTGGCTTGTTCAGTCTTTCATGCCATTTAGGTGACCTACAGAACTCTAAATAATTTTATAGAGAAACTTATTTTTAAATGCACTTTTACTTCTTGATACTAAAATATCATATTTATCTAATTAAAATTAAAATAGAGGCCATTTTTGCTGCAGTGGGTCTATAAACGTGAAAGTTGTGGGTTCAATTCCCGCTCAGAGAAATGAATTATTTCCATTTCTTCGCTCTGGCAAAATAAAACGTGATTGAGAGCCACTCAAAAAGCAATGAAATTTGGCCAAAATCGGAAAATATTAGGATTTTTGTTCTCGTTAAAACACACTTGGCGTAAGATTTCCTCTTAAAATAAAATCTACCGGACAGAAATGGAAAATGGTATATATATATATATATATATCTTCCCCTTAAATTAAGACATCTCATCTATACCTCCTCTAGTGGTACACGGAATCGTGGCCGGCAGTGGTCACTTGCCATCAGACGATCCGTATGCTCGTTTACCTTACCATGTCGAAATGACTTTTACTACTGAAAGCCCATGACTGGAAAATAAGAGAACGGAATAACTTAACACTAAGTTCCGTTTGTCACCTCTGCTATGTACAACATATCGTAAAGCTGTCGAAATAGTACATCCATCATATACAGTATTTACATTCCCCAAATACTGTGAATATAGAAAAGAGAAAATTCTTATTAGAATTATTATTAGTAGACTACTATCTTTCTGCACACATTTCAAAATGCGAAAATTATTTATTTCACTCAATTTTTCCATTGAAATTGCTCACTCATCTGCGTTCACGACAAACCAATGTATTGCAGTTGACACACTTCTCATTTGATTACTTGTAGTATCGATTCCAGAGAAAAACGTATGAATAACGTAATAGTATTTTTTTTTCAGCATCACAGTGTGTTCAGCATTCCGCATATAGCAGGGTAGGCAGAGCGAACCTAGTATAAAGACACTCCGTTCTCCACTTTCCGTCGAATATTCGAAACATATTCGTAACTACACTGATATTTTGGAGACACATTGAGAACCTAAAAAAAGCTAATAAGCTATTTGAGCTTAACAATTCTTATTTGACCCAAATAGGTTGTTAAATAAAATGTAAACCTTTCTTATTCATTTCTCTTTGAAATCCAAATAAGATATTTAAACCTAACTGGATTTGAAGTCACGCATTTTAATAACTAAGTCTATACGGTAAGTACGAGGCATGTATTTTATGAGTTTTCGGAAAATCTATTTACCAACTTTTGCTTTTAACAAGTCTATTAACTTTTTTATTAATATTTCTTTAACAAACAGACATAACGTGAGAAATTAGTGTAGACACTCAGTTGTCATTAAGACTTCCTTCCTCACGGTCCAGCGGCAGAACGCAACGCCGCGCTTTGCCACGAACGATTGAAAATGTGAAATATTTCATTTCCTTTAATGAAAATCGAATTCACAACATGTCACGTTTACAGACGCACGCTTGTACTCATGCACCACTCTATCACTAGCCTCAAATAATATGTTAGTAAAAAAAATATAAAAACAGATAAAAAAGCAGCAATATCCCAAAATTTTGTACAAAAGCTTAACCCAAACTAGTGACAAGTGATAGAGTCCAGTGATAACCTGTCACCACGACACTATCACGTCAATCCCGCAATCACTGCTAAAGCTATTTAAAATGGAAACTGGACGGCCGTTGACGTATCAATGAACATTCACACGCTCGCGTCTACACATTAAGAGGAACGGAAATTGAATCTGTAAAATTGTTTAGCCGTCGAACGCGAGATGCGCGATGAATACTGTGATGTGGAGCGTGAACTTTGAAATTACTATTTTAATAGTTGTTTGTTTCTTTTATAGCACAAAAATAATATTTTGTATATAATTCAGCTTCACACTGTATCCCGCACTCAGCAGGCGGAGGGAACCTTGTGTTAAGACACTCCGTTCCCCACTTTCCGCCGAATTTTGCAGGCATTGTTGGACTTAGATGAAACTTTGCAATAACATAGCTTAAACATAAATCAGAAAAACACATAGGCTACAATTTATGACAAGATTATAAAATCTATATCTGCAGTTTAAGCGGGCGAAGCCGCGGTTGACTCACTACTTTTATATACATATATTCGTAATTACTTTTTAAATAAAAACAACGACACACAGAGGCCCACTCCAGGCACATCACACTCGCCGGTACAGGCTAATACAAAGAACGTGAGGGAAATACGAAACAAGTTTTTACATTACCCACGTTGAAATTGGATTCTGAATTCACTCTAAGACACCGTGCGAAATGAATATTCCGAATTGGATGACCTTAGAGCAGTAGTTGTTAGAACTGTCAGTGAAAGGAATTATTATTAAATGTTGGTAGGTATATGAAATTCTGATTATAAACGGTTGTAATCGTAGGTTCGATTCCCCCTCGGAGAAATAAAATATTTAATATTTAAATTTCACTCTGGCAACGAGGTAAAGCGAGGCATTCAGTTCAGCTACTCAACACAATGCCTCCAGAATTCGGCACAGAATGAGGAACAAAAGTGTCTTAATGAGAACAAATGTTCTTAACATTACGATTCCAGGTTTTCTCTGCCTAACGTGCTATGTGCGAGATACAGCGTGGAGCTAAACATATATATTAAAAAAGAAAAATCTTTTGCTAGGACTCATGTCTCCACACTGGAGAATGAGTTCCACGGAGACGAATCTTAGCCCGCCATTGATGAAATCAACTATATACCTTTCCATATATTCTTAACTCAATAAATACTTAATATATAACACTGTCCCGCCCAAGGGCACCTAGTACCTACCCGCTCATTACGAGTAGGCACGATTTGTAAAATGTAATTGTGTGTAAGTGGGTTACGGTTTTATTAGAATTTCTTATTCAGAGAGAAAATAATATTTTATTATGGGTCTTCTTTTATTATGATTTAGCTGAAAACTTGTTCGTGGAAATTTTCTATTGTGGAGCTTTTTCTCTATAGTCTGGGTTAGTAATGTGATATAATGATAGACGTAGTTTTTATAATAATATTTATATATATTATGCACATTTATAATCAGTTGATTCAATTCTTAAATAAAAGCCATAGCAACGCCACTGTTTGTGACGTTACCCGTTTAAAGCAATGAAAATAATTGGTTCACGCAAATGAAAATCGAACTCGCAACTCATTTACACTCAGCCACTATTCCAACAGCTACAAATTACAACAAGAAATACCAACAATTCCAATTAAAAAAAAGTAAAAAAAATAAGCCACAAAAATCCAAAATGCAATCCTTTCCAAGTAAAATACCACAGCAAATACAGGCCAGCACAAAACATTTGGTGCTGTTCCTCGAAGTCGTAAAGTAATGTTTTAATAGTAAAATGTCAATGCCATACAACCAAGGTTCAACTGATAAGCCGTAAACACATCTATATTATGGAATAAAGTTTTTTGTCAGCAATTGGTATTTTATTTACTCTAAGTAATGATGAGGGTAAAATAATTTAGTTACTATTTGTGTTATGACTGTAGAAGCAATGGTTGCGGGTTCGATTCCAACTTTAGAAATTTTAATATGAAATATTTTGTTTTACTCGCATTCCACCTCTCAATAGACAATACCTCTAGAATTCAGTGGAGAATGGGGAACGAAAGTGTCTTCAAAGTAGGCGCCCAAGTTCCTTGTGCCTACACTATTTTATGCGGGATACAGCGTGAATCAAAAAAAAACACTTCAAACCTAACCTTACCATCCTAAAATCCCTATAAAATAAACACGTAGTATAAATTAACGTCACGTATTTTAATGGGTCGAACTATCGAGGGTGGAATACTCGAGCGTGTCGAGTGTGATTAAAGCAATTACGACGCAATTTAAGATATTCCCTTCAAAGTGTGGAAGAGCCTCGTAAAGGTTGTTCTCTTTGGTTGAGCATCTCCTGCGTAAAGTGTTTTAACATTAGGTTCACTCTAGGGTGGTTAGAGGGAACCTAATGGTAAGAGACTCCGTTCTCCATTCTAAACCTATATTCATTATTGAATTATAATCTTCCAGTAATTTAATGGCAAATATCGTGGTGCATTGCATGGGCATAAACGTGTGACTGTAAATGCGACAGGGTTTGGGTTCAATTCACAATCGAAGAAATGAATATCTGATACATTCATTTCTCCGCTCTAGTGTCAAGGCAAAGCGAGACATGGAGTTCTAGCATCTAACATCAATCCAACTTTCACGCGGAAAATGAGGAACGGAAGTGTCTTAACGGTAACGGAGTGTCTTAGCAGTAGGTTTTCAGGTTCGCTATGCCTTACCTGCTTACCCTGTCATGTGTGGGATACATCGTGAACCTATAAAATATTTAATCATAAATAAACGCTTCATGAAATACAATATAATCCATACATAATACAAAATTATATGCATAAACTTAGTGAAACAGCACTTCTATCGCTTTCCACTAGCACATTCAGAATTCAAAATACGAACAAACGAGCTTTGTGGAGTAATAAACATGACTGAATTTAAACTGGTCGAGATTCAGAAGCCACCAATTAAATATGACCCTCGGGCTAAACGTAATTTAGTCTAACAAGTGTTTACTGCGATAGTTAGATTCTACTTAGCTTCTGTTTTATGTAATCGTACGTATCTACATAGGTAAGGAAGCACGTCCTTTGAAATATTTTAATAATTTGAAATATTTTGCCGTTTCAATGTAACCCATTGTAAATGCTACCAAAGTTACCTCCCGCATTTGGAATATATCATTTGTCATAAAGAGTAAAAACTAACTAAACTTTTATTTTATTAATAAAATCTGTTCATAAGCCTCAAAAATTAATTGATAATATTTTATCACTTAAATAAAACAAATGAATGGAACTCACAACCATCCCAATTAATTATAAAAATCAACATGTAAAATATATATTATAGCTTATTAAAATGTAAAAAAATAAACTATTTTTAAAAATAACTTTAAAAAGTTTTCTCTAAAAGCTTGCTAATGGTACATTTTTGTACTGAAACGCTGATGTGAGATGTTGAGGGAAAATAAGATGTGACATCGTTTTAGAGAGGAACTTTAAATTACTATAGACAACAAATTTAAGCACCAACTACTGCTACGTCGAATTTACAAGGTAACTATTCTATTTTTTTTATTATTAGCTTCACGCTATATCACTTACATGGCAGACAGGCAGAGGGAATCTATTTTTAGGAAACTCCGTTTCAATTGACACACTTCCTTTACACACTCTCCGCCAAATTCTCGGCAAGACAACACACAATGCCATGCTATCTGACTATATTATATCTCAGTTACTTCGAACACTTAAATTAGACACTAAAAAACCGCAAAGAAATCACATTGCTTAATTGGGAGCCCCTTCAAATATTTATTTTATTCTACTTTCTAATACCTGTTGATATAGTGGCAAAAGAAATACATAATCTGTTAAAAAATTCTACTGTCTATCACTGTTCATGTGATATAGCCTGGGGATAGTGGTGAACAGGCAAATAGACAGATTGCGGGTTCTATATAATACTCGTAGGATCCCGTTTTTACTCTTTGGATACGGAACCCTAAAAATTTAATAAATATCAACCATCTTTGATACATCATACATACATTCATCCCATAGAGGGTCACAGGAATGTAAACTAGCGCAATTTAGTTCGACTCAGTTCGAGGCCCCGTCAGTTAAAACCCACTCGTACGGATCTAAAACGGTCAGCCCGCACGCTACTTTGAAAGCGGCCAAACGTACATTTGATGTGGGGGGAAAATAAGCGACAGATTTACATTTCTAAAGTTTTACCGCAGTTTCTGACGTTTCTGGATTTAGTGCGGAGAGAAATGAAAATCAAACAACAAAGGAACTGGAGAGCAACTGTATTAAATAGTTGGTTGTGTGTTCGATGCCTACTCGGGGTAGTGATGTTATTATGTTTACCCACAGTTCACAAAATGAGAACCTAACATTTGGTAGAATGTGGGGAACATAGATCTTAAACCAAGGTTCTCAGGTTCCATCGGCGTACCCTGCTATGTACGAGATACAGCGTGAAATTAAAAAAAAAATAAAATGGACGTACAACTGATAAAAACATGATTTAATTTTCCACCCAAAACAAAACAGGCAGGATGAAAGTGACGATACAAAAAAAGAGAATATAAAAAGTATGTTTTCGGATTTAAATTAATGATCCATTAAGCTATTTATATCTTTTACAGCGATAAAAAAATATGTAAACGTCTCCTTCTGGTAGACAGCCAAAATAAACCTTCAAAAGTGTTTAACACTCCGGTCTTCACACCGTATCCCGCATCTTATATCTCCGCAGATATCTTGGAATTGGGCGAAAAGTGAATATTGTGCGTTGAGAGGCAGAACTCAACGCTGCGCTTTGGCTTACCCAAGTACCACAGCCACAGCGCTACGAAATTCGTCAAACCGAAAAACCTATTGTATAATAAAATGTAAAACTTAATCAAAATCTGTTCAGCCTTTTTTGCGATCAAGTAGCAAAGATTCGACACAAACAAAGTTTCAGTCTTGTAACATTAGTAGTACAAACTGTAAGTTTTCGTAGAACTGTCAGTTATGTAGAACAAGATGATCGATGTTATGGCATGAATGAATCAGCTAAATACTATTCAGGTGAAACGTACGATTCTAAGAAACTATTTAGTATATTGTAATATTTTGATATAGACCAAATTAACAAAGGTTTTTTTTAATTTTTCATTCGATATCAGAAAGAGGGAGGGTTCTCGAATTCAACTGTATATTTCTGTACATGTGATTTTGGTGAAAATCAATAAAAACAAAAGAATACATAAGATGACTTTTTGTATTCTTTTGTTTTTGTTGATGTCAATTACCAATCTTCGCAATAACATTGGTTAAATAAAAGCGGAGTTGCCAATTAACAACGTAATAGATGGAAATTGGGCGGAAAGTAGAGAGCAGAGTGTCTTAACACTAGGTTCTTTGTCTACTCTGCTAAATTCGGTAAACAACGTGAAGCTTTAAAACGTTGTTTCTAAAATAATACGTTTTATAATTAAAAATGTAATTTTAAACGAATGTAGTTCTCGAATAAAAAAAGCCACAGTCTCGGTAAGGACCCTCCCTCAACTTGAGGAGTACCGAGCATATCTCAGTACTCTAGTGGATTCTACCATAAAATGGTGTACATAGTACGTTTATTTTATCTATATGTATGTATATATATATATATATATATACATAATTTAAGTAGCATAAATATTATGTATAAAACAATGACAAAAATGAGACTCTCGTGCGAACAGTATCTGACTTTAAATGGAACGGATGTGGGTTTGATAGGCACACGAGGGGATGGATCATTTTCATTTCTTAGCTATGGTAAGATAACAAGACATGAAGCGGCGGTGAGTTCCACCACTCAACATATAGTGTCTTGGAAAATGGGCAATAAGTGGAGAACGCAGTGTCTTAACACTAGATTTCTCCTGCCTACATTGCTACCACATGCAAGTTACAAAGTGAAAAAAATAATAACAACGTGTAAAATCTGCTACGTTTTTAGTGACGATAAATGCGCCGGCTAAAAGAGTACAGATTGATCCCACACTACTAAATAGCGGAATAAAGAAAAATAAAAGTAAAAACAGAACTATTAGATTCCAATACAACCCATATATACTCATAACAACGCTTAACACCATTTCCGTAGCATAATATTCCCACATTTTGGCCTGATTGTAATTAAATAGTCGTCGTAATACTGAAGTGCTTTCCGAATGGTCGTGCGGAACCCTGATTTGAAATTCGGCCAAGTACCTAAAAGTTTGTAGTGCAAAATCATTTAATGAACTCTACTTATGTTTTTAACAAGAATTGAACGTATGTATGAAGCAATTACGTATGTGTATATCTAAGTGATTCTTTTCTCCGTTTCCTTTGCCCACTTAGTGGAGGCACGGAGAGAAAATTGTGATATATCACTGTTTAAACTGCGTATACAACATATTTAATAAAGCTGACATGAATGAATTCTTCATATTTTTTCACTTTGGTGGAAAAACAAAGCGTTGAATTCTGCTATAATGTACCTATATACATATTTTGTTTTAAATATAAATATTTCCAAGTGACATACCTCTATTGTCATATAATACCTGATATTTCTAAAATAATCAAAGAAACATCTTACTAATATAATTTTTAATTTTTTATATGGCATTTACTATTATTTAATTAGAAAAAAAAAACAAAATAAATTACCTAAAATGATTTATTACTCTCTAAGCGCTTAAAACAAAACTGTTGCATATTAAATTCAACATTTTTAAAGTACTTGCATTGTACTTGCTGCATAAAACTCGCGTGCTAAATCCATATTATACATGGTGTTACCATTAGCCCAGTAAGTCTCGCTTGAAGGCACTGCTCGTTTTAATGCCTTTTATTTTCTGACTTTTTTTGTAAAACTATCATTAGTTGAAAATATTTCAGTGTTTATTACCAATAGAGTGAAGTGGATGGAATTTATATAATTCTATTTTATTTTCTAGTTACATATTTTGAGTCATTCATTGGGTATAATATAAAATGCAAAATGAATTTTTTACCCTAAGGTTCTAAATCTATCTCCATACATACCTCTCTCACAAAAAGCACCTTCGTAGTCACCGTCCCTACATTCACATATCGGCCCGTCGTCCGTGCTGATGCAGACGCCACCGTGCTGGCAGGGGTCGCGACGCTCGCACGCGTCACCGCTCGCGTTGGTTATACGTGAACTCTGAAACAAATGTATATTAAAAAGATAAATAAAGATATTTTATTTGATCGAGACGCAGTGGAAAAAAAAAGAGATAAAAAGATCTCGTATACTCTCTTCGGATATAAAAGGAAAAGGTCATTCAATAGTTTCCATCTCATTCAGAACGCTGTCAAAGAGTTCTTTCATTAAAATTCTAATTCATAATCCTTGCTTCAGTCATCTGAGAAGTATTAAGGGGCAAATTATAACATATAATTTTTACAAGACAATATTAGGCTGGGAGGTGAAAAAGCAATGCTAACAATTACGTTATATTAGCCTATTTCAATAAGAATGGAACCTACAGCCATAGCATTTTGTCAACTTTCCCAACCACGCCTCCAGGCAGGTCATAATGAAAATTAATTAGAAAAAAACTATTTCACGCTTTTTAAACATACCAAAGTGAATCTGACCTTTCTATGAAATTTTCGAGATGCGTGACGTTTCGCGGAACTATCCACCGCATTTTGCACCAGAGAAGAAAATTAAAAATAGTTTAAAAATATAATCAATGCTTAATTAATAGTTGTATTTTAATATGTAGTTATAGTTTATATTCATCTGAGTGTGAATGAAACCCACTATCACCGCTTGTCCTTCACTAACTGCGCCAAATTGTCCTTAATAAAATGTTCCATAATTCAATTTCAAATTTACGTTACAATAATTAATAATTTGTGATAATAAATTTCTCATAATTTATTATGACAAAGATATTTCATAATTTTATTATAACGTAGTAACTAATTTACCAACGCTAGTAGACAGTCGTTACTTTTATCTAATAGAATTTTACGTGTCTAGAATATAAAAGGACTAATTACGGCGTCATTATTTATTCATTACTTCTACAGTAACTAGAAGTATCTAGAATTTAAATAATCTAGGGCTGTTTGAGCGGAGGTAGCACGTTCGATACTGAGAAATGTTGTTTATAATTAATTATATGTTAAAATGATAGCAAAATGCAAAATACTCTTATTTAAGGACTGTTTACTTTGTTTAAAAAAATTAAGAATTAAATTACTGTTTTGCATAGATATATATCAATGACGTTTATATTATTATAACTATGATTATTAATTTTGCTAATTTTTTAGCTCCACGCTGTATTCTCCCATAGCAGGGTAGGCAGACAGAACCTGTGAACATTCCCATATATACACTAGGTGCCTTCTGCCTACCCTGCTATGTGCGGGATAAGAACAATAAATAAACGTCAAAAGAAAAAGATGAATAACACTTCATCTCCGCAATACGAATTCATTTTGAAAAGCATCACATCGCTTTATCATAAGTTGAAAATTGAAAAATGAATGGTTCGTGAAAGATAGTTTCAAACAGAGCGTCGATTATCTAACTCGACGTGAGACGTTTGTAAGAATTATGTTGAATAATGTTCCAGTTTTCAAAGTATGAAATGCAAAAGTTTAGATGGATAAAGACCCATTCTGGCCGTTTGGTTAGTTTTAGACTGACGCAAGCCTGCTATATGGCATAGAGAAGCTGAGGATCTAGTGTTAAGAAACTTCGTTCCCTTTTTGATGGAACCTAATTTGTTCAATGGCGAAACTTAACGCCGTGATTTGTCTCGTAGCCAGAGCGAGGAAATGATAATATTAAATACTTTATTTCGTCAAGAGGAAATCGAATGTTGGGTTTCATTAATTCATTATTTTCATTATCCCGTTGTGGTTCCTTAAAGCTCGGCGTTGAGTTCCGCCATTGAACACACAGTGCCTTTTTAAGGACGACAAGCGGAGACTGGTGTCAAAAAAAATATATGAATCCTCTCTGCCTATTCTTGAATCTTTCTTATCGGGCAGAACCCAGTGAATAAAGTAAACTTACAATAAGCTCTGTCTGCAAGAACTAACTACCACGCAACATAACAAATAAAACAAAAAATATTTTATAATAATTCTTTAAAGATTCTTTTAAGATTGCTTAAGAAACTCAGTAGTGAATTCATTAATAATTTCTTATACATTTATAATTGAAAAATTTATAAAAATATAATAAAAATATTGGCCTTTGACGTTGCGCATAAAATTATTTATCTATAAAGATCCTACATTTAAAAGTCCAATGGCTATTAAAAGACGTTTATAAATCGTTAGCTAGAGCGAAATATTTAAGACCTATTTCAAAGCAAACATGAAAAAAAGATTAAAAAAATGAATGATAAATCTCTTAAATAGGGCACAAACTATTGAATAGCTTACGATGATTAAATTTAATTTGAATATTTATGTGTATTTAAAGGGGCAGTGCTGGGCGCAGTGGGAAAAGCGTGCGACTGTGAACGCGACAGGTTATGTGTTCGATTCCCACTCGGAGGAATGAAATATTTAATATTTACAATCACAACCCTATGCCCCTGCAACACAACGGTCTCATATTATTAATACTCGTATAATAAATTATATACGATATCAAGAGCTTCTTGCCTCTCAATTGGTTCTAATTAACAAGCGTGCCTTTGATCTTCTTAAAGTGATCTCTTGTTCGTGCAAAGTTATTATCTTTCCACCCACGTCTAAGATGGTATGGGTGGACGCATATCACTTAATTTATTATTGGATAATGTAATTTTAAACGTAGCGTATACTATGCACTCTGTATCCCGCGTAGAGCAAAGAGAAACCTGGTGGTTAGACACTCACTCTCCTGAGTGAGAATTGAACCCATAACCATTATGTTTACAGTCATTCACTATCAAACTCTGCCACGACGGCCTATAATAAATGTTTTAATTCTTCATATAGCTATTTAATTTATATTAAACCAATTCAGCACATATACTCCAAAGCTAAAACCATCTAATAATAGTAAAATCGAAGCCAAATTCCATGAAGTTAGGCTAAAAATGCGGTAATTAAACCTAAGAAGTACTTGTAAAACCAATACAGGTACTATTGGCGGCAAGCCAGAATATTCGCCGAAAAGTTAACGGTCTCACCTCCTTTTTCTTCTAGGCAGTTTATGAACGGAATTGAGTTACATTGAGTGGAAAATACAATTAGTCAGTATATCAATTAGTTTTTAATTAGATATCGATTTTGTGGTACATGTTTGTTAGTCTTTTTTTATTTTATTTGTTCCAGCTTCACGCTTTTTTCCGCATAGCAGAAAAGGGAAAGAAAAGTAAATATTTCGATAAGAAAAGTAATCACCCATTTTCCCCTTTTTTCCCGAATTGTGAGCCTTTGGCAGTGATCCTTTGGCAGCAAAATGGATAGTGGGGTGTCTTAACACTATTTTCCCTGCAAACTACTGTAGCTACTGTAACTAAATTACTGTGTTGGAAAAGGCGTAAAAAATATTACTATAAAGCGTTCGGTTGTATTCCACTGAACATACAAGGTTTACAAATGGAACAAAAAGCTAAGAACGAATAGTCTCACAACTAGGTTTTCCTCGCCTACCTTTTAATAGGTATATGAAAGATGCTAGAGGCTACAGGAAAAATAACTCCAATAAAATAAGCATTTTACTACACCCAATTACATCGTGTTATAAAGAAGTTGTATAATTTATTTACTATCGAATACGATACATGTTGTGTCACGCTAGTAGCAAATATCACGAAGGCTTTCGTAGCTGTTGGCTACGGCGTAGCATGTTAACCGTAACGACAAAATTTTAATTCCAATTAAATATAAAAATTGGAGATATTATAAGTTGTTATAGGGGAATGATGCAGAAATGCCTGGCTGGCAATTGCAATTAACAATTAAATATTAACAAGTAATGTGAAGAGTGACGTCCACACGAACAAAATGATCAGCAAATGTTAATATTTAATTTTCAGTTGCAAATCCAAATTTGCCCAACTGTGCTGATTGGACACTATAATAATAACAATAATAATACTTTATTGCACTAAACTAAACAAAGAATCAGTAGAGTAACAGTAATTACAGAAAGACAATACAAGTGCAATGGCGGCCTTATCACTAAAAGCGATTTCTTACAGGCAACTATTTGAAAGGACTTAATATATAAAAGATAGAAAAGAGGTGCAAAAAAAGTAATAATAAATATTATAGTAAGTTAAGCACCTACATAAAAAAATGTGTTTGAAAATTGAAGCCGTAGTAGATCAGCATCTGTCTGTAAGCGTGACGGTTGTAGGCTCGGTTCCCAATAGGGCAAATGAATTATTTCAATTTGATCGGTAAACACGATAAAGCGCAGTGTTGATCTCCGCCACTCAACACACATGCTCTCGAAAATTTGGAGTGTTAAAAACGTAATGTTAAAAAGAACACTTTAGAGGTTTATTCCTATCGAAACAGCAAGCCAAGCAGACAGTTTCGTAATTATAAAAAATATGTGGAATCGAACCTTGAACCAACAATTATGAACCAGTACAGCCAAATGAGTAAATTAATAAACGATTAATATTGACTACAAAAAAATTGTAACAAACTCTCTAAACTCTACAAACTGTACGAAAAGACATAATACAATTCTAAACGACCAACAAAATCGTCCCACGCGCCGTATTTCAATAACCGTGGGCGCTACAGTACCTATAGATATCAGAGGTGCTAAGTGGGCGGTAATAGGAATATACGTACGGGTTATAAATATACTAATATTATTATAAATCGAATTAAAACAGCTAAGCCATTATAGTAACTCGGTTGATTTATTTAGATTGTTAAGAGTAATTATGTTAAAGTAAAATAAGCAGCAATACAAAAAGAGCAGTTTCACTCATTTCCCCTCGTAGCAGAGTAGGCACAGGTTATTAGCAACATAGTCAACTCGTGGCAACGCTGTCTCTTGTTACCAAAGCGAATAAATGAAAACCCCCCCAAGTAGGAATGGAACTTACAACCACATTCGTACACTACAAGAAATTCCAAAGAACCATAAGCATAATATAATATTCATTATACACCCACAATGGACGCGAGATCTTTATAAATGTGAAATAACCAAAGTACAGAGGCAACAAAAACTTAATTTCCATACGACCTGACACAGTTCACTCATGAATGATAAGAGTAAACAATTTGTCATATATAAAAGGGGCATTAAAGAGCTAAGTTGACCCGCTTGGCACGTATTCAGTATCTGCTGCGATGAAATGAGATTTTTTTTTAATTTTATTTTCTAGCGAATATAATCGGGATAATTATACAGGTTATGAAAAGTATATACGTTGTTAGTGTTCTAATTATGACATATTTGATGATTAGAAATTCGACTCCTGGGTGGATAAATATTAAAAAAACAATAGAATTTTTAGAGGCCATAGTAACGAATGTAAGCGATTCAATTTCAATTCGAGGAAATGAACCCTACCCTGTTATTTACGGGATACAGCGTGAAATTAAAAAATATAATACTTCGTTCTGCCGATTAAACTGTACTAAAAAAACCTTGAGTACAAAATAAAATACTATCTAATAATTATATTAAAATGAGTCCAAATTGCCCAAAACTATAACGAACTAATAAAATAAAACAACGATACGTATATTTCCATTCCTCCAAAAGTGTTCCCGCCCACTACTTCGTACCGTAAGCTTCGTTGTACCTGCGGTATATTAATCGTCCGAAATGTTTCACGCGAAATTAAGCAATTACACCTCCATCCCGGTTGGCACTTGAGGCGGTTTTCGGGTGCCACGATTCATCATAATTTTCGACACATTTGCTTAATGTATTCTGTAGGGACACAAAGATAACAAAAAACAAATAAAGTTGCAATGGACTTTTGTTTTTGGGTAAAATAGCAATAATCTTGTATTTTCTAAGTTTTTTATTTTGGGGATGGATTAACTGTTTATTTTATTTGTTTGTTTTTTTTTCTATTGAGGCAACCGTGGCCCAGTGGAACAGCGCAAGCAAGTATAATATACATTATATTCACTTCCACGTCGCATTTCAATTATAATAATTTAAGAACAAAAATAACTCATAAAATTTGATTGCTAATGTAAAATTGTGAAAAATATTTACCAAATGAAAGGACTTAATTTGTAAAATACAATACACCAGAAAACAAAATAAAAGCTTTTAAAGCTTTTTAAAAACTGAAAAAAAATATATAGTTAATATTTTATTATATTAAACCACAAATACCTACATCTATCTAGAAACACGAGACATCTTAAAACTTTAATATTTATTTAGAATTCCAATTTTCATATTCCTCGGCATATCCAATAATATTAATTGACTTAAGTCAAAAGTTACCAAGTTAGGTGGCTGCGGCCCTTATATTCAATACTCGTAAGTTTTGTTTTACAAAACTAAATTAGTTCTCGGTAAGTTATGTCATGTGTATATTTTTGAAATAATTTAGTCACACATTAGTTGGTATTTTTCAGATTTACACTGTAATCCGCTCATTGCAGTAGGCACAGCGAACATGGAAATCTAGTGTTAAGAAACTCCGCCGTGTTTTACATCGACAAAGCGAAAAAATAAAAAATATAAAATATTTCATTCGCCGAGTGGGAATAGAACTCCCAACCATCGCGGTAACAATCTCATCACTGTGGCACTTGCACTTCCACGAGATCTGGTATATTTTTATGATCGTAACCTTAAAACCAACGTTTATAATCAAACAACCAATAGACTCAAAAAAAATGTCTTTTACGAACATACAGCTATATTTTGCACATTACTCTAAATGGGAACCAAACTCGGTACCTTCAAACCAATAAAAAAAAAGCCGAGCTACAAGTTTTATTAGTATTTCCAAGTTGACACATATTAGACGTCCAATATAAGCGCGACGTCACCCGCGCCGTCGTCGACGCGGTGTTAGTTATATATACATCCGCCCTTGACATTTGCCGAGTTCCTAAATGGTTTTCGTACTTGCGTAGAGATTATTTTACACTTATGTATGTAATTAGCTAAATGTCTATATTACGTATCTATATAATTTCCGAGTAAAACTTAATTGAAGAGCGGAATATTATAGCTTCAGCCGCACATAGTATGCAGGCAGTGGCAGCATTCTAAATTAACATTAATAATATCAAAAAGACAAATCGCGATGGTGAGTTCTAAGTTCACGAAGGAAGTTTCACGGAAGTTAATGGGGAAACATTTAATGTTAAAACACTCCGTCTTAACTCTGGGTTTCTTCTGCCTACCTTTGATTTAATTTATTAATATTTAAAAGTCCATAATCTAATAAACTAGGTACCAATAACGCGCCAAGAGTGGACCTACGCTATATATTATTCTTGTTCAATGACGCTTTCCAAGTCACTGGCCCCACTCCGCGTGAGAGGACTTCAGCTTAACCAAGTCATCTCGACAAAATTAAAATTGCAACTGAAAATATCTTATTTAACTCACAAAACTACTTTGTCATAACTCGAGATGAAATACGAAAATGTTTAGATTGAAGACGACGTTGCAATTTACCAAATAGAGACTGTTACCTTTTTGTTTAGTGTCAGTAATGTCTTTTAGTAGGGGCGGCGAAGAGGGGACTTTCGGCAGTCATTCCAGCGCATCAGATTAAGATACTGGGGATTTCTTGTCGGTATCGACGGTTACGTACGTATCCGGTATCGACGGTTACGTCGGTTACGTACTTCCACCAAATATGAGCTTCATATGTATAGCCGCGTGTCTACGATAAAGGTACAGATTAGTAAAAAAAAATGATCATCGGACATTCTCGAGCGCATCAGATTAAGGTAGGGTAAGTTAGTTACATGCTAAATCGTGTATATTCCACTAATCTGACAATTTGAGAGTGACGCAAAGGAGGGGGAGGGCTCCACGGTTGTAAAAAAACGTTATCTGGACATTCTCGAGCGCGGCTAATTTTTGTTTTTATTTTTGAATGAATCATTCAAGGATTGCGAAAAATATATAATCTGACCAATTCCACAAGCCGAAGTAATAGAAATTGATCGATAAAGTTTAATGTAATAAGAATTGCATATATTCCTCTCACCGTATTTCTATTACTGTCTCACTCTTTCTTTATTTATTGGTCCCTAACTCATCAATGAAGATGATAATTTAAAAAAATACTTGAAAAAAAATTTTTTTTTTGTAGGTTTTTTTATAATTACAAGTATTCTATTTGAAACCTACATTATTTTATTTACATTCTATTTCTTGAGCTTTTCTATCGATCACGTTAAATGAATAAAATTGATAAAATTATTATTAAGTTGAGACTGTGAACACTGAGAACACAGAGTGTGACTGTAAAACCGACTGCTTGTGGGCTCAATCTCCATTGCAGGAGATGAAATATTTATTCAAATTTATATTGCCATTTCCTCGCTCTCGTGTCGAGGCAAAACAGCGACGTTAAGTGCTGCTCCTCAACACTCAATGCCTTCAAAATTTGGCAGAAAGTGGGCAACAGAGTGTCTTAACCTTAGGTTCCCTCTGCCTACCCTGCTGTGTGCGGGATTCAACGTAAAGCTGACTTGTTTATTGTATTGGCTTAAAAAAATATTAATAATTGTCAGATTAAGCAAGTCCCTTCAGATAATCGTCTGATTTTGAGATATCACGTCTAGGGCATGAAGATGAACCATATATATCTTAATCTGACGCGCTCGAGTATTTCAAAATGACGATTTTTTTGCATTTTCAAACAACGATTACGAGCTTGCGTCACATCTAAATCGTCAGATTATTACATAAAAGCTTTTTTTTAGGTTCCCTTAACACCCACTTAGAAAATCTGACGCGCTCGACAATTTTTTATTTTGTCATTTTTAACTCTTACTTACAACCACCTCCACCATGGAAACTGTCAGATTAACATATTTTTATGTTTAAGAAGACGTAGGCAATTGATGATATCAATGTCTGACGCGCTCGAGTATGTCAGTTATTTTTACTTTTTTGAAAATCTATAGCCCCTCAACCCACCGGTCAAACGATATGTATATTATGATATTTTTTTTTGTTATCATCTAAGCTTCGCAACCCAATAGGTGTCAATGACGCTCGAGTAAATCCAGAGTTTGCTGCTTCGCCTCCTTAACCATTTGTATAAAACTTTAATTGACGTTGAAGTTCAAGCGTGTAATTTTACAAGTTATAGGTTTAAATCCCACTCGAGCCAACAAAACATGTAATATTTTTACGTAACGAGCGAAAGGCTTGAGCGCCACTCGAATCGCAATGCCTTCGGAATGCAGCGGAAAGTGGAGAACAGAGTGTCTTAACACTATCTTCCCAGGTTTCCTCTGCCTATCTTGCTATTTGTGGGATACAGAGTGAAGCTAAAAATAAAAATATCTTAACATTTTTAAAGTTTATCCCATACTAAGGTAATACACATAAGTTTTCTCCATATCTTATCTAAAATATATTCAAACGAATCTATCCAGATCTTAAAGCTTATGCTTATTTTTTAAATAAACAAATATATATGTATTTACTTTCTCATAACTCGAGATGAAATACAAATATATTTAAATTTACGACGTCTACGCAATTTAGTAAATAGAGACTGTTATATAAATGTATACCTAGCGTTAGTAATAAATTTGTATGAAACTTGAATTAATCTACTTCTGGGCTGCAACTTCATCTGCTTGGATATAAGGATTCATTTCGAGGAATAAATAACTGTTTCCCTAATGTAGTCAGAGATACTGCGGTGTTTAACTACGATCCGTCACACTTAATGGAAATGGGAAAATAGGTACAAGTAATGCTAATTTATTAATCCACTCTTTATATAATGTGGGAAATAATTTTAGAAATTAACATATTACCATCAACATTTGCAACGCCGAGTATCGAACCCACACCCATCACAAAAACTCATATAATACAAAAAACAAAAAAAAATAACTCATATATTTCATATAATACAAAAAAAAACTAGTATCCATACATTAGCAATATATTAAGTGGCATCAATAAATCGTAGCACAGCGTCAGCTATCCGACATGACAAGATGGCCACGACGCGGGGCCATTAACTCGAGTGGTTTATTGAGTGCGGGATTCAGGTGTAATTAATAAACAGAGTTGAAAATTAATCAATCTGCTGTAAACGGAACATGGGTTTGATCGAGCAGAACTATACGAGTAAACATTACTTGCGACCCGCCCGCGGCTTCGCCCGCTCATACTAATTATTATATTTACTACATCTACTTATTATTACACTTTTAGATCACTATAAAAAGTTTAACTTAGCGGGATTTGAACGCGGGCGCTTGTAAATGGTCTAAACGCTCTGACCACTACACCATACATTCGAAGAGTTTCTATATTTCCAAGAGGTTCAAATCCCGGTACGTTCAATCTCTTATACGTTTTCTAAATAGAAAACGAAGTGACTCAACACTAGGTTATTTCTGCCTGTCGCTAGGTAGCTATAGGCGAAAAGTTAGAAACAGTATTTCTACAACTTAACATAATTAGATTATTATTTTTCTAATCACCAAGTCCACATACAGAGACGAGGGAATATTGCGTTCGAAATCACTCCAACAGCATACTTCACGTGAACTCGTGTCATAAACCATTTTATTCCCCATAACCCCACGTTATAAACATATTTAATGAGTATATATCAGAAACTGTATATTTTAGGTATCCAATAAAAAACGCCATAATTATAAATGTATTGCTTTATGAAATGATGAGATAGTGAGGCCAGTTGTGGCTTAGAGGCAGAAGCAAGTGGCGAGAAGTTCTAGGTTCGATTCCCACTCGAGGAAATGAAATATTTAAAATTTTCTTAAGTCTGATATCGAGATCGAACCAGCACGCAATGTCTCTAGAATCCGGCGAATGGGGAAAAGTGGGGAGCGAAGTGCCTTAACACTAGACTCTCTCTCCCCACCCTACTTGTAAATATTGTACATCATACATTCCAAATTTGACATACAATATTTGTAGTGTAATACTCGAGCACCTAATTTATATTTTTAACATTATTACTTGGAAAAGAATATTTCATATGAAAAACTACACTGGAGGCAAATTCCATTAACAGTTCATGTTTCTTATTCAAAGAAATGATTCTATATAAAATCGATAAGCTGTTAGCTCGTTACCGAGGCTTTGTATTTCTTGGTCTTGTTCGTGTATAATTAAACAATTTATATTGAAATCACAATCATTATTCAATTACAAGCACATGAGTTTGAGTTAAGACTTATAGTTTTAAAACGACTAGAAATTAAATGAAAATGATTGGTCTAAATCAAAACAGATATTTAGTTCCCCACTTTCCGCCGAATTTTTCGAGGCATTACTTGTTGAGTGGACATATCATATAATTAATAATAATAATAATATTCAAAATGAAATAATAAAATATCTAGTAAAACCTTCTCTTTTTCGTTTCAATATGCATTTAAGTGGGAAGTAGGTCAAAAGCATATTTAAAGCTCTATCTATTTCGTATCAGTCCCGTGAAACGAATATTATAATATTATGAATATGAAAACCTCTTCACTCTAAGTCCCTTGTGAAGCATAGTGCCTTCAAAACCCACTAAAATGTAGTATAGTATATTTGTCGGCTTGAAACTTTTTACAACATGGAATCCTCCAGAAGTTAAGTATTTAAAAACGAGCTTCACGCTGTGAAGCACGCACCCACATTCTGCACAATTTTGCCAGAGTGAAGAAATGACTGAAATGAATATTTTCCTGACTAAGAATCGAACCCACAATTGTCTCGTATACAGTCAGACGCTAAGCCGCTACACCACAATGGCGTTATAAATATTTTTTCTACTTTTAAATTGCTAGAAAAACTAAGAAGATTTAAAAGTGCAAATAATAAACCTTATAGAGATTTGAATTTTTAAATTCTCACGTACAGATTAAAAACGCATCTCGTATGCGGGCAGGTAATGGCTTTTTAATGTGGTCCATTTAGCCATAGCCTCCTCACACTTTGCAAATTTACTTTAAAAAAAAACTCTTTATTTTCATAAAAGATAGCGACATAATAAGTACATGGAAATTAAATACTTGAATTCGAAATATATTAAGTGTTCACGCTGTAGCCCGCATACCGCAGGCTGAGGGAAGATCTCGTATTCCGTTTTGCTTATGATACAGAGCGAATATAATTTATTCCCCCAACTGGGAATCAAATCTACAACTGTCGTGTTAATTATAGACCCAATGTCGTTGAGCTACACGAAAAATACATTTTATACAGTATATGTTGAAATATACAGTATAAAGTGAAAATTGCCCAGAGAGGTGAAAGGAGTGCCTTGACAAGCAATTGTTTCAATAAAGAAAAAAACTGCACCTTACAAAAAATACAGGGAACGAAAGTCTCCTAACATTAGGTTCCGAGGTTACCTCTACCTACGCTGCTATGTGCAGGATAGTGCGTGAAGCTAAAATAAAGTAATAAATAAATAAAATATATATATATCTCAGTACTTTTCAACAAATAACCTGAACTATATACAATAGACATATGTAGGTAGCTTTAAGTGTATTTCACTTTAATAGAAATCGACAGCGATATTTGGGGTCGAGATTATTTCGAACGTATCGGTCGCATATTGAATTCTGGATAGCGCACTTTATTCACCCTGCCTAGTACTGCCAAGTGTATGGGAATATACCGTACACCTATATGTGAACTGGCATTAAACTCGATGAAATAGACTTTTCAGCTTTACGCTGTAGGCAGGGTAGGCAGAGGGAATCAGGGAACCTAGTGTAAAGACACTCCGTGTTCATTAATAATGTTTGGTAGGGATAGACAGGGGGAATCTAGGAATCTAGTGTTGAAACACTCCGTTCTCATTAACAAAAAATCGTAATTGTATATTTTAAATTCTATAAAAAGGGAATTGAAGAAAAGGAATTCTAATTTATATTGACATACTAATAAACGACATCTATCTACTTGGTTACACAAAATATTACTTTGAATATTTCAAACTAAGAAGGCATGTCTAAGCTAACGAAAGTTTGGGAACAAAATGGATTAACGAACTCAATTTCACACATTTTTAAATTACAGGTGGAGGCGACAGTTTATTTTCATTTAGTACTGGAATTTCGCCACTCAATGCGCAATACCTCGAGAACTCGCCTGAAATTCTTAATAGTAGACTCCCAGGTTCCTTCTACGCTGTCATACACGAGTTCCAGCACGAAGCTAAAAAGGTAGGTAAATACATAAATCCCTGAAAGGGAATCGAATCTACGACCATGACTCAATTATGGAACAACATTTATAGCGAAGTAGCAAACACAAAAATAATTTATTATCAAGAAGTTAACCGTCTGAACTGTCGTGGGACTTATGAAACTTCCTACTTAAACAGAATCTCGTTGAATACGAATCGAGGAGATGTAAATTTGAATTTTTAAGTTTTATTTTTAAGACAAATAAAATAAAATATATATGGAAATTTTCAGCTCCAGTTTTAGATGTTGCTACAAATGTTAGTGAAGCGTTATGGTTATATAATACTGGTTATCTTATTACGAGAGAGGAAATGATAATAATTAATTTCACTGACTGAGAATCGAACCCACTACCGTTTTGTTTACATCCATAAAATATCAATATTAACTTAAATCTTTATACGTTTACAATAAATAAGAATCTGTTGAATACACTCAAAGCCACCAGCCAGAAGGTACATTGTCCAACACAAGTCCACGATAATCAGATATATAGTCCCATATATCAAACACGGCTATCTGCTCATCGCATAAACACGCCACTGTACGACATGTATTATATATGAGACTGTATTATATATGAGAAGCTAAATCCATTTCGAAAATCTGTAAGTAACTGCCACAAATAGGAAGTAAGTATTCTTGTCATCTTATTTGAGATACATGGGAAGAGAACTTGTGTCGCTCTGGCCTCTGCAGCCCAGCAGCGACTGTAAACGCAGTCGTGGATTCGATTCCCACTCGGTAGAATGAAATAATGAATATTTTTGCTTCCTCGCTGTTGTAACTACACAAAGCGCGTCGGTGAGTTTCACCAAATGAGAATCAAATTCAAAACATCCACGAACCATACCTACCACACGTAGAGGTACATTCCTCATATCCCCAGTAAATCTCAAATTCACAATATATCGCCGTCACTGAGCTAAGTAGGTCAGATAGAAAAATAAATTGAATAACCTTTCACCGTCGCAGCCTCCGAAATAACGTGGCTATGGATACACGCGACCTTTTCAACTTGTAATGTACGGACGGACGTTTTAAATGCCTATTTCTAATAATATTACAACGCCCAAATTCGGCTTCGCCCGCTTAAACTTATTGTTATATTATAGCCAAGTTATACATTTATATAACTTTATTATTATACAAACTACTCAATTATACCATTTTATTTTTTTCATAAATTGTAGTCTATGTGATATTTTTACTTATAATGTATATTACTGTAAAGTTTCATCTAAATCTTAAGTAAGTACTTTTTGCGTGAAAGTGGAATAACCATCCATTCTTACAAACTTTTACATTTGTAATATTAGTACGAAAAGGTAGTAAGAGAGAAACAACACGAGATTTTGGGCATGTTTGTAAGCGAGTCGGATGTAGGTTCGATTCTCACTCCTTCGATTCCTATTCATCAGTTTTACAGTCTGGCGCCGCCGTCGTGCTACTTTTCCGCTACTACGTTCTCTACTTTTCCGCTGAATTTTTAATTCATTACGTTGTGAGTGGCAGAACTCAACGCAGCCTGCCTACCAGAACGAAGAAATACAAAAAAATACTTCATTCCCTCGAGTGGGTATCGAACCCGCAACTATTGCGTTTACAATCGCACTCTTTCGCCACTGTTAATTAATTAAAGAAATAAAATTCTTTCACAGATTTAAAATTAAATACATTTATAGTAATAAACAAGTTACAAACATCTCACAGAGGCAATTACGAGTGTAAGATTACTCCTTAGTAATTAAAGTGACTTAATTTCAACCAACATAATGTATGGCGTTCACGCCCTCGCTGTGGGAACCCACGACAGAACTTGGCTTTATTAAATTGCGCCGCAGAAGTACTTTGTAGTATTTGTTATACCTACTTAAATAAAGATTAGTATGTAATTCTTTAAGTTGACAGAACATCTTGAGGCCGTGGAGGCTTAGGCTAAGATGGGTGGTTGTAGGTTCGATTTCCATTCGGAGGAAAGAATGAGTTTTCTCGCTCTGGTACGACAAAATGTGGCGTTGACTTCTGCCAAAAAAAAATCCTCTCGAAAATTGGGTGAAAAGTTGGAAGCGGAATGTGTCTTCCCCACATAATATATGAATGAAGAATACGTTTTTATGTTTGCTTCACGTGAACTCTTAATCACTAGATATCAGACAAAAAAAAGAAAACCGAGTGTTTCTATTTAATTGTATTGGCATTAAATTCTCTCTTTTTAACCTGTTCTCTAACTTCATGCTGTATTACGTATCTACTGTTAAGACACTATGTTAACCACTTTCCGCCAAAATCTCAAGGCATCGCATGTTGAGTGGCAAAACTCAACGCTGCATTTGCATTCGCATCAAAGCGGAGAGAAATGATAATATTAAATAACCCTAAGCTAATCGGGACAGCGCGTGAAAATAATGAAAAAAAAAAACAAGAACTCTTTCATAAAGAAAACAGAGCATTTTACTCAGAGTATTAAATCCTTAAAGTTTGCTTCTGCTTTTGATTGAGTCTGAATTAGAACGAGACGTTCATTGTTCGATCTAAACGGTTGCATTTAAGTGCATTGCAAAATGAACCCAACACAAAAGGATAAAGAGTTCAAAATGCTTTGATAATATATTAAAATTGAGATGTTCTTAAAATATAACGCACTCTATGGAATTTTATATTCTCCTTTCAGCGTTATTTTAATAAAGTGCTTGAAAAGCGTTTTTACCTATTCAGTGAGTACCTTATAGTTAAGCTGATTTTTTATTACTTTAACTTCACGCTGTATCCCGCACATGGCAGGGTAGACAGAGAGAACCTAATGTTAAGACACTCTGTACCCCACTTGCCAAATTTTCCCAACGCTGCGTTTTGTGTGGAAAGTTGAAAGTCGAGTGTTTTAATATTTGGTTCCTAGATATGGAAAATAGGGCGGAAAGTGTAGAAAGGAGTGTCTTAACACTAAGCTCCCTCCATTTAACCCCACTAATTGCGGGATATAGTGAGATAAAAAAAACGTTTAAACAAAACAATTTCAATAATTGTTCAAGTCACGTATAACAACAGATGTATATTTCATAAATACAAGCGACATTCCAGCTGTTGCTCTAATTTACCAACACTTGTATAGTGCTTAATTGAAACGATATGTATGAACAACGGGATATCAGTTTGTATGCAAATATTTTGTTTAAATTTTTAACGTAATTTGGACCTGCATTTATCAGACATAATAATAATAATTAATGATAATACTTAAAATACATCTAGATACCATACATTTCCTATTTCGAACAATCTAAGATATTGCATATTAAATGGCCTATTGCAATTGAGTGTGGAAATGATAACAACGATTTCATCATTCATTATGATAATAATATGTATATAATAGAACACTATTTTCTCTGCATATTTTCCATAAATACTGTAACATATAAAGCTTACCTTCAAATCTCTTGAATGTCGCAACTCTTGTCGCCTTGGAGGTTGTCCCGGAAGGTCAGAGTACACCAGGTTACGCACTGATCCTTTGAACTTAGGCTCGAATATCACCGACGGCAGCGCTAGCGTGGTCAGCTTAGAATTATACCTGTTGACAAACAAATTTAAAAATATATTTTTATTGTAGGATGTTTATGAAGGCCTTCGTGGCGTAAATGGGGATCGGAGTGTTTCAACACTAGGTTCCATCTGCCTACCCTGGTGTGCGCAGGATACGGCGTGAAGCTAATTTATATACTAATCTTTTTTTATATATCTTTTTATAAAGATATAGTAAATCTTGCCCTGCTCGATTTTCCTTTAGTTTGTGTATTCCAAGATTGATGTTAGAATGCGCTCAAATATATTGCGCTGTCAACACTTGATAGGGAAGGAGCGGAGAGAAGACGAATCGTGTTTCTGTCTTTATATGAATAGACATTGTAAAGTTATTTGATATAAAACTATTTAAATAAGCTTTTGTTAATATAAATGGCGTTCATAGCGTTCACAGCAGTGGCGGCACAGTGTTTCATAGTAAATAGGACGATTCTGGGTTCGATTCCAACTCTAGTGAATGAACTGATTTTATTTCCTCCCTCTGCAAGTAGGGAACGGAGTATCTTCCTTGGTCTACATTACTATGCAGCAAAAAGCATTAGGCTTCTATTTAAATATCTAAAGAAAACTTTGAAAACGCTTTCTTTTTGAAGGGGGTTTTCTAAATAAATTTTCACAACTTCGATTAAGGACACATCTTGAGGGACTCGAAATACGTTTACGGAAGTGATTTGCATATAAATATTTACATAAGAAATGTTTAGGGCGCGAGCGAAACATCACAATTACCAACTCTAATATTTACTAAGAAACAAATGTATGTAACAGCTAAGATATATACAATCACAGTGTGTAGATTCGATTACCGCTTAAAGTAATTTTGGATTAAGCTATTTAAAAAAAAAATGCTTAGTAGCAGAAAAATGTATCTCAGTTCAATTTATAGGAGCCAAGTGTACGATTGAAAACGCGACAGGTTGTGGGTTCGATTCCCACTCGAGAAAATAAACCCTTTCTGTTTACCCTGCTATATGTGAGATACACTGTGAAAGTAATAAAAAAAATTATATTAACATAAAGTAAAAAGTTTAATTTTTTTTCTATTTCTATTTCTATTTATATATATATATATATATATATATATATATATATATATATATATATATATATGTGTATATATATATATATATATGTCTGATTTAAAAGGCGTAATAGATATTAAAAATAAACGAGTAGAACCTCTGACCATGTCCTGGCCTTTTGTTCTACTCGAAATACTAAATTAAATAAATAGTTAAATCTAAAACAAATAAATAAACCAAACAATAACTGGAAACATAGTAAATTACAAGGAAAATAATAACAACATTATCTTATTCTTTAAATTATGGCTTGGAGCAGTGCCTGGGACTTGTGACCCCAGGAGTAGGCTTAAGGGATCCCTTTCCGATATATCAACACTCGCCTTTCACTGCTCCAGTCCAGTATAATTACAAATAGGTCTTAACAACATTAATAATTAAAATAGTCGAGGTTAACCAGCGGTGGAGCACGAGTAGTGCTCCGAGCCGTGGCAGAGCCTCGACTGAGCGTACAACGCCCGCGTGGCCTTTTATAAAGTAACAATGACGTTGACAATGGTGACGAGCCCAAAGTGGCGCCACCGGAAACTGACAAATACAAAACCATCAATTCAATATTTACAGCATTTTATTAACTCTAAATGTTATTTCTAATTTTACTCCTTAAAACATCTTTTGTAATTAATTAACTAATTATGAATTTATTCTCAATATTTAAGTAAATTATCACCCACGCCGACATATATATATATACGTATAAAAATACACAAAATTCAATCAAATCACTAAAAAAATCCCCAGCAAAGACAAATTTAATACACTAAAGTAACTTTGACACCGTTACTCCCTAGCTATATAAATTGATATAGTGACCGAGCTCTGCGGCGTTGCAATTCAATTAGCGAGAGAGACTCTAATACTCGTAACATTGATATGGAAACTGCAAACTAGTCTATCTTTGACTTTGTACAATGTTACATTTAATATTTTAATTTAGTCGCTCTGATGACGAGGCAAAACTCAAGAATTGGGTGGAAATTGAGAAACAGAGTGTCCTAACACTGTGTTGCAGCTATTCATACGTCTTCCCGTGGGCTCGAACTGCTGGGAAATTTCTAGCAAATTCTTTAATTCCAAATTCTTTTCACATTTTAGAGAATATATATATATATATATATATTGTCTTGCACTACATTATATTTTTTATAGTTTTGAGAAGGTCATGCGATGTCTATAAAATTTACATAATTTTTTTTGTAATATCAACATTCATTCGAGGCGCAAGGGTACAAGCGACAGTAAATGCGACAGTCGTGGTTTCGATTCTCATTCGAGAAAATGAATAATTTAATATTTTTATTTCCTCGCTGTGGTAACGATGCAAAACGCGACGTTAAGACTCTCCACTCAATATGCAATTTCTGTAGAATTTGGCGGAAAGTGGTGAACGGAAATAGGTCCGGAATATCTCAACACTAGGTTCCCAGACTAGTCCTGTCGATCCTGCTATATGCGAGATACAGCGTGACGCTTAAAAACAAAGAATTGTAAAGATATAAATTAAAATACTAAATGAAATAAAAACAACAAAATAAAGCTAAAACAAAAACAAGTTGCAAACAACATTCCTCTAGAATATCAACCAAGGAGCGAGGCGAGGTGTCCGACAAGATAATTAAATTATAAAAGCGAATGCTGCAACAATTTTAACTAATTTTCTTTATCTTTTAAAGAAACATTTATTCTCCTTCAACATTCTAAGTCATAAAAATATCCGCGTTGACTTTCTCAAGATGTCGGGTCCTTATTATGAGGTCGTTTGAAATTTTGTTGTTCCGCCTTTGGTGTTAATTACCTTTGTGTAACCATGTAGGCTAAAGTGTTTAGTTAATTTAGACCAACAATTAGATAAATATTATAATATATCAGAAAAAAATCTAGAATATGTATTGCGATTGCAGTCAGCACAGCGTGCAAAAAAAATAAAATTATTGGATTCCCAATCGGGATATCGAATTATTTTAATTTCTCTGATAAGAACAGAAAGCGCAACGTTGAGATCCTTCACTCAAATCAAATGTCTCGAAAGTTAAATGATGTGGTGAAACGAAATGTCTTATCACTAGATTCACTCTGCCTATCCTGCTATATCGATATAAGCAAAGACCACGCTAAAGAACGCTACCAAATACTATTAGTTTTTTCTAGCCACACGCTTTATCATGCAGATAGCGGATTAAGCAGAAACAACCTAATAGACATTCCATTTCCCACTTTAAATTACTCGAGACATTGCGAGATGACTGACAAAACTCACCGCTGCACTTTGACTCGTTACCAGAACGACGAATTAAAATTAAAATATCAACATTTCCATTCCAACGAGCGAAAATCCAACACAACTGCCGCGAAAATCAAACGCTGGTACCACTCCATCACGAAGTCCTCACAGCCAAATTACAAGTTCAAAAGTGAAATACCAATTACAACGACAAAAATATTAAAATAGTTTACATAAAAATATACACCGCACAGTACAGTAGGTACTGCGGGATAATTGAATTGTAGTTCATCCGGGGACATTCATTCACTTCGGCTAAAGGTATTATGACCTATGGACAATTGTTCGCGACATTTCTGTTTGATCGCTTAAAAGTTATTTTTTTTATATTTTTTATATTTTTTTAGGTTGACCCTGTATCCCGCATATAGCAGGAAGAGCCAACCTGAAAACATAGTGCAAAGATTCTACGTCCCTCATTTCATCATATGTCCGCCGAAAAAAAAATACCATGCAAAACCATGCTAAATTCCTTGCAATTCCAAATGCAAATTCCTTGCATGACCAAGATAGGCAGGGAATCCCGCATATTGCAGAATAAGCATTGGGAATATAAAGCTAAAACTATCCATTTCACCTTCGATTTTGTTTCAATGTTCCATTAAAACATTAGAAATATCAGAAAATAAATCTTTCTAAAACCTTTTATATAACAACTGAAATAATTTCTAAGCCATAAACCGCGTTGGCTTATTAACTCGAAACCTAAAATAAGACGTAATCCCATTGCCGTTTCGTCTAGACCAACTCCCCTACTAGGAGTTTACATGAAAATAACTCAAAATATGATAAAAATTATATATTTAAGTGCAGAAATTAGTTATAAGGTTTAAGCTAAACTCTTTAACCGGATTTATCACGTATATTTAGTATTATACATTTTTGGAAGCCCGACGTTTTCAACACTGCAGTAATCCGTGGCTACAGGAGACTGAAGGAACAAAATATTTTTTTTTTAACTAATCAGTATAGAAGCGTAGTCCGTACCTATTTTCAGTTTTTCAAAATTATCATATATAATGCTTATTTAGTTTTTATCTGTTGCTCAAATTAGTCTTATTACCGGGAAAATCAAAGGTCTTATTACTCATAAGTTAGTTACACCTTTCTCCACATTTCGCATTGGTGAGATATTATGTCTTGAGTACTATAAGTATATTGTATATGTCTGACTGTAGACGCGATACTTGTAAGACATGTGTTTAATCTTCATAAATTATATTTTTTCTACAAAAATACTATATACGAAATAATTACTTCGATTAGCCCACAATCAATACACTAAGCTAGGTGTATCCAATCAGCACCACGACGCGACGGTGAATTATTGTATGACTTTAAGCAGTATAATTTTTTAAAAGCATTTAAATAATCATTTAAAAAAATCCATAAATTAACTCAAAATTTAGAAATAAGTCATCGAGTTCAGTTCTCGTCTGCATCTTATATATCTCTGCATAAATATAAGAAATCAATTCATAAATGCAAATAAGTTTTAAAAATAAACTCTGTAATTAATTACATAAGTTAGTGACTCTACTCTACTGTAATAAAAAAATATATTAATATTTGGAACATAGATTACCTATCATGCCAAACAAACGGCTTATTACAAATTTCACCCAAATTACTATATTTAACAACGTTCTCGATAGCGAAAATCGAAATAAATAGTAGTGGATTCACTCAAGACTCAGTCTAGACTTACTTAATGAACTCAGTGCCCTGGTTTAATAAAATTTGTGTCAAATTTGCCATATGCCATTTGCCATTGCCCAATAGCCTTTCTTAAATATATGATCCTTAATCATATAATATATATGACAATGGGATTTTTTTTTCACATTTTTTATCTCCATGCTCAAAAATATTTACGCTAGTTCAAAACATAAACTGCAAATTATTTTTTTTTAATATTAGTCATACTAATTATTATCATTGAGACCAGTCGTGGCGCACAGCTCTAGTAAGGAAGCAAAGCTAGTGAGGGACAAAAGTGTCTTAATAAGACCGGAGTGTCTTAATACTGGGTTCTCAGGTTCCCTCTGCAACATACAACGTAAAGCTAAATAAAACATCATTTTTATTCTCAAATGAACTATTTCATATAAAAAGTCTATTTTCATGTGCGAAACCTATATTCACAAATCGGAAAACCGTTTTATATTTTAAACTTCTATTTGGTTTATATGTACAGGATTTTTTTTATTTGTTTGTTAGTTCCGCTGTAATTTGCAGTCTTACTTTCATGAAAACAACGTGGTGACAATCGGACGGACGGACGACGGACGTTTACCCTTTTTTTAAGGATTTTGTTTAGCCAATTCCACTTTCTCTTTGGTTTTTTTAGATTTAGGCATCGCTCATATGTATATAGCTAGGGTAAGCAGAAAGAAGAAGAAAAAATCTAGTGTTACTAGAGACTGTAACCTAGTGTTACTGGAGAAGTATAATTGAACCCACAAACATCGCGCAGAAATACTTTACTAAGCCACGATAGAGTAGTGTAAGTATAGATACCAAAATACATATATTTCTTTGTTTTGCTTCACACTTTACCCATCGTGTGGCAAGATTCATATATTCAAAAGGAACCTGGGAACCTAGTGTTCAGACACTTCGCTCCCATTAAGACCCTTCCGTTCTCCACTTCACTTCGAATTCTGAAGGCATTGCGTGTTGAGTGACGGAACTCAACACCACGCCTTATCATCACACCAGAGCAAAGAAATGAAAATCAAATGTTTCATTCCCCTGAGTGGGAAACAAACTGCGCCACGGCTGCTTCACGAATGTACATAATATTAGTTATTCCACAGTATTCTATAGAAACTCCGTAGAATATTGAAAGATAACCAGACACCCACTCAAAGGAGCTTTCGAAGCTCGAACTAGGGCGGATAGCACTAGAAAGCAATATAAACTTTTAATCTCCTATAAAAACTTACATATAATGTATATCCAACCTTGAAGAACACATCTAAACTACCCCCTGTATAGTTTACGAGTGATAAACATTGTGTTACGTATAAAAGACAGATTTAAAACTGATTATCAATAGCTACATAAGCGGTGACTTTTTTTTCAGGTTCACGTTGTATCCCGCGTATAGCAGGGTAGGAAGAGGGAACCTGAGAATGTCAATTTTTTTAAGTAATGTGTGACTTGTGTCCCTACGCCCGAAATCCCAATAGTAACATTATAGTTAACCATCCTACTAAAAATAACCAAGCTTTACTAAATACACTTCGTCTTAGTCGTACAGTTCTGACGGAATGGTCGTGGTCATGAACGAAGAGAGAATCGAGATTGCAAGATTTGTCCATCTTCAGATCTTCAGTTCGTGCATGTACAGTCGTTAATACACTTAATTAATATTAAATAAAAAAGAAGCAGGCGAAGCCTCACGGGGTCAATGTAACCTTGACTACTATATATTTCTCGAAGCTCACACACGATGGTGTAGCTGGTCTACATGAAACAAGCTTCCGTAAAAGTTAAGGTTAGATTGCGATTGCGTGCTAGAAAAACTTTATCCCGTTAAATTTGTCCTACTTTTGTTACTTAGGTAGTAGTAAAATCGTTACATTTCTAGTATAAAATTTGTAATAAAATTAAGAGCACATTTTAGTTTTTCCCGCTCTGGTAGACATAGTTCCACTACTCAACATGCGATTTCTCGAAAGTTGGCGGGAAATTGGAACCGGAGTGCCTTAACACTAGATTCCCCTGCCCATGCAGGTATACATGTGATAAATTATATCTGTTACATAATGCAATATACTCGTATGTAGCTAAACCCACAAACGTCCATCAACCATTTACATTACGACGCCATCCCCTACGCCTAAAAATAAAAATGAAAAGAGAATCTTACAGCAGCTAAAACAAAATCTATATACAATACTCAAACTTCTTAGTTCCACCAATACCCAATACTTATCTGGAAGATACGACCATCGTATTTGGGTCACAGGGCCATCCATTATGGGCCAGTCATATATAATAGCGTATACCGTTTAAGTTCTGCTGAAATGCCTTATCGGATATGGTATGTCTGGATATGTCATGGTTAAATAAAATTGAACACGTGGTGGCGACGGTTGTGCTTTCGGTTCCGACTCAAAGCAATGGATTATTATTTACTAGCGACCCTCTTGCGGCTTCGCCCGCTTTATCTACTGGATTATTCATAAATGTATGTTTACAAAGCACTTAAGATAATGTGAAAATAAATTAAATCCTAATGCAACCCGCATTTTCGTAGTTTCAATAAGGATTTTCCAATTGTTTTACACATTTTTGATTTGATTTTTTAGTAGGTACCGTAGTTTTAAATCTGTGCTACTAATCTTTTCAAGTACTTATTAAAATATATTAAAATGATTATTTTTAGATAGTTAAATGACTATTTTTAAACGGAAGAAATTATAAGCAAAAGCCTACCTGCTAATAACTACTACAAAAAATATGAAGCCAAATATATCGCGCTGAAATAATACATTCAACTCCAATTATCCAATACGTGCAAACGCATCTTAATCTTCGTTGCTATAGAGACAGGCGGGTTTTTTTTCGAGCTTGTGGTTAATGCTGAAGAGGATATTCTGTCCCTGATGAAAAGCAAGCACTACGTGGCTGGCTGTGAGCAAGATTAAATAGAATGCATCGGCCGGGAATCGAACCCGGGCCGCCCGCGTGGCATGCGAGCATTCTACTACTGAACCACCGATGCGTGTCAGGCAGGCGGGCGCGGCGGACACAAAACGTCGCGGGGCGCGGAGGGACGCATGGCGAGTGGCGAGCCGTTTCGCAGCAAGGATTTTTTGATATTGTAACAACTTCTAAAGTACTTATTAAAATGAAAAACAGTAAAAGACAGTTTTGATCTACATTAAATGGCCAACGTAACTAATATACTTATTTATATGCTGAGAGTAAGGGATAAGTAAAACTTGAGTCGATACAGCTGATGTGTCAACGGCGTGATGTGTCAACAATTAAATGCGTTTTTCTCTAAAACTATTCGCAATTTCGAAATAGTGTAAAAAGCAAATTTTATCTTCGTTTAACGTAGAAAATTAATAAAGTATTTTAAAGGATAAGGATTAATACCATTATGGAAAAATATCCCTCACAATAAAAAATATATTGAAATTACTATTTTTAGACAGAAATATGATCACTACACGTTATTCTTAAAAGATACGAATATGCTGTCGCGGACTTTTTTGTAGATCTTATTAAGAGGAACAATACTCCAGTACATTATTTTCATGTAGTACTTACCATTAGAGCAGCGCATGCGCGAAAGTGTCTCAACGGGTAGGACTTTATATACATTTGTCGTATTTATGTTAATTTACATAAGAATGTACAAATAATAAACTATACATAAACCTTCCATGAGAAATACTCGACCTAATGGTGAAAACCGCATCAAAATCCGTTGTGTGGTTTAGAAGAAGAAGAGTTAGAAACGCCAGACAGACACGAAAAGCGACTTTGTTTTATAAGATATAGGATAGGATTAATAATAAGTTGAATTCCGCACGCAATGCCTCAAAAATTTAGCGGAAACTGGGGAATGGAGTGCTTTATATTTGGTTTCTCTGCCTTCCCTGTTATATATTCCATATATCTCATATACAGCATGAAGCTCAAAAATATAAAATAATAAAAAGCAAAATTGTATTGACACTTCTAATATTTTATATAATTAATATTCTAATATATTAACTATTTCTTGATTTTTTAATGCAGAAATCTCACGAGATCTTTGTGACGCAGACAGGCTGTCACTGTAATCGCGACGGTTGTGTGTTCCATCTCGGAATCAATTATTTTCGTCTCTGCTCTGGTAACAAGACCAAACGCGGCATTGGAATCTGTCACTCAATACACAAATGAAGCGGAAAAGGTGTCTATACTAGGTTCATTTAAGGTTCCCAATTTATTTTACAAATAAGCAAGCAATAAAATGTCATTTAGAGAAAATTAGACAACTATTTTGTATATAAACGAATTACATTAGATTCCGTGACGAAAACACCTGGTCCCAATTGCATCACATTGATGTACATTTTTGAAATATCCAAAAATCTACTTATACTTAAAAACATCATGGAAACGTAGAAAATTATAGAATTTTTTGAACACAAAAATAATAATATAAAAGGAAATCGCAAATATACTTTCATATTTATCTAGTGCTTTTAAAGTAAAACAATAGTGATATTCAAAAACATTCTATTCTAGGATATTTTTCCAAAAAAAAAATACACAGTGCCTAGCGCAACGTGCTCCCGCAAGCACTCACTGTGAGAGGGGTCTACGCCCTTTTGAAAGTGATGTAACGTTACACAAAATGTAAGCGAAGGCTTTGTGAGCGACGCGTAAAATGCTCATTGTTGCTATATTTTTGTCAGGCATATACGCTATCATGTATCAAGAGAGAGCCCAGCGATAAATCACTTCGTACTCTATATTATCAAACCATACTGAGCAAGAAACCAAACCGTTTATCGTTTATCTCTAGCCAGAGAGACCGGAGTGCCAAAACGTGGATTCCCGAAGCTCAACCAACTTCTCCCCCTTAGTCTGTTACCACTTATACCTGCATTTATAAATTTCTCCGAGTAGAAATCAAAGTAGCAACCATTGCGTATATGACTAGATACTTTCTATTTGTATAACTCTTCCAATTATAATACACAAGTCCAGCGACTATTCAAAACATAAGCTGAACCATATATTTTCGCATAGCTTTGCCTGTCTGTCTTCTTTTATTCAGCTTCACGCTGATCCCGCACATAGCATAGAAAATGGAGAACGAAAGTGCCTTCCTTCTTTCTGATCTATAATGTTAAACCGACATTAACGGACTTTTTAAGTACTCCAAAGTATGAAAAAAGTAATTTGCACACCCCTCAATATCTAGCTGGAGTGAGGGTAAGCTTCACTCAATTAATCTGTTTAATAATATGGCCACTAAGCTAGGACCTTTTACACTTTGACAGTTTAATAATACTATTTATTTTGCTGGTACTTTAATGTGGTTAACCTATTAATACTAGGATTAATTTTTGAACACTAAACAAAAAGGTTAACGTTAAATGTGGTTTAATTTAACAAGTGGTGTTGATTTCTGTCGCTGGCCACGTAATATGAATAAAAAGCTTTTTTTTTTAAATATACAATAGGGACAAAACCGTTTCTTTTCCACGCTGTTATCCCGCATGCATAATGGTAGGCAAAGGGAATCTTGTGTTGCGATACTCCGTCCCCACGTACCGCTCAATTCTACAGATATTGCGTGTTGAGTGGCGGAACTTAACGCCGCGCTTTGCCGGGGAAAAAATAATTGCAAAGTTATTTAACACTAGTTGTATCCCGAAAATATATTAATAGTTAATTCAATAAATAAATATCAAAAACAAAAATATCTACGATTTAGAAAGGCAAATTTCTCGGCAAATTTGTTGAATGTTTCAATTTAGTTTCATCAAATATGTTAGTCATATTCCTTCTATATGAGACTGAATAATACCGTAAGCTTCGTTATTACTATGGAAATACCTGCAAAATTAAATTTTGGTTCGTAGGACGACCTAGTTTGTCTCGTTAGGGCTAAGGCACGTTCAATTCATTACACGGTGTGAATATTGTATACGTATTTATATAACAGAAAATAGTCTTGAAAATAAATTAAAATATTTTTATTTCTATATTTTTAAATAATCATAATATCAATAAATAATATTACTAATTGTCTTCAACGGTACTTAACACTAGGTTCCCTCTGCCTACCCTGCTATATACGGAATACGGGGTGAAGCTAAAAAAAATAATGAAATAAATAGACGGAGTTTACCCATTTAGAAGCGCACTACTTAAAATAACTAACTACATATACTGACACTGTATAAAAACAAAAGTTTTATTATAATCCACGTCGAATAAACGATTTGTATGGGAGCGTTGTCGGCTTTGCAAGATTTGCATTCTATTTGCGTATATTTACATGACATTTTACTTTAATGGAATCACTTATACGTCTGACATTTTTATTTTTATTTTAGGGGAGTGTCTAATTCGGGCTTATTTGCGCTCAGAATTTTGTGTTTTTACATTTCTTAAGTGTTATTTCACAGTTAAAGATAAATTCTTTTTAGAAAACAAAAGATTAAACGTCATGTGAAACAAATCCGCGCCCCTTGGAAATAAATTCCAAGATCCAAGAGGCGCGTTTTTTTATCGTCAGGCATTTATCACGTTGCAATGAATTCAATATAATTCATCGATAAATAATTAATCACTGAAAAATCTTTTGTGTAGCCAACTTACCAAATGTTGCAGCTAGAATTACCAGAATTATATAATGTCGTATTTTTATTGCTTCATACTATATTTCACATAGCATAGTAGGCAGAGAGAACTTGGGAACACGGTGTTAGGACACTCCGTTCTCATTAAAACATTAGCGTTCCGTATCTGCCACTGAATTCTTGAGGCCGACAAGAAAGCAAAGTCCCGCTTTGTTTCGACACCAGAGCGAAGAAATAAAAATATTAAATATTTAATTTCATAGAGTGGGAATTGAACCCACAACTTGTCACACGCTTGTGCCCGCCCCCGCATCACGGCCTGGTATCTCTGAAAAGAGCAACTGTTGAGTTTCTTGCCGGCTCTTCTCAGCAGAACTGCCTTCCGAACCGGTGGTAGCTTTTTGTTCATATGTTCATTCGACGATTCAAAAGTGCTTATAATAATTGCCTATTTGAATAAAGAATATTTTGAATTTGAATATATAGGTACATCACTTAGTTATTTCAGGTAAAAAGCTAGCAATAACATAAAATAAAAAAAATCGTATATCAGAGATCTTATCACGTTATCTCATAATCATACTAAATGGTTTATTTTCAGTAAATCTTTAACATCTGGGTCGATTTGGGACAAACTCGGGTGCTTGGGTATTAATGATGCTATATTTCAAGCGTACCATCTTCTTTTGGACGTTTAATTTGGGTTGGTTTATGAAAGGGAAGATAGCGGTTTTAATAACATGATATTAATCTTATTTTTATTCGTATTCATATTGGGACCATAATGGCGCAGTGGCATAGTAGCTGACCATAATCGTCATGGTCATAAATTCTATTCTCACTCGGGTGAGTTAATCATTTCCACGAGAAAAAGTATATGCATTAGTTATGAGAAAGGAAAGGAAAGAATTGCAAAATACATATCTAATATTTAGTTCCATATTATATAGTGTATATTTCAAGTTATTTTATTAGTTTCCTTATTTGAAAAAAAAACACAAAAAAATCACTTCCAAATATAGAAGCTAAAACATCTCCATACAAAAGTCAGTATCAAGACTGTAATTAAATCGCTGCCCGCCTCCTCTCGCACCTTCCACCGTAAACTATTTAACGCGGACTCAATTAAGATTCCTTAGACGTTTCAGCCCACTTTTATGAGGGCAATTTTGTCAAAATGGAAAACCCGCCGTATCTCGCGACTTTCTTTTGAGTTGATTGGTTTAGAAATACATAAAGCTGAACGCTTTTGGAACACTGATAACGATAATAAAATAGAAGAGATTTTTAGCTATTGCAGATTGATTGTCTTGTAAAATATCATTAAGGCGCAGGGGTATTATCTTGTTATAAACATAATGGTTATGGGTTCTATTCTCTTTCGGGGTAACACTTTTTTTAACATAGCTCTGACAGAAGTGATCTGCATTGAGGCGTGCCAGTGTCCATTCTTTCGGCCTATCTTGCTATATACGGGCTAAAGTAGGGAAGAGAATAATTTATCACTAAGTTATCTATTTCACAATATAATTTGCGTTGGGTGAATACAAAAAGAATATTATAGAATATTAGCGCAGATTAAAAATAAGGCTTTTAAAGTTTAATTGAGCTAAGATGAAATTATGAAGATTATGCTCCTGGGTTATATCTTTATTTAATACAGTTTGTTCGACAAATTATATTTTTTGTTTAATTTTCACGCACTTTATGGAATCTAAAGAAAATTTAGTAATTTATTTAACTAAGTATTCTACATTTTTCACGTTGCGTCAAAGTTATATTTTTATTTCCTCGCTCTGGTAACAAGGCAAAACTCGGCGTTGAGTTCCATCACTTAAACACAATGTCTCAAAAATTCGGCAGAAAGTCGGCAACAGAAGGATTCTAATAGGGAACGGAGAGTCTTAATATGAGGGTTTATAGGCTCCCTCTGCCTACCCTCCTGTACAAGAAATACATCATGAAACGAAAAAAAAAGGGATCTATATCTAAGAAGAAACTACAATATTTTTACCAAAAAAAAAAACAAAAGTTCTAATATAAGCACAGCTTTATTATACCAAATTTAATATACTAAAAGAATGTCCACAGTGACACAAAAAAACAATATACGAAACAACACATTGCCTACGAAATTAAATTAAACAAACGGCTGTCCAAGCAAAGCATAAATATGTGAGGCCTTATTAATATTTATAATGTTCGGTGGGTGGACAGATGGAGAAAAATATGCTTTTTAACCGAACTCTTAGGCTTAGTAAGTAAGTACCGGTCTTCGCATGAATGTTTTGGGTTCATTTAACTCAAAACTCAAAATTTTTATAGCTTCACGCTGTAACCCGAAGATAGCAGGATAGACAGAACCGGAACCTAACTACTTAGTGAACGAAGTGATAGGAACGGTCCTATATTAAAAAAAATATTAAGATGCTTCATTATAACACATATTCTGCGTAAATAATGGAAAATAACAATTTTGATAAGGAATTTTAACATTATTATTTTGTATTCAAAATTAATGCTTCACACCCCATTTACAGACATCTGCTACATCCGACATGACAAACGGGAGTATATATGAAACAAATAATTATATTTCTTTCTGTTGGTCTGTGAAGGTTTTTTTAGCTTCCCGTACATAACAGAGTAGGCAAAGGGAACCCGGGAACCTTTCTCGACTTCATTATATTCTAACTGACATACGTACATACTCAATTGCTCTACAAATATCTATCACCAATAATTTCAATAATAACTCGCTACCAAGCCCATACTTTACCAATATGCTATTGTTTTAAAACCTATTGTCAAACTTTCACAGTGCCTCTTTTAACCACAAAGAACAATACAGCAAGGAATGTGTATAAACAAAGGCATCCTTGTAATCAAAGGTCTTCACGCCACGTCTGGTGATGATAATGTATGGATGAACCAGACATGAAGCATAAGTTCACACAAATATATGTATGTAAGGATACGAATACCATATACCATATACGTAGGAAACTCTTTGGTATATTCAAAAACGTGATATTTTCCTTTTTCGTTTTCTTTTTATTCTTTGATATTTTGCATAGATCAATATATTATTTCATTATTCGCATATTTCACTAAATGCAGAACAGGCAGAGGGAACTTAGCGTTAAGACATTCCGTTCACAGTTTTCGAGTGGCGGAACTCAGTGCCGCGCTTTGCCCTGTCACCAGAGCGAAGAAATGAAAATATAAATAAATAATAATTAATAATTTCCCCGAGTCATAATCAAACGCACAACCGTCGCGATTACAGTCCCATTGTCACGCTTGTGCCACTGTGCCTGTGATTGTTTTTTCTTTTATATCTAAGCTTTATTGATAATATAGATAGCGAACCAGACGGTCGAAAGCAATCGAACGAATTCAGTAAAAGTATTTTTTGATAACCCATTTTTAGTATTATATCTTAAGGGATTAAATTTATACGTTACAGCGATAACTTATAACTTTTTTAAGGAAAATATATTATTATATTATCATCGACATATTATCGATCATATAAAATATATTAAAAATAAGCATACAACTAAATACCAAGATTTGACACGCAACGCCTCCAGAATTCTGCGGAAAGTGGGGAACAGGCTTCCGTTCCCATTAAGACACTTTTATTAATGGGAATCATATTTAAATAGGTTTCCTCTTCCTACCGTACTGTGTACGGGATACAGAATGCAGCTAAAATAAACATACAAACATAATTATACTAGCTTTACCTGTCACCTCACAATCTTAAATAAGTAGATTTCTATGTGTGTGCCTTCGCCGATAAATAGAATATCCAATACAAAAAGAAATTTTAAATACAAACCGACAGTTACTGAGATTAGAACGTCCAAACCAAACAAACACTTCCGCCCCCCAATACCAACATAAAACTAAAGATATAACAAAAAAACCACCCAAGATCCAAAAAACGACGAAAACGTTTATCGGCCAATATGCTTCATCAAATGAAGATCTGGGTCATAGTGGGCATCGCTTCGCCCCGCACTACGACTACTAGAGCCAGTATTAAATTAGTATCGGAGAATGTTCCCAGGGGCTGTGTGCAATCGGATCGGGATGACGGTAGACTGCATTTCGAGCGGACCTCAGAATTGAAAGGCATTTGGACCTATCGCTCGAGAGATCGCTTCGTTGCTCTCTTGTTTGTTTTTCCGGTTGAAGTGAACGGGTGATATTTTTATGAGTGAATTCAGTTAGAGATGAGCTAGATGATGAGATGGGTTAACAAGATAAATGAATAAATTATTATTTAACAAAAAGAAAAATCAACTTCTAACAACGAACTAAAAAGTAAAAAATAATTTGATAAAGTTTTTACAATTTTGAAGTCAGTGCCAAGTAAAACAAACAGGCTTAGTAATAAGATATTGTAGTAAAGGTGTTGTAGCATTAGCTTGACACCGACTTCAAAATTATAAAATCTTTATCAAATAATTTTTCATTTTTTAGTTCGTTGTTAGAAGTCGGTTTTTCTTTTTGTTAAAAATTAATTTTACGATTTTTCGTGATGGGCAGTTCTTACAATTATGCTTCTTAAACGAGTGGTGATGTTAGTGGCTGTGGTAGTGGTTGTCAATGATTGGTTGTGGTTTTCCTATGTAAAACTTCATTTAATTGGGTATTATTTTTGTGCCAAGTACCATTTTGGTATTTTGACAAGAACATAAAAAGGATTCGGGTGAATTGGTGATCTCCCTTTTTAGAAGCTGGTTGAAAATGAGAACATCCTCTTTTTTTAAGGTTGGTTGAAAAGAAATGCAACGATCAGGAATTTCACTTCTGACATCAATTTAAAACGTTTTTGCTAGTAACTATTACAGTATAATCATTTTGTACCAAAAAAACAACTTTCTCAAATTTGACCGGAACTCATAATCGGAACCTAAACAAACTTTCACAAAATTATCCTTGAAGTGTATTCTTTCAAATAAAACCTATTATATATTAAGACCATTCGGGAAGCTTCACCTTTCAAATAAAAAAATATCGAAATCGGTTCACCCAGTCAAAAGTTATGAGGTAACAAACATAAAATAATAATAATAATAAAATAAAATTTCAAAAAAATATACAGTCGAATTGATAACCTCCTTTTCTTACAGAAGTCAAAAATCGAAATCATTCATTATAGCTTGTAAAGATTAAGTAAAAGGTAGTTTATTAAATATATTTTCCCGCGATCATTTTTCACTTTAAATAGAAATATTCTTCTAGTATAATTATTATATGCTAGGCTGAATTCCACTATCCAGAAATCACCAGTTCTCCAGCTTTTGGAAAGCTTGGAGAACTAGTGCCTAATCTTAAGTAAGTTAAACATATTTAATCAAATAAACGCAATGGTAGTATGTTCGATACCCAAGCATCTCATGAGTTATATTTATTCCTCACCCTTTTTAAAAATCCATAGCGTTGAGTTCCGCACCTCAACACATAATGTCCCAAAAATTGGACAAAAAATGGGGCCGTTTCGTTGTAATGTCAACACAAGGTTTCATCTATTTATCCTGCTGTGAAATGCGAGAAACAGCGTGAAGCTAAATCTATATAAGTAAGTAAATAAATATAAAAAAGTATATTACACTGACAAGTTATCTAAGCTGCACGTACAGATTTATCTGGAGTTTCAATCAAGGCCAGACCAAGCAATTGCGGGAGGTCGTTCAGCTTCGATCGCTTATTCGATTAGAATCGGAAAGTGTTCCCGGAGGAAACTGCTAAGAGAATGGAATTGTGACACTGCCTGGTCATGTTGACTTTTGGGTTTTAAATTTTCAAATGCTACGTGGACTTACTTTTAACTGGATTTGAAAGTTCAGCATTTTATTAACATACATAGTGTCTCTCCGCCTTTCCTGCTATACGCGGAATAAAGAGTGAACCGCGTGAATTTTTATATATAGAAAACTGCTATCATGGATCTTTTAAGACATACTCGAACAATTAGGTCATTTTGGATTCAAGTCTTGGTTTGATAATCACTGTACTTTCCAGTTTCCACATTACCATTAATATATTGATTTATTTTTTTTAAATGCTACGTAGATATTATAAGACTTTCTTTTTTTAGATTCACGCTCTAACCTGAACAAAGCCGGGTAGGCAGAAGGAACCTAGGAACCTAGCATTAAGATACCCCATCTCCATTTTTTGCTAAATTTTAGAGGCATTGCATGTTGAGTGACAGACCTCAACAGATTGAGGAAATAAAAATATTTCATTCTTCTGAGTTGGAATCGAACCCACAAAAATATCTTTTAAATTTAACTTAAGTTTTATTTTAATCATATCTTAGAACTATATAGGTAAAAAGTCTTTATAAATTTAATTGGATTTGGCGAACATATTTAGATATTATACCTGAAAGATCAAAATATAAAAATAATAGGTACTAGTCTTTAAGAAAATATTATCGTTGTTCAAAGGGCGTGAAACGTGAAGGAGGTCACAAGGTCAACTTTCCATAATATATATGACCAAAAAAATATTTTTACAAAAATAATCCTAAGAAAACTACAAGTGATAAAAAATTCACACGGATCACAATCACACTGTCATGTCGACTATTGTGTATTCGATTTCCATTCTTGAGGATGAGTTATATTTAACTCCTGACTTGTTACCAGTAACAATGCAAAGCGCGACAATGAGTGCCACCACTCAACCAACAATGTCTTAAATATTCGGCGGAAAATGGGGAACGGAGTGTCTTAACACTAAATTCCCTCTGCCGGATAAAAAAAATACTAGAATCTATCTAAATTTTAAAAAAAATTATAAGCAATTCACAGATAATAAATAAATTGCATTAATCCATATACAAACAATTAATCTAATTAAAATATAAAGCCGTGTAATAAACAATGACAGTGGCGACTATAAATAACGAGTGCATTGTATCGTATGCAAAATCGATACTATAATTATTTGCCCGTTGAATCCATGATCTACGTTCACCGCACCGTCGACTCCGATGCATTATAAATATTAGTTAACCCAAACTATCGAGTTAAATGGCTTGAAATTGAAAAAGCACACTGTAGTCTGTTTTTTTGTTTGTTCTAGGTTTATTTGTACAATTCAATTAAATGGCATTAAATGATGTTAACGCAAGAATAAGAAAGCAAGAAACATATTTCTACTTAGACGAAAGAGATATTTTCATTTCCTTGTTTTAGTGACAAGACAAAGAGTGGTGAGTGCCGTTATTCAACAGATCTTATCACTACTTCCCTCTGCTATAGTTATGCGGAATAGAAAGTGAACCTAAAAAAATATGATAATCACATATATTTAACTAATGGAAAATTTCCGAAATTTGAAATTTACTAATTTCCATGTCAAAATTCCATCGCTTTGGATCAAGTTGAGTTATTTAAAACATTAAAACTGTGTCGCGTCTCTGTATAAATAATAGTTAGCATTATTACTATAGCTGCTGCAGTATGAAAACCTTTTAGCTCAGATAATATATTCAGAAATTATTCAAAGTTAAAATATGTATGAAAGGAAAGTAGTTGAGCTGAAATAGCAAATCTTCTTGGTACTTATATTAGAGTAATGACTTTTTGCTATTTTTTTATAATAAGTGACTCTATTGACTTGGTTCTATGGCAAACCATGTACTTTAATATTTAATATTACAGTGTACTTGGCAACACTGTAATTAAAATGTAGAAAAGGCGGTAATAGTTTCAATTTTATTTTTTATCACTTTAGTCTATTAACAATGATTTTCTTAACATAATTTAAACGATTAAAATAACAGTTAAGATTATTGTAACAACATGAAACTATCAAAATAAGTATAGAAAATATAGGAAATACTATAGGATCAAATTAAAGTCAAAATATCATTTCTGACTACAAACTCGACAGGTTCAATTCTCAGTCAAGGAAATGAAATATTTAATATTAAATAGATAACGAGGCGTTAAGTTCCGCCACTCAACACGCAATGCCTTCAGAATTCGGGGGAAAGTGCCACATGCGGGATACGGCTTCAAGCTAATGCTATAAAAAATATGAAGTGAAACACATTCCCCCAAACAAACCCCTGTAACTTTACAAGAGATCAAAAGTAAGCTCAGCTTTCGACCCCAAAAAAGTTCATTCATTAGCACTGAACATTAGTCATAAGTCCCCCGACGTCATAAACTTTAACTTAGCAACATTTAATTAAAAAGAATCCCTCCCCTTGTTGCGAGACGGAGGTGTTGACCAGTGAATTTATAGCGCTATACTGTAGCTGTAGTAATTAGGATTGTAGGAGAACATACATTTTGTATTATTAAAATCTATTTGAAATTAAAATTAATTATATTTTTAACATTTTTACGTTTCCGTATCTCAAAAGAAAAAATGGAAGAAAAAATGGAATGGAATAATAGAATCAGTTCATTGCCCGCCTGTCTGTATGCCTGTTCGTCTCACAAGCCAAAGACCTCGTTTGGTGAGTGCGACTCGAACTTGTCCGCCTCACTCACACCTACGTAATTTCGCAAAAAAGCATAGGCTACATTTTTTACTTTTGTTTTTTCAAGTAACACACAACAAATTTCACTAAATAATGAAAAATAATGATTTCATTAATAAATTAAATGACCTATACATTGAGAATTTTTTTATTTTTTATTATTAAATTCAATGATATCACGTTGGTCTGTCAGCTTCATTTCCGTCCAATTCCACGTTGAAAGTTATAAGAGGAAAATGCGGTGTTTCCACGACCGCTACCTGCGGTAGGCACTCTGTGCAATGTGAATTCTATTAACATTTAAACAAAACAGTATTGCAATATGAGATGAATAAATAACAATGCTTTTTCTTTGTTTTATTTATTTTTTCATTTTTAAATCAATTGTTTCAGTTAATATGTTTAGCATATTGTTTTAGCTTCATGCTATAATGCACATAGAATGTACGCAGGGAGAACCTAGTGTTAAAACACACTATGCCCATGAAGACACTTCTATTCTCCACTTTCCGCCGAAGTTTAGTTTTAAGAATACGTTTTGAAGTAAGAGCCAGGCAATGGCTCGACCTATGCCGTGTTGCTAGTGCTATTAATCAACATATGAAAAATAAAATAAACATTTATTTTTATAAACATAAACATCATTTATTTTTACCTTTTTTCATCAATCAACACGCGACACACACTAGACGGAATTAAAGTGAGTGTCTTATCACTAGTGTCATTTTAGTGTTATATCCGGAATACAGAGAGAAGAAATAATAAAAAAATATATATATTCTTTTAATGCAAACGGATATAAAACTGCTAGAAATAAGTAGATAAAAATTCATAACGTAACACTTTACAAATGGTCTCGCCGGACTGGACGTCGCGATATAAGTCCGGGTTGTCTTTGAACGAAATAACAGAAATGGCATAAGCTTTATGTGACGTTGAAAATATGGCATTTTGAATAAAAATTTTGTACAGTGATGAATGTGAATGACTAAACTAAATACAATTTTTTGGCAATTTTTATATTAAAATCCTACGAATTCTACTTCTTACTTATATTATAAATGTGAAAGTTTTTCTAGAGATGAATGTTTGTTCCACTATCAGGCAAAATCTACTGAACCGAATTCGATGAATCTTTACAGTACTTTAGTTAATACATCATTTGGCTATAATATAAAAAAAGTATGAGCGGGCGAAGCCGCGCGTGTATCGCTTGTTTAAAATATGTTTTACAAAACTAACTGATTGCATTTCTCATTTCAGCCTGAACTATGTAACAAGAATTCTGATAAGCTCCACTAAAAGCTCTCCTCTATGACATCAACAAATAAACGTGTTAGCATTAATATATTTTTTAATTTTAAACTTACTCTCGTGTGTTTCACGTTTCACGTTATTTAAAACTACGTTTCGTTTCAAAAAGAAGGCTTAAAATTATTAAAATTACCCACATCTATTGTTAAACTATGAATTTAAAAAAGCAATGTGTATTTTTAACGGAACAATGAAGAGCCTAATATAATTTCGTACATTCATTCATACCGTTGACTAGAGTTTGAATTGTAAGTTACAAATTAAATAATTTAACTTGACCTCAAATTCTTTAACGTCAGCATTTAATTGTTATAAGGTTAAAAATAGAAGTTTTTGCCGTCATGACTCAGAGGACAGCGGCGGTTTGCGATGGTTGTGGACTCAGTTCCCACTCAGAGGAATGGATGATTTTCATTTTTACGCTTTCGGAACAAGGTAAAGCGCGGCTTTGACTTCTGCCACTTAACAAGCAATACCTCCAAAATTCGACGAAAAATGAGGAACGGAAGTGTCTTAATGAGAACGACGTGTCTCAACACTACGTTACCTCTGCCTACAATGCTAGGACCAGGATAAAGTGTGGACACAAACTGTATGTAATATTAGAAATAGGTAATTTTTATAATCTTAGAGATTAGATGAGATTTTTAGAGAGTATCGAACCCACGACCATTGCGCATATAGAGAGACCCACAATGGGTTTTTTCTTTAATTTCTCACTCCAGTTATACGAAAGAACTCGTACTTAAACCTATGCATCATAAGTAAACATTATTTAGCCTTTATTCTTCATATATTATATCATAATAACACACATTTAGGTACTATATAACAGCACTTGGGACAAATTAGTCGGTAAAGTTTTGTGAGCACTAAAGTAATAACTCTCTATTTGGTTTATAAAGTAGACATAGTTACGTATATTACAGGTATTTTAAATTTAAAAAAAAAATCAGCTTACGCTGTATGTATTTAGGTAATAGAGAACCTAGTGTTAAGACACTTCGGTCCCCACTTTCCGCCAAATTATTCGAGGAATTGCGTGTCGTGCAGCGAAACTCAACGATGGGTTTTTTGCCTGGATATCAGGGTGAAGAAATGAAAATATTTATGAATAATAAGTGTCCACCTCGACCTCGAGTGGAGATCGAACCCACAGCCGTCGCGGTACAGTCCCACCTTTATGCTCCTGCGCGGAGACCTTAGGTATTTTAAACGAAACGACATATTTATATAGTGTAAGTCATATACGAGAAAAAGCAAAGGTCACTCTTTAAAAATGACTAAAACGTTTTATAATTTAATATTATATAATTGTGGCTGAGCTGAATTTTAATTGCTCTACCTACTAGTGCAATGCCGAAAATCTAATTAATTATGCTATGTGTGAGTTCACAAGCGCAAAATTAAGGGAATGAAGTGACGATGTTTGATGGTATCGAGTTCATAATTCATATTATATCCCGCTAGCAGGATAGGCAGTGGGATCCTTGTGGTGAGATACTCCTTCTTCCACTTACCGCCGAATTCTTGAGGCTTGTCAAGTGATGGCACTCAACGCCGAGCTTTGCCGTGTTCCCAGAGCGGCGGAAAAAAAACATTAAACGTTTCATTCCTCCGAATAGAAATTTAATTCACAAATCATTAAAAAATATATATAAAAACCATTACAATCGGAGACAGGTCTCGTGTAACGGTTGTGGGTTCCATCCCCACTCGAGGAAATGAAATATTTATTGACGTTTATATATCCGTTCGCTTGCACTTCTTCGCTTTGGTGTCGAGGCAAGAATTCGGCAGAAAATGGGGAACGGAGTGTCTTAACACTAGGTTCCCTCTGCCTACCCTACTGTATGCGGGATACAGCGTGAAGCAGATTTTTAATTTTAACTACACTATTTTAAGTATAATATTAAGAAAACATCATACATATTCCAGGCCATGCAAAGTGTCTATCATTAATGTGCGGCGCATGTGAGCGTTACGAGCCGCCTGAGTAATGTCACACTCGTGCTTGAAACACTGACGACGTTACAATGTAAGGATAGACCCGCTTTTCTATAGAAAAACTCTATGGCTTATGGCGGTTTTATGATAACAATAAAAGTAAAGTAAATTTTAATAAAAAATCTTAAAATTTTAAGAAAACTAACTGTACTTATTAAATTGTATATAATAAAAATAGTGTAGGTATTTGTTTCATACCTACCTTCATTATTTTCATATACCTTCACCATTAAACTAAATTTGGGAGTCGATCCCATAACCGTCGCGTTTATAGTCGCACACTTGTGCCTCTAATATATACAGTATAAACATATACTTATTTTACATAAATATATATAATATAGATTAATTAAAAAGTCCACTCCATTGTCCATCCATTGTTCAATATTTTAATTAAATCGTTAAATTAATAACTATTATATTTTATTTTTTAAATAAGTAAAAAAAAACATAAAATAACATGCATTTTGGTCAAAGCAATAAACATGCACCCTAATATATTCTACCGTGACTCAAGCTCATACTGTTAATGTATTATTTATTTGACTTAACTTTTAACTGCAGTCACCTCGTAGTAGTATAATAAAATATATTTAAATTAGTCAATTAGGATTTATTATTTTTTTAGCTTTACGCTGTATGTGTTAGCAGGATAGGCAGAGGAAACCTAGTGTTGAGACACTCCGTTCTCCAAATTCCGCGGTATTCTGAATGGGGCAACTCAACGCCGCCCTTATTGCTACTTCTAAAAGAACACGTCTTAACAGCAAAATCCCTCTTAAACGGGAAAATGCGTGAAAATCTTTTTTTATACTATACTCATTGTTTTTTTATATGAAAATATCTTTTCTGCATTCGAATCGACATTATAGTATTTATGAGCAAATTTTCCTATACATTCTGCTTTCAGAAATCCCTTAACTCGCTTTCAGAAGCCGATAGTGGCTGTGTAATCCTGCTTGCATAGTTATTACTAGAGGCTAGTCCACTTTGGGGAGCGATCAAACACTTTACAGTATATATTTTGGATGAGTGATATAATATATAGTATAAATATTTGATAAGGCTCAGTGATAGCGTCTGGCGGCGGTAATAGCGGCGGATATGGATTCAAATACTACTGCGTGAATGGATTATTTTCATTTCCTAGCTCTGTTAAAAAGACCACGTGGCTTTAAACTTCACACAGAACGTCTCGAAAATCGGATTTTACGTGGCCCTACCTACCGTTCTATATGACAGATATAGAAAGAAGCTAAAAAAAGGAAATACCCATAATAAAATGAGCAGAAAGCGAAGAAGCATATCACAAAACTGTCTAAGATGCTGAAAATATTTAAAAAATAAAAGAATCAATTACGTAAAAAAACATTCCGTTACCCGTAGCTTCAAAACGGGACCTCGAGCTTCCTGCGATTCTCGTCACGCAATAAAGCCTAAACAATTTTATATGCCCTTTTGTCACGCGATGTATAATTCGATAAAGGAATAACAAAAATAATTATATCCGCTTTAGCTATGATTTATCTTAATCTCATAAATAAAAGTGGGCCGAATAGATTTTATATTGGAATTAAAGAATTTAATGCACGCGATAGTTTATGGTCATTCTCTATTAAAATTGTAAAGCTGAGGAGTTTGTTCGGTTGAATGCTCTAATCTTAGGAACTACTGGTTCCAATTGAAATATTTACATTATGGTGAGCTGTTCTTGTGGTGGAATTGGACGATGCCTGATGGAACCTTGGACTGACTTACTAGTAAATATGTTGAGTTTTGCTCATCATATTCATCTTAATAATGTGTTTTGTTAAAAAAACCTGTCTTTGAAGCATTTTTTTTGTATTTGATAATCCCTTTAACAAGTTAATTGAATCTTCCCTGAGTTGAATAATTCAAAATTTGAGGAAGAAAATGTTAAATATGTGTATATAACATAAATAACTTAGGCAACGTTCACTCACGCCAGATATTGATAGGGGTGTGGATAAGGTCAACGGCAGCCGATATCTAATCCATCAGTCGTTACCAAGCCTAACGTCCGGGTTGCGAGTCCCTTCCCCTAGTAGATGGATCCTGAACATCTGATGTAGCGGCCAACTAATAAACTGACTCGAAAAGAAATAAGATATAAAAATTAAATATTAAATAATTAGATTCCGTCTAGTCAACAAGAAAGTAACTGAATTTCCTCGAATGGGAATCGAACCCACAGTCCTTGGCGCCCCTTTGACTACAAAATAAATAAATAAATATCTATTTTTATTACCCATTCATATAACTTTCAATTATAACCAAAAAAATATATAAAATAATCATTTACTAAAGCCTGAAATATGATAGCAGAAACAACACGGCCACGGGTTATAATATCAATCACAACAAATGCTCGTACACAAATCAAAAGTACAAAGCGATGTTGTTTAGACGGCCGCGTCTATTATTTCTATGGATATAATTTGGATTCCATTAGAACAGAATAATTTTCAGACTTAGATTATTAATTAATATAATATTTGAGACCAGTCGTGGTGTAGCGTGTGACTATACCCGACGGTTGAGGGTTCGATTCCCATCCGAGGAAATAAAATATTTAATATTTTCATTTGCACTTTCTGTGGAACACGCAATGCCTTCCGAGATGGGCAGAAAGTGGGAAACGAAAGTGACTTTATGGGAAACGGGTGTTTTACCACTACGTTCCCAGGTACCGTCTACTACCTTGCTATATTATTGCTGAGATACAGCGAAAAATCCACCAGATTGGTGAAATGATAAAATGAAAGAATTCCTCCGATGCTTATATCAATCCCACAATAATCGTGATCAGAGACTGGACACTACAACTGCGCCACCACGGCTTTTAGAACAAATTTGTATTATAATAAGTAATTTTGGTTTTAATTTTCTGCATTAAAGATTTTGCCCGGACGTATCCTCAAACTAGGTTCCCTAGGTTTATAAAAACGCTTTCAACAAAAGAAAATTCAAAACGACATAAAAAAAAACATAATAACTAAACCAAATTGAAAACCAAAATTCGTTTTGACAACACACAAAAAAAAGAATGATACGTTCAAACGTTAGCCAATTAACCTTCACGTTCACATCCCGTCACGTCGAAACTCTATAGAATTTTAACGACTTTTATTGCATGTTAGTACTTTTGTAAAAACTTTTCTACACGGTGATTATTGAAAATAATGAGGATTTTAGACCATCTCGACGGAGTGGGATAGACTCTCAACGTGAACGAAATGATTGTGGCTCCCAGCGTTAAGTTCCGCCACATACACAATGTCTCAAAAATTGGACGGATCAAGATGTTTCAGAAAGAACGTGTGAACTTAGTATTAAGACACTTTTATTCCCCACTTTCCACCAAATTCTAGAGTGTGCGAAACTCAACGCCGCGCTTTGCATCGTCACCAGAGCGAGGAAATGAAAATATTGAATATCCTCGAATCCAAAACCCATCGCGTTCAGACTTACACCTCCGTGCCCCTGATCCACGATTGGCCTCAGTCATTTACTTTATTATATAGAAAAAATCGAACCTATACTGGCCGCGGGACAGAAACAAACCAATCAACTAATAAATCAATCCAAGTAATAAATTAATAGGTAACGAATACATATGTATTAGAGGAGAACTATGTACTACTAAAATGATTTATGTATACATCTTGGATGGAATATAGGTCAGGCCGGTCTCCGCAGACCGAACTCGCGGTAGTTAGACATAGTTCAATTGGAACCAGTGTATTATTCATGGAACAAAAATAAAATTTTAATAATAAACATCGAAACTATTCTATATGCAGAGTAGAAAACCAATTTTAGCGTTTCATTCATTCGTTTTTTTCTACAGAAACTATTGATTTAGCTACGAGTACTAAAATGACGTAGTTACGTTTACGCTAATTACACTTTCAAGTTAACAAGTATTTCAAGAACATTATTTTAGCTTCACGTTATATCCCGATAGAAGGGAAGGCAGAGGGAACCTACTGTAGAAACACTCCGCCCTCCATTTATTGCCAATGTGTGTTGTGTAACAGAATTCAACGCAGCTCTTTGTCTTATTACCAGATGGATGAAAGCCTTGTCCATATAATATAATATATCGGTGCGTGCGAAACGAAGTGTCTAAGCACTAGGTTTCCCCTATGCTGCTTTATGTGGGATATAGAGTGAAGCAAAAAAAAATTTAAATGTATTATATAAATAAGAATAAAAGTTCAAGAAAATGTCAATTTCACATTCTTTTCGTCGCCCCTTTTAATAAAACCGGATTACTAGTAAAAGTGGAGATGTAGCTTCTCCCATTCTACATATTTTACTTGAGTGAAAGTGCCAATATAGTCGTTGGTTTCAGGATAGGCTTAGTAACACTGTAACTTGCGAGTTAAATTGGAGATAAACTTGGTATGGGTTCGATTTTCGTTTTTAGACGTAATATACATACCTACAAAATACTAAAACATAATCCTATCCTCCTAATATTATATATGTGAAAATTTGTAAGAATGGATGTTTGTTTCACATTCACGCAAAAGCCACTTAACATATTAGGAGAAGTTTATCACATCAATTCTGACCTTAACACAATAAGCTACAATTAATTTTTATTGCGATTACATTTTAAACAAACTAATAAGAAAGACGATCTCTAAACAAAGTACAAATGAAAATTTGGCTGATCATTAATAAGGAACAGAGCGGCCTAACAATAGGGAACTTATAACCCTTATACCTTCACTATAAGCGAAATACAGCAGGAAGCTAAAAAATGCACCTTTCATAAAGACTCCATGATTCACCCCAACCAAAAAATTCCGAATCGACCTAAAACCTGTATCGTTTTTTTTACAACACACTATTTACATTTCTATTGAATTTCTCGTCAATACAATTTGAGTGGAACAAAAGCTACGATCCGTATCCTTTTAGACAATGCTAGCTTAAAAGTAAACATCGTTCCGTGACCCAAATCTCGTAAGTTCTTTGCTCTCGTGATGCCAACGCTACATGAATACGCCTTCACTAGATACTAGATACTCGTACATGGGTGTGCATGGAAGTTATAGCAACTTTTATTATCCTATTTTGCTCTAGCGTGTGATATTTTGGAAGTTTAGAAGACATAAAACGCTTCAATTTTGTTTTGTTTTAAAGGTCGTTGTGTGGCGCAGAGGCACAGCGATAGATGCGGCTTGATACTAGTCTGTGGAATTAATTATTTTTATTTTCCCGGTCTGCTAATCTGACAAGACACAATCAGGCGTTAAGTTCCAGTTCCAGCCAGTGATCACGCAATGTCTCAAAAATTGACACTCAGCATACCATACGAGAGATAATCAAACACTCCGTTTTCGACTCCCGCTTTCCGCTTTCTTTACATCTAAAAACAATATAAACATATAGAGCAAGAAAATAAAAAATATACAAAAAAGACAACGAATTGTAAAAATGAAATAGAAATTTACAACAAAATAAATATACGTGAAAACTCAAAAAGGAATAAATACCATATGACCCAAACGCTAGGCTGATCCCGACGTAAGCCCTACATGGAAAAAGTCCTTTGTACAGTCCCGAGGACGCCCCAGCCCTTTGATGTAGATAGGTCATGTTAGGTTTTTTTAACGACTACCATTTGTTTTCGTGCCGAAATCACCTTTATTCCGTATGTAGTAATGACAAAAATTTTAGATGCATGTGGAACGATTCACATGTGACGTTTTGCAAAATGAAACAATTGCAAATTCATTAAATTTGTTTTGTAGAAGGAATCACATAACTTTTTCTGACTCCACTGAATCTAATATACTAATAAAACTCCACTCCGCTCCCCTTTCTGTGGATCCCTCTGACTACCCTACTACATGTGGTGTATCCCACAATCCTGTGAATCTAAAAAAAAATATAAACTTACCACATTACTTACTCATATATTACTATTAAAAACTGAATACTTTATTCAGCTAACTATAAAAACGATTGTAGCTCACTCGCGACCTACTTACATTCAAAGGAAGCTTTGTAACATCCTGAGGATGTCATCACATAGCAAAAGGCTACCTGCGCCGGATATGGAATGAAAAATTGCAGCTCTTTGTAATTTTGCTGTTTATATTTTAAAACAATACTTATTTAGAAAACATGATTAAATTGGACGTAGCATAGCGTAGGGATTTAAACCTACTTCTCTGGGAAACCGTTTCTATTCTAGTTCCGCTAAGTTCAAATTTCGAAACGTTTTCTAAAAAAAAGGATTTTTTCTTTCCTAAAGGTGGAATTGTTATTATATTGTTGTATAGTGTTCTATTTTAGAACAATTTAACGTAGATTTCCACTTGTATATCGCTCATTTAAAGAAACAACGACGTTTTTGCACTTAATACAATATTTCAGATAATCAAAGTTAAAAAAAGTGTAATTTAACTTTTAAAGAATATGAGAAAATCATTCTTGAGATTCTCCTTAATCTGTGGCACCAACAAGGAGACAATAATTCTCAGAACAAAAAACTTCAAATTTGATACATACATATTTTAATAAACATGCATGTTCGTAGCTTTGTAGCACCTACGTAGCACTATTAGTCTAGTCTGCGCTTATTGCTTTCGTCTCATCAATGTATTCTGTTGAAAAAAGAGTGTTCTTAGCTTTTTTAATTAATTTTTTTTTCAGCTTCACGTTGTACTCCGAAATAGCAATGGGAACCTAAGTTAAGGCATACCGTCCCCAACTTTCTGATGAATTTTCGCGACATTGCGTGTTCAGTGACAGAACTCCAAGCCACGCTTTTGTTACCAGAGCTGAGAAATAGAAATATTAATAAATAATTAATAATTGATTACCCGAGCAGAAATCAAATTCACAACTGTCGTGTATATAGTAACATGCTTGTGTCATTGCGCCACAATGGTCTCCGACGTTGTAACTATTAAATTTGTACAATTTACCTAAACAAAACCTTACAAAGTCTTCAAAAGATGACTACTAAAGGCGAAGCCATTGATCGAAACTGTAAGATATACAAGACACACGACATTAGATACTAATACGTAGTTAATTCTTGAATTCCGTAGCAATAATATCCAGAAATCCTTGTGTAATTTGTAAAGCTTCATTAGCCGGGTTGCTGTCCAATGAATATTAATCGATTTCCTTTGAAACGTATATGACTCAGATGCTAATTACATGCTGGTATTATATAGTATTTGATGTTAGTACTGAATTCATGTTGTTAAGGCTAACATTGTTCTCAGAATATAAGGTGAAGTCNGTAAAACAAACAGGCTTAGTAATTAGATATTGTAGTAAAGGTGTTGTAGCATTAGCTTGACACGAAGTCGGTGCAAGTAAAACAAACAGGCTTAGTAATGTTTTCACTTTTAGTTCGTTGTTAGAAGTCGGTTTTTCTTTTTGTTAAAAAATAATTTATTTTACGATTTTAAGTGATGAGTAACCTTAAAATTTTGCTTCTTAAACGAGTGGTGATGGTGGTGGTAGTGGTTGTCAACGAGTGGTTGTGGTTGTCCCATGTAAAACTTCATTTAATTAGGTATTATTTTTGTGCAAAGTAACATTTTGGTATATTGACAAGAACACACATAAGAAAGGTATTCGGGCGACGTGGGAATCTCCCTATTTGGAAGTTGGTTGAAAATGAGAACATCCTCTTTTTTGAGGTTGGTTGAAAAGAAATGCAACGATCAGGAATCTCACTTCTGACATCAATTTAAAAAGTTTTTACTAGTAACTATTACAGTATAATCAATTTTTTACCAAAAAAAAACACACTTTCTCAATTTTGACCGGATCCCATAATCGATACCTAACCAAACTTTCACCAAATTATCCTTGAAGTATATTCTTTTAAATAAAAATAAAAAAAGAATCATGAAAATCGGCTGACGCGACATTGGGTAATTCGTCTGTTTGTCGCGCACATACTTAATGCAAATTTAAGACTTGTGTGATTTTCTCATACATACCATTGTCCAAAAAAATGGGACCATCGGAAAGCTTCACCTTTCAAATAAAAATTATCAAAATCGGTTCATCCAGTCAAAAGTTATGAGGTAACAAACATAAAAAAAAAATTAATAAAAAAAACAGTCGAATTGATAACCTCCTTTTCTTACAGAAGTCGGTTAAAAATAAGAACGGACACCTCGTTTCCCACTTATATTTTATACTTACCACTAGGTTCCCTCTGCCTACCATGCTTTGCTTGTGCTTTGTGCGGAATACAGCATGAAGCTGAAGATATATATTTATAATTTATAGATAAAAACAACGCCAATACATAAATTACCTCTAAAAATAGACCTTCCTTAAAAATACAATTTCAAATATAAAATACAACGTAAAATAGAAAATTTCACTGTGCTGTTTAATACTTAAAAACGTCTTCAAAGTTTCGAGATTGACGGTAACATTTTCCTGAAATACTTTAAAATCTACGCGATATTACAAAATGGTGGTCTTTATTAACTGCCTTCATTTACGACTTTTAAGATATTAAATTTTACTAACGCCGTCAAAGTGCAGTTGCATTTGTAATAATTAAACGTAATTATCGTGGATTCAAATACCAATGGAAGGATAGAATTTGAAAATTACTTAAACTTTACTTATTCGTAAGGAAAAAAGAAACTATTTTAAGCTTGAGGTGAGCTCCGTTTACATATATGATATAGATTCTGTTATTTATTAGCTTTATTAATGTATTTATAATTATAGCACATAAAATGATAATGTTCTTAGATTACGAAAGTAATTCAGATAAGAAAATAAATAATTTTGTAATACGAAGTAGGCGAAGCCGCGGGTCGCCAGTGTAATATACCTATAACCTATGAATCTCAGCACTTAATGGACTATCATACAAAAAAACAATCCGAAAATAGAGTTCCTGAGATTAGCGGGCCAATCAAACAATCTCTTCAGCTCTATAATACCACCAGTATAAATTTCACCCACTGCGCCGTAGGCATCAAAAAAATGAAGCAACCCATGGACGACACGGCCGCCTTTAAAACGACCAGCGCTAATTAAGTAAATGTTTACTTTGCTCAACTTCCTCTTAATTGCCACAAATTCATCACAATAACGTAATCAAGACCCGAGACTGTCCGACGTGATTTATTTTGAACGGCGACCCTCTACCGACATGTAAGGGATTACCAGTAAGACCTACTGAAACTCGAAACATAGTAAATCCTACTGGAGAAAAAGATATAACTAACACTTATTTTTTACAACTAAGCGGGCTAATATCGTTTAAAATATATATATATATTTTAGTTTCACGCTTTTTTTCGCGGGTTAGTTATATGAGTAAAGTATTTTTTTCGTTTTGTATTGTTACCGGGGCGAAGAAAATAAACTAAATTATTCTCCATATGGGAATCGAATCTACAATAATCGCGTTAAAAATCGATCGATACATACATAACTGTAGTATGGCCAGGCCTAGAAACTATATCAGAAGATAGTGCCATGCTATATCTGAAGTTAGACCCCCCAAACGGCCGAGGAAACGATAGCTGGTGGATGTCGTGATGGAGAACATAAGAACTAACCATAGAGTATATTGAAGATAAACCGTGGCAATAAAAGCCGGGACTAATACCATATAGAAAATTTATAACTATACATAACATATGCTTTCTAACAAACCACCGTCCGTCCGTTCTTCTAATAAAAAGTTGAAAGAAATCGCTGAGTAGCATCAAGAGCTATCATCTCAAAGTAACTACAAAGAAAAATAAATTGTTATATTCGTCGGTGTTTCTCACCTTAATTAATACAAGCGTCAACTGTATTAAGTTTAATGTTTGTTTCTGCTTCTTTTATTTTTTGCTTTAGTACTTTTGTCATTTCATTTTCTTAGACGATGTTTGATTTTTGAAGACAATTTATGATACGACTAAAATCGATTGTGTCTAAAATCGATACTCAGAAAAATGAAATATTTATTTTCACATCTTCTCTACCTCGCAACCCTACAGAAATAGAGAGCGGAGTGTCTTAACATCATTCGGGATTCGCTGCAGGCTGGTAAAAAAACAACAAATTAATAATCTCCTCTTTTTTAATGTTGGTTAACAAACGAAAATAGTTATAAGCAAACGTTTTTCCGAATAACGAGCATAGAAGCCATACACTGTCCCACGGCGCCACTATGGAGCCTTTTTGAACCACGTCACGTCTACACAGGCCCCCGGTAGACACATAAACGGAAATTTTGAATCATGGGTTGTGACGTCACCGGAGAACTTTTATTATATCTATACAAGTATAGATTTTTATGGATGTTTTAAATTTTTACTAGAGTACTGTTGTAAAATACTAATTTGAATTGTTATGCATGAATATTTATAAGAATGTGGAGTACTTTCATACAAAGTATCTTCAAATATGTAATATTAGAGTATAGTTAAAAACAAGAAAATCATTTTTGTTTTTTATATTCACGCTTTATCTCGCATACACCAGAGTAGGCAGAGGAAACGTAGTGTCATGACATTCAAGTTTTCAAGCTATAGATCTCTAAAAAAACCATGTCAGGCTGAAGTCTACGAGGACGGGAACACTCCACAAAACCATAACCAATAATCGCTCTTCGCGATTTAATTTAGTACACTTAAATTGCTTATAAAATAATACAACACAAAATAATACAATTCCTTCGTATGTGAAACTGAAATTGAACCCACAATCGTCACGTTCACAGTGAAACGTTCCACAATGTCAAAAAAAGCCATATTCCCACAACCCGTCAAGCTATGCACGCACAAACTACTACTACGCGTGCCTATAGATTTCCTAGCCTCCAGTTAGAACGGAAACACACTACACCAGCTAACTAGCAGTGCCTAGTCATTCATTCACTACTTACAACCGCCTACCGTGGACTCAATGGTCCACGCTGCCTCGTACCCGTGCATAATTAATGCTCGATTTTAATACGCCTGGAAATATCTTTGACCTTTGAAATGAATGAAATATTTTTAAAATACGATTTCTTTTTATTTTCTATTTTTGTTGTTGAAATCAAATTAAATTTTTATGCTGCAAATTGTACAGGATTCGATAAAGTACAGATTTATTTTTAACTTTACGATATGTTCCAGACATAGCGAGTAGGTAGTGGTAACCTAGGAAGCTTGTGTTAAGACATTCCGTTTCCATTAGGACACTTCCGTTCCTCAATTTCCGCTGAATTTTGGAGGCATTGCGTGATGAAACCAGAGTTAGGGAACAAAAGTATTAACTAATTAAATTACCTCGAGTAGGAACCGAATCCATTATCTGTCGCATTTACAGTCGCACGATGTGTTTAAGGAATAAATTTAATTTCACAACGCAATGTGATAAAAATCTAAAACCGTCGAACAAAATTGGAATATATGTTGGGAACTGAGTCTATTTAAAGGAAGGCCTAGTGTGCCTTCCTTTGCCAACCCTACTATATACACGTTATAGAGCGTGAAGTGAAAAAAAAACCAAGATGGAACTGAAAAAAATCGAATCCTCAACCATAACTTCCAGAAAACCCACCAATGAACCACAAGGGCTCGAAAATAATATCAGACATTATTCTAACCGTGAGCTGAACGGTGGAAATTGCTCGAGCGTCTGTGGCAACGTTTAAGCATTCGCGCGAATTCACCAAAATCCTTTACAAAAATGCAACGAGAAGACATGTCGACATACCAGAGAGGCGTTCCGGGCATAATAAACATTCTTATCCAACCACATGTATTTTATTGTTTTATTCTCTTAAAATAAGTTTTCGAGACCATTAGTGGCGCCGGGGCACAAGTGTGTGACTGTGAGCGCGACTGGTTATGGGTTCGATTTTCGATATACTCATTTCTCATATTATGATCAATTGATAATGATACTCTCCTCAAAAAAATGGGTACAAAACTCACATGCATCAAATACAGCTATAAAAACCACACTCATTCAGATGTCTTTAATAGTATTTGTCATATTTTCAAGTAAATATATTTAACTATCTCTAGTTACAGAACAAAGAAAAATTGTATACAATTTTACAACTACAATTCCTATTTTGTTTAAGAAAATCAAATTTAAATGTATCAAACCATAATATAATACCTAAAATAGTGTGACATTTGGACTTGGAATGTGAAGGCGAAGTTAGAAAGCTTTCGTCTGGAACTATTTTAAGACTTAGATTCAAGTAATTTAGTATTTCATTCAGATCTAGACCTAGACATAAATAAAAACAAAAACCAATGAATAGTTAATGCCAGATATATTCCAAGAATTTTACCTTTTATTATATAATTTTCTCGTCTATTCGGCACATTTCTTAGCAAATCTCAATTCAACTTCAAGACTACTATCGATATTGAATTCTATGGAATGGATGAATCGCCTGTATATAGTACCCTTTGACTTTTATCCGTGACTCGCTCGAGTCAAATGTCAGCCTAAGTGCAGGACCAGTGCAGGTAATCCCGGCATAGAATAGGATCGCCCTGGTCCTGATTGAGTCGTAAGAGGCCACTAAAGTGGGAAAGTCACATCGCCACCAATGACACCATGCATCAGCAGACTCTACTGGACTATTATCACCCTCGGCATTTAAAACCGGGTTGAGTTTGGCTTTTTAACATTGCTTGTAACATTGGATATTGCTCCGACCTCCCCTTCCTGGAATATGATAGGGGCACTGAGAGGAGACACTATCCCAGGAGGGTACCAGCACTCCCCCCCAGAGTCCATAAACTCAGGCTGTCCGTTGCATTCTGGGGAGGGAACAGCATTGCGTAAGGACAAGGCAAACGAGGCGTACGTAAAAAAACAGACGAGTTCCACCAATTTTCTTCCTTCCTTGCTTGCCTCTACTTCAACTGAATACATATAGACTTAGTAAAATCAATTAACATTTAAACACATATTTAATTTAAAGTAAATGTACTCACGAAGGCGGTATACCCCCGACGAAAACATCGGAGTTGGTATTGAACTTGCCGAATGCAAACTCCTTGCCCCTCGAGGTCTTGCTCTGCGTGATGCCGTCGACTGCGAGCGTGGTGTGCTCGTCGCGACGGGCCACCTTGTGGAGATAAGTAATAAATTAAATAAATTAAATGTTGTATATTATAGCACGACTGGCCTCTCATCGTGGAGAAACATCCTATGCATTTATATATTAAATTCAATATAAAATTACGTATCAGGATTTGAAGCCACACTTTATGGATATTGTCTTAACGCTTCGTCCAATTAAGTCATTTATTTACAAATGCCCACGACAAAATATCTGTAACGTTGTTATAACTTTTCGTTGTTAACAATTCTGTAGTAAGTATATTTTTTGGCAAACTTTTCTTGATAAAGTTTATTTATTATAAAATAAGATCATTTGGAAACAATTTATGAACGCTAATGTAAAATTAGAATAGATGGTAGTAGTAGAAAAAAAAAAAAAAATAAATAAATAAATAAAAAAAAAAAAAAATAAATAAAAAATCTCCTTATAACATATACTTAAATATTATTAGTAATATTGTAGATAAAATAAATAAATTAGAAAGTAAACTATATTAAATTAGCATTAAGTTTGTAACTGTGGCAACGGTAAATAAAAGGCTTTATTATAAAGATCATTTGGAGAGAAGGTGAAATAGGAAAAGTAAATGTAATATTAAAACATTCATTAATCTATTTTCTTCTTATTGATTTTAATAATCTACAAGAAGTACAAAAAATGTTCTAATCCTAAATTCCACGTGGACGATTCGACCACGTGTGGACAAGAGTGGAGTTGTGGAAATAGACTAGAATCAAACAGACAAACATTTTGTAAAGTAAAAAAAGATACTTAGCTTTACGACAGTGTCAATTTAACATATTTAATATTTTGTTTTCAACACGCTATATTCTCTCTCTACTCCGTTCCACACCTTCCTCTCTATTTTTAAGGCACATCGAGTGAGAATCGAACACACGACCTTCGCATTTACAGTCAAACGCTATATCAAATAACGACGACGGTTTTTTGGTATTTATACAAAACAGTCTCATAACATTGATTTGAATATAATCATGATATTATTTATCATAATAATAAATTAGTAGCATATAGAAACGGACGCGGACGATCCGTACCGACTTCTAGACTGAATAAATAAGAGCTATTATCTCACGGAAACAAAAACCGCTGTGGCTATGTTTTTTTATTTGTTTTATTTATCTATATATATAAAAGGACTTGTCCTCACTGACTGAGGTAACTTTCGTACTACTTTCGTAATCTGGACATCCACTAAGAAGGGATTTTGAAAAATTTTAACCCTAAAGGGGTGAAATAAAGAGGTTGAAAGTTTGTGTGGAAAAAAAATTAAACCTGCACCGATTTTTATAAAATTGTAAATTCAAACTCTTAAAAATATTTAATTGAACACGTGATTCATGGTTATTTTGAATTAACCACCTAAGGGTGCCAATAAGGGGTTCAAAGTTTGTATGGAAAAATCTTTAAATCGCCACAGATTTTTATAATATTTGTAATTGAGACTTAAAAATATTTCATTGAACACATGTTTCCGGGAGAGCCGGTAAGAAACTCAACAGTGGTCTAAAAGTGGTCTAACACCCGTAGTATATTAAGCTTCTACGTGTATACAATAAATATTTTATATAAAAAAAATCTTATCATGACTCTAATGGGAATTCAAGCGTTTGCTAAATAAATGTAGCACTTTCACTTCCATTAGTTGGACAAAATGTTATACTTTATGCTATTCCTTATTATGTTGAAGACCGTATGTTGGCACTTTACATAAATTAAATCATTATTATAGCTCTATAATTTCGGAGAAGTGGGGAAAGTAGTGACATATCACCACTTTCTCCGTCCACCTTTCATGATATGGCGAAGCTACGCGAAGGTATTCTTCACATTGAAGACAGAAAGGGTCAAGTGATCATTGCGCATGGATAGTTTCCAAGAGGCACAGATTCAATTCCCGCCGCAAAAAACACAGATACACCTTCCCTACAACAACGCAAACATATTCATCTAAAAAAAAATCAACACGTATAGCTCAACTCACCTGCACTTTATGCCAGTGGCCATCATTCAAATTACTACCAACAGTTATAATTTGGGCACCACCACCCAAATTGTATCGCAGCCTTAACGCACCGTTCACTAGTTTCAACTCAAAAAAGTCGTAAGTCCCACCATCATCGGTATACAGGAGGAGACCGTTAGGCTGATCAGTTTTAAACTCAAGCTCCAGAGTGCCGTTTAGTCCGGCGTTCCACTTTTTGAACTGGGAGTACGGGTTCTGTTTGTCCAGAACGAAGGCCAAGTTCCGGTTGAGGGTTAGAGAGAGAAGGCAGAAGAGGATGTAGCGCATCGTTCTGACGTGGACCGACATGGCGAGCACGTCATCAACCGACTGATGTCCTTTTACGTTTCATTTCTTGCGGTCCTGAAACAAAATATAAAGTCAATTATATAATTTAATAAATATACCTTATATTTATGTTTTTATTACACCACACATAAATCCTTAAATATTTTAGGATACACCTGGAGATATTGCGATATTGGGAAGTGAGGAATGAAAGTGTTTTAAAACTAGGTTCCTAGATTCCCATTGACTACGCTACGTACGGGATACAGCGTGAAGCGAAAAAGATCCTTTACGATCCTACTATATATCGTTATTTCCATATTTTTAAACATTAATAAAGTAACTGAACCAAAATCGTTGCATTTAGTATGACCATGTTGGTAGGTATTAAGGATTTGCGTGGTAACATTATAATGAAATAGTCAATAGTTTATATTTCAAGGTGACGGGCGCAGTAGGTATGCGAATGTACTACAGAAATATTTACGGCCTTATAGAATTATATTATTGAAACTTGGCTTAGCCATAGTCGGACTTTCAGCATATATAAAAATTGTATACGATATGCCTTATCGCACGACACGTAAAGATACCAACAAACGTACACAAAAAAAGGTTAATTAACAAGAATTGAACAAACAGTCTCTACAAATTTGTCTAATGAGTCTCACTCAACTCAACTTAACTCTCAATTAAAAACTCAAAAGTACCTGCCAAATCTAAGAAACTTTAAAAAAAACTTTTTACCAATTAAGGCATAAAAACACTCGACTCAAACACTAAATACCGACTGTAAGTATACGAGCAATGTTTCTTGCCAGAACTATATTGCAGGTAAAAGGTGCTTAAAAGAACAAAGCGGCCGATGTGGGAGAAACTAGGCCGTCTGTGGAAGACTAATCAGTAGAGAAAACAAAAGGATTTCTAAAATGCAAGTTTTGAATGTTTGTAGAATATTCGCGGCTGGAAAATATAGCTTCATTTAGCTGGAGCCAGCCATCTTATCAAGAACGCAAAACTTCATTTGACAGAGTTAAACGCCGTAATGGTACTATTAGATAGGTAGATATTATTATGTAGGTTATGGGTTCCAGTTTCATATTCAAATTAATACTTGTACTTGAATTATGTGACATTTACCCAAAATACTAAAAAATATCTTCATTTCTTCGCTGTGGTTGATTTCCGCCACTCAAGACGCATTTCCTCCAAAATTTTACGTTAAGTCAGAAAAGTGCTTTAGTGGGAACGAGTGTCTTAATACTAGGTTCCCTGCTACATCTATTTACAGCATACAAGGTGAAGCTAAAAAGAAAACCTTATAATATCAGCAAACGATCAAATATTTTTTTTAATATTTTTATATATAATCATAATTATATATCTCGAAAATATAAAAACTAGTACAGTTTTTTATATAAACATTTCAAGTGATAAGGAATTTTAAAAATCCTCTCTCTATACTTTAAAGACGCTTTAATAAACAAAGGTACAGATGAAAGAACAAAGGCTGGAAGACGTAAAATGCAAATAAAAAAAAGGAAAAAATAAATAAAACAGTGAATTTTATTAAATTCTCAGCCATTTTATGTTTTAAAAAATTATTTGGAAAATAAAAATCTTTTACGTTTGTACTCGTATTTTTGTTAAACCGGATGCTTCTTTACTCAATGTTATTAAGTAATATAAAAAATGTGTTGAGTGGGATTCCGTGTTGTCAGTGAGAGTGATGGTAAAAACAGCGGTTGCGGGTTCACATTTTCCCACGCAAATCACAACCAACACGAAAATTCAGTTGAAAATGGAAAACAAAGAGTTTTTACACTAAGATTCTTCTCTCTAAACTGCTATTTGGGGAAAGGAGTGAAGCTGAAATGTATTATATCAACTTGACTCGACTATAACTCGACTACCGAAATATGAAGTATAGCTTCATAAATCTTTATCCACATTATATATTGTCGCATATGGGAATTTGTTTTCACAATTTTTGTTTCATGGTTCACAAATAGTGTGACGTTAAATTCCGCAAAACCACACAATATGTATTTAAAAAAAAACCTTAAACATTAAAACAAAGCAATCTACAAGGAAGCGCCCCTTTTTCATAATTTAAATAATAATTTTACACCCCCTACGTCAACACAAAATTTAACCTGATCATCCATTAACGAATCGCTTACTCCATTATAAATCCATCTGAAACATGTTCTTATTACCGATTCAAGTACAGAAACTTGGCACCGTCTACTTGCTTCTTGGGATCGCTCTTCGATTTCACGAACTGTTTTACTCAATTCATCGACAGAACTTCGTCTCTCGTAGAAACTTTATTTTTAATTTCTTAAGCGCTAAAGAGTTTATTGTATAGTTTCGATATAAATGTAAAACTAGTTCTACATTTTACGGAACTTAAGAGGACGTGATGGAGTTTTCTTTTTTTATGTTGTAAGTAAATAGAAAGTAAGAAACAAGTAATTCTTGGGACTAGCTATGGCGATGAGGCACAAAACTGCGACTGTAAACGCGACGGTTGAGAGCAGCACTCAGAGGAATTTGCCATTTTTATTTCATCGCTCTGGTTCATCATCATCATCAGTTCCGCCACTCAACGTTTGCACGTTGGACCTTACGGTCTGGATAATTAGGCGGAGAGTTCCCCACTCTCATAGAGTGTCATAGCACTAGGTTTCCTCTATCAAAATCTCTCCCCTCTGCTTAAAATAATGTACATTAATATGGCAATACTATAGCATCATTTCTTTTACTATGAAGATCAAAAAACACCTTTATAGTATTATAGGCATAATAGTTCCAAGCAATTTTCACATATTGTTAGGCAGACAAAGCGAACATCACGCTAGCTAGCATCACGCTGTGTCGTTAGGAACTTAGTTTTAAAACACTCTGTTTCTACCAAGATACTTCCTAAGTCCACCTTCCGCCTTACTGTTGAGAAATTCCATATCGAGTGGCAGAACTCAACGCCGCATTTTGCCTGGTTACCAAACACACTTTAATAAAAACAATAAATTCTTTTCCTCGAATAGGAATCCAACCCACATGCTATAGCATGTACACTCTCACTTTGCGTCCTATGCAGCCTTAAGCCTTAATACATAACATAACACAATACAAAAATGAAGGCCGATATGAAAAAAAGGTTCCACCTAAGGCATATATAGTTTATCGAAACGTGTTCGTTCTTCACGATAGCATAAAGCGAGCAGTTGTGAATAAACCAATGGCTCGAATGTAATGAACCGCCCGATGCGAATATTCTGTTGTTAATAAATCAATATTATATATCTTTGTAGACATAGAAAACCTTTTGTTTTATAGACCATTTGCTTATGTAGATAATATATATAAGTAAATACAAAGAACTATGTCTTTTACGGCTCACGTATCTCCTATTAAGCTTCATTATTAAATGAACAAACGAAATTTCCATACTGTAGTATCGTTCACATGTTCATTCAATATTATTTTTTTATTCTTTGCTATAGTGAGATGTAAAAGCAAAGTAAAATTTTATTAAAGTTTTAGTTTCTTAAAGTTCTGACAACTTTAATCTATATATATAAAAGGACTTGTCCTCACTAACTGAGGTAAGACGTACGCACAGCCGTAAACGCTGTGCGTAGAAATGTGAAATTTGGGCAGATGTTTACTTTCGTAATCCGTACATCCACTAGGAAGGGATTTTGAAAAATTTTAACCATAAAGGGGTGAAACAGGGGTTGAAAGTTTGTATGGAAAAAAAAATTAAATCGGCACCGATTTTTATAAAATTTGAAATTTAGATTTTTAAAAGTATTTAATTGAACACGTGTTTCATCGTTTTCTAGAATTCTCCCCCTAAGGGTGTAAATAAGGGGTTGAAAGTTTATATGGAAAAATCCTTAAATCGCCACTGATTTTTATAAAATTTGAAATTGAGACTCTAAATAATATTTCTCTGAACACGTCTTTCATGGTTTATTAGAATTCACCCTTAAGCAATAAGCAAGCGAAGCTGCGCGCGTCCGCTAGTATCTTTATATATATGGAACACATGTATTATATTTTGTCTTTATCTATTTTTCTATTAAAAAATTATCTATATGACTATACAGGATATACTAATTTCCATTATTTAAGGGTAGATTTTTAGCAATATAAACAAAACAAATCTTCTTAGTAAAAACAACCTAATTATAATTAATTAACAAAAATAGTTAAAAACTAAAAATAACTAAAAGTAACATAATTACCCAAATTATAATTACATCAAACAAATCTAAAGTTCTGAACACAACCTCTACAATCTTGATTCGGTGTTTTCAAATTCATGTTTAACTTTTAGCCCACCCTTGTTAGCTAACTTTGAAGCCTAAAACGTATAATATCTAGGGCATAATATAAAGTGGCGCAGCGTGTCAGCCACACGCGACGGTTGTGTGTTCGATTTCCACTCGAGGGAATGAATTATATAACTAGGCAAAGTGCTCAACGCGCAATGTCTCGAGAATCGGCGGAAAGTGGGGAAGGGTATTTCTTAATACTAGGTTGCCTCTTCCTACCCTGCAATATGCGGAATATAGCGTGAAGCTGTAAAAAATAATCACATAAAGTATAATATCAATTCAACATCTTTTCGCTTGTTAGCCTCGAAATAACTAACCCTTTGCTAATAAGAATAAAAAGTTAATTAAACTTCACTTACCGTCATCATGTTACCTGTCAATGTCAATTTGCCTAAATTATTAAGAGGCGTTTAGATCTCGGCTCCTTTGGGTTAATAGCAATACTATTTATAGAATAAAAAAATGAATACTTAATATGTAAAAAAAATGTATGTAAAACCCTGTGTTGGTTTTTTATTGTCATCTATTTATAGCCGTTGCGGACATGTTAATAATGGAACTTAAAACAACTCTTTCCCCAATCACTAGTAACCAGAGTGGCATGGCACAATTGGACATCTTCTGACTGTAAGCGCTATGATTGTAGACGCAATTTCCACCTGGGAAATGATTTATTTACAATGTAACCACTCTGGTAAGCCAGGGCCTGGTGTGGTATTCATAAATTTGGCCTAAAAGAGGAGAACGCAGAGTCGTGACACCTGTTACTCCCTGCATTTTCCGCTATGCGGAATAAAGCACAAAGGCAGATACATAAGCAGGTTTACAAAATGAATGATATGGCACATAGCACCGAATTCTAAAGGTATTGCGTGTTGAGTGGCGGAACTCAAAGCCGACCTCTAGCGCGAGCGTTACCCCAAGTGGGAATCGAAACCATAACTACCTCGTTTACAGAATACAGTCTACATCTCCACAATAGTGTTATATGTAGTTATATTAAGCCGGTTTTACCTTCGGCCGTAGTACAGTATTAATTATTTACGTCAACCACACATCAACACGCATGGTTCCGTTTGGGGTGAACGCTCTCTACCATTAAATATAAAAGAAAATACTTTTCTTTTGTTCCATTTACTAACAAGGTTTGGATATTTCGAAATATCACTGTATTTGTTAATTTTATTAACTTGTAGGAGGAGGACGGAACCTGGGAACCTAATGTTAAGACATTCTTTTCCGACATAGATAATATATAATGATATATTAAAGTGGCAGTCTTGGCACAGGGGCACAGACGTGCGATCGACGTTCGATTTCCATTCGAGAAAATTAAATATATTCATTTTTTGTCTCTGATAACGAAGCGAAGCGCAGCTTTGAATTCTGCCACTCAACACACAATACCTCGAGAACTGTGCAACAAAATGGAGAACGAAAGTCTTAACACTAGTTTCCCAAATTCCCTCTGCATATCCTACAATGCGCAAGATACAAGCTTCACGCTAAAACAAAAATAATAATTAAATTTAATATTACAGTTGTCTTAAGTCCAAGAGGTCTTCACAAGAAACATTTAGTAATAATCATGTCTCGTTTACATAAAATATATAGCATTTGCGTACTACTAAGAAACAAAGCCACATACATAAATAAAGCCAGCGGAGAGAGCTCGTGGCGAGTTGCATTTCGTTAATGGCGGAGGTCACGCAGATACCGATCTGTTTGTATTACTGGTACACTATATACAAATGTACATTAGCTGTATTTAGATACGTAACGTTGTGTGGTAAGATAAATTGCGGCGTTGGGTCCCGCCTGGTTAGTGGTAGAATGCCTGGAGAATTTGGCGGAGAGTGGAGAACGGAACTATATTAATGCGAACGGAGTGTGTTCTCAGGTTGGCTCTGGCTACACTGCTATGTGCGAGATGCAGCGTGAAAGCTTTTTTCTCGTAAGCGGCAATGGGAACGTAAAGATAATTTTCTTTTTAGCCTCACGTTGTATAATGCATACAACAGAGTAGGCAGAGGGAACTTACAGGGAACTTCCTATAGCACAAAATAGTACTACAGTACAAAATAATTATTTTTCCACCGAATGGGAATTGAACCAACAACCATCACGTAAACTGTACAGTAAGATACTGTGCATTTAGTGTAATATTTTTTTATAAACAACTAACCTAATTAACTTAAAGCAGAATCGCCACTCAATGAACTCAAACACTCGAGAACTCAAACACTGAGAAAAAATTTAGTTTTCAAGGAAGCAACTATATCTTTTCATTTATTTTTTTTGTTGTTCAAATATCAGGGTAGGCAAAGGCAACTTGGGAACTTAATGTTAAGACACTTCATCCTATTATTGAATTGAATACACCTGAATTCTATATGCGTTGCGTGTTCTATTGCGAAATTTCATACTTCATTTCCTCAATTAGGAATTGAACCCACACCCCTTACAGTCACACGCTAATGTACTCGCGCCACTTGCCTCTTTTCATTTAAATTTAATTTAAGCAAATATATATTTAAAAAATCTGGCAAAATAAAAGGTACACGTTCCGTACCATTACATTCCTCTTTGAGATGAACGCAACAATTACGAACAAAGCGTCTAATCCATCGTAATTAATGAAGCAAGCGTGTCAATGGAATCTGGTATGAAACAAACCTTTTGTTATTTCGGACTGTATAATAAATAGGGAGAGAAAAAAATTATTATAATATAAAGTAAGAGTTAAAAGGGCTAAGGCATTCAATTCTCATTTTGGGGTATTATTTTTATATCCTCTTGTAGCTTTGGTTTTGCCACAGGGCGGTGTTAAGTTCCGCCACTTAACACGCAATGTCTCGAAAGCGGGAAACAGAGTGAACGAACACTAGGTTTAAGTTCTGCGTATACGGTAATAAAAAATTAAGATTTATGCTAATATTTTTCGACCATAGATATTTTAATTACATGTTTTTACACCCACATTTCGTGACCACACGTTTCAGAATAAATTATACATCAAGCATCTTATCTGTTTATATGGAAATTTTTGGTTATTCTATTCTTTAAAATTTAAGTTTTTTTAATAAAAGCTCAAGTATTCGTTTTTACTTTTGACTTAATATTTTTACTGATATCACGACTTGCTGATGTACTACTGTAAACATAACAGTTGTAAGTACAATCCCCACTAGTAGATTTTTTTTAAATATTTTGATATCCTGACTCCCGTAATGGTAACGAGCAAAGCGCGTCTTCAAATTCCGCCACTCAAGAATGCCGGTGGAAAGTGGGGAACGGAAGCGTCCTAATGGAGAGCGAAGTGTCTTAACACTAGGTTCCCTCTACTTAACTTGCAATGTTGCGAATACAGTGTGAAGCTGAAGAAAAAGAACAGAAAATTTAATTTTCCAGGTGGTCTAACTTGAATTGACTCAAATAAGACGGTGACTTATACACAACTTGAAAAATCCGAAAACTTGTTTCACCACTCTGCTAAGCCCTAACAAATTCCATCACGATCTGACCTAAAAACTGATATATTTCTCTACCACATTGTCTCCGCTATAGTCAATCTATAGAAATCGCAACTGAAACAATAACAGCTCCCGACCCTCGAGAGGAATGCCCGTCCTGATTGTATTCCCGTGAATTATTCATATCACTTTATTCCACCACGTCGTCTGTGATAAATTTGTAATCGGCGTCTACGTTTTAAATTTTCTAAATATTATGCCAAGTTTATAATTGATTCTTTGATTTATAACATAATTTTCTATCTTACAGTATCTTTCACTACACTATTTTGCTCTTTTAAAGAGAACTATTCCCTGTTTAAGATGTCAATATCATACATCAACAAGCTTCTATTCCCATTCTGGGAAAATAATTATTTTCATTTCCTCGTTCTAGTAACAAGATAAAGCGTGGTGTTGATTCCATGGCGTCCACTCAACACTTGATGTCTGCGAAATTGGGTGGAAAATGAGGAACGAAATGTCACTAATTTCCCTATTCCTATGCTTAGGAAATCTAACCATTTGCTTTGCTATATGGAATACATTGTGAAGTGTCTCGATATTTCTTCTGTAGTCCGCACATTATTTAATATTAAAATCCTGACTGACATATATCTTTAGCGTCGTCTTTAAAAATATCCAAATCCGAACGAATATTGCATTGAATATCGACATCCAACTCAAAATATCTCTTAAATTTTATATCACAAAAAGTATTTTTAACATTAGTAAGGAAAGAAAAATACTTTTATTAGGAAAGGAAAATTCTATGTTATTTTCCACGCTCTTATTAGGTTGCTATAACAAACTAAGTAATAAGATTTTAATTACATGAACTTTTAGTTGTTGTATCATCATGAAACTTGGCAATTAAATGTAGGTTCCATTATAGGTAATACAATTTCATGGCACCATTGAGCTGGTCTGATGATGGCTGATAGAACATTGTACTGCCTACTAGGAAGTGTGTTTTTAGTTTTAGAAACTATTGACTTTTATTCTTTAAATATATTATAGAAAAGTTCTTCGCATGCGTGTTCATTATAAAAAATAAAACAAAAACGACAAGTGCAGAGTGTGATTCTGTTTTCATTATTTTCAACATACATAGCTTCGAAAAAAATAATTTGACTTTATTCCAAGATTCAAGAACTTCAAGTAAACATAAAAATGTTATCGTCAAGTAAGTTGCATTTTAATATAACTTTACTTTGCATTTTATCAGGCAATAGATATAATAAATTATAAGTTATTCAACAAAAAAAAATCGTAATTTTCACATAGAAACTGCAATTAAATTCAAAGTGCTTATATATTATACTCTTTTGATCCCTTTCGATTGGAGGCTCGTTCTTTTGAACCGTCGCAACAAACGACTAATAAAAAAAAATCATTTATCTTATTCAATTAATAAATTTCAAACAATTTACACAAGGGTATACAGCCTGGAAACTGTTAATCATGAGGGGATCGCAAACATGAAGCTCACAGCCCAACTGCAGGGCGGTCTTATGCACAATTGCATCCGCAACGTCAGAGAAAATACCGCCGCGAGCATAATGGTATTCGTGATTGCGCCACTGTGAATAATATCACCCTTTCACTGCACTGTATTTAATCGGGACGGAATCCTTGGTGTATAAACGTTGGACAATGTACCAGCAAGATGAAATTTCTTCCTATTTCATGGTACCTGAATAAGAATTTGCTTGAAGAAGCTAAATATTTTAAGTTTTTTTTTTCTTTTGAATTTATTACTTAATTTTGTATACCATAATTTGAATACCAGAAGTAAGTAAGTGGAATGTAACGAGAACAGCGGAATTGCAAATAGCCTAAACTTACTGAGAAAGTATATCTGATTAGTCAATTTGAATCTAAATCGATACCTTGAATGTACCGGATGTACATTAATTCTTAAATATCAACGAGGTAGTAGATGTAGAAAAATGTTTAAATAATATAAAAAATTAGTCAGTCGTATGAAAATACTATCAAAAATTTATAATGAATCCAACAATTGAATAATAATATTTTAAATAGTTATTCAATAACAAATGACTCACTTTTAAATAAATAAAAAAAACTAATCTACAGCCCTGACCTGAAAAAACGTCGCACTCAAGGCAAGACTTTTATAAAAAAAAAAAAAACAAATTCCAACTTAAAATAGATCAGAACTTTTACTCTACAAAATATTATCTGGTGGCTAATAAAAGCTGGAACAAAATTGCAATATATCCGCAGTGTCCGAGCGGACACTGAGAAGCTACAGTACAGAAAACATTCCTTACTCGGAACGTGATTTACAATCGTACTTTTGCAAGTTGCATTTCTTATTTTAAACTACACATATATCTCGTGGTCAGTGATCATTTTGGTTATAAGCTTAGTTTCAGAGTCCATTTCATATTATGAAGAATTCGTTTCCTTTTAGAATAGCCACTCAGGGGATGGCTTTTATTTCAATAGCCATTCAGGGGACGATGCACAATCTGCGTCGTTAAACAATAATAGAGAAAATGGTTGGAAACTAAGACCGACCCCATAATACTTTAGGAGTCTAAAATCCAACATACAACAAACATTTTTGTTTGCACATGTAATATATAAAATATACAAGTATAAAAAAACAGTGATATTGTTAGAAAGCTTTAGAAACAATCATTAAGCTAATGATTCTTTCTGAGTAGCCTCCGGCGCCCTCGCTAGCCGCGTCATCTCTCCACGAGGGTCTCAGTGTTTAATGCCATTGAGTGTTTACGTCAGCAGAACCAATAATAAAATGGATAAAAGAATAAATAAATATCTAAGCGCGACATTGATTTTTGGATTTATTTGTTGGTTTCAAGTGAGTCATCTGCTTTTTTTATAAGTGATATGAGGGATGTAATGGCAATCTTTTTTCAGCTTCACGCTGTATCGCGCATTTAGCAGAATAGGCAGAAGAAATTTAGAGTAAAGCCACTCAAAGTGTGTTGAGTGGCGGAACTCAAAGCCGCGCTTACAAATACTTATTCGCCCAAAAGTACTAAACAAACATACATAGAAATATGTGTTACATATATATATATTAAGATAAAAAAATATTTTAAAATTATTTAAGCTAACTAAAACCTGGAGAAAATGTTGAATGCACACGAAAAGATAGAAATAAAACCTCAGCCCGCACATGCACTTAAAATCTACTCGTGCAAATAAACGCGAACTCCGCATCATGCATTTGTAATATTGTATTATTTGCATTATTTGTATTATATTATTATATAGCTTCACGCTGTATCCCGCACAAAGCATACTATGCTATGGTATGGTAGAGGGAACCTCGCTGGGAAGCTAAGACGCTAAGTTAAGATACTTCTGTTTCCCATTTTCAGCCATATTCTTAAGGCGTTGCATGTTGAGTGGCGAAATTCAACGCTGCACTTTACCAGGTTATAAGAGTGAAGAAATTGAAATATTAAATATTTAATTCCATCGAGTGATAATCGAACATAAACCGTAGCGTTTACAGTCGCAAGCTTGGACCCCTGCGCCGTGACGACGCGACCGTCTCAAATATTTATACTATTTGAATTATACACATTATTGTATTTTTTTTTAGTTTAGGCATATACTCGTAGTAGGGAACCACCAACGTCGTGATACTACATTAAAACCAAAGAAATCAATATAATTCATTCCCCCGAATCGAACCCACAATCGTCGTGTTTACAATCACAATCCCACGTACCCCTGCGCTACTACGGCCTCGTTATTGTATTATTGATACTGTATTTTATTTTAATTAATTAGGTCGAACTGAAACTATGTAATTAAAACGAAGCTTAATTTCACCTACTTTTATCATTATGTAACTTGTAAATTATACGTAAAAAAGGGAACAATAAGATACAATCGAGGTCTCTGTGGTGGGAGATGGGACCAAAGGATGCTTTTCAGTAAACCCACAGAGCATGTTTTAAATATTTAAAATCAATAACTTAATGATTCTTCTATTAATATTCAGTACATCATTTTTTATTTTTTTGATCGCATGGTAATCTTGCCTACTAATGGAATTTAATTACCATTACAAATTAATTAGATAAGGATATTTTTTACTTCACACAGTATCCCACTACTATTGCTTCACGCTTAACTTTTCTCGTTACTTTTCCACCATACATAAGATTCCGTTCCCGACTCTATTTGAAGACCGCCCTGAAATAAGGCTCGAACTCTTAGCTACCACGTTTATAAAGACAGACAGTGTATTAGAAATATGTATATATAAAAATTGTTAATAAAGATTACTAACATAAGCGATACATATAAGTAGTTACGCTGGTGGCACAAAGCTATATATTCATAGTTTACATTGTTTTATTACATCACGTACAATATTCTCTTCCGGCCATAAAATGACAATGTACACCCAAAATATATGAAGTTTTTGATCTATGGCGAATAGAACCGAACAGATATTGAATCTTTTGCAGTAACTTTTAAGCTTGAACAATAATAAATATTATAAAAAACCCAGTTAACTGCAAGTTGGGATCATCCACCGAGGGTTCCAGATCGAAGGGATTTAATATTCATTTCAATTTGATACCTCCAAGCGATCTTGTGAAAAATTGACATTTTGTAAAATGTACTAAACACCGGGTCACGATGTTTCATTATAACTATATATAGGGAGGAACTGATGGATGTTGAAAGCTCGATAATTGAGTCAAGCTTAAGACTTACCGTGGCTACTTTACTAGTCCCTAAAATCCAAAATTAACTTTATGTAAGATTAAATTACTATCGAATTCATAAAGCAAGAGTGAATGGTAAAACATTTGAGTCCTCAGATTTCTTCGACTTCGACTTTCTGTCGAGAAAACTATTCAATGATACTGAAAGAATATCATATGAAAGGCATAAGGATCCGCCGGAGTGCAAGTATGGTGAGGTTGATGATAGTGGACTCTTCTCTCTAGCTATCCCGCTACCCGCTAGGTTTAAGCGTGAAGCGATAAGAAAACTTTTTGGTTTACATCATATACAACCGAATCCAAAATTAAATAAGATTTTATAAAATTACAAATACTATGTGAATATACAGCTTTCATAATGATTTCCACTTTATATAAATAAATAACATCCTATAATACTCGCCGACAAAATCGGTAAAGTAAAAATGTCAAACCTTTCCTCCTCCAAATGTTAGCGAAGACAAAAAAAATAATCGACAAGTTGATGTTTATATTTAATTTATATAAAATCGGAATCAGAATCCAAATCAAAATATTTCGATTATGGCTTGAGGAAGTTTGGTCAAGATCTGTAACACAGATCAGAGTCAGTTCATATCACGGTAAGTACACAAGACAAGTCTTCGGGGAAATTAAGTTGGGATAATGGCACAATTATGGAATATATATTTTATGATAACATTTGTTTATATAATATAAACATTTAATGGGAAAGTCGGAAAATATTCATATTCATATTCATCAAATAAAAAGATTTCCTTAGTGGCCGTCGTGCTGGTTTTGGATTCGACGCCCACTCAATCATTCTTTCTAGACAAGCAAATCGCGGCGTTGAGTTTCGCCACTCTTTGTTTTTCAGCTTCACGCTGGGAACGGGGTGTAGAGTTCCCTTCTTAATTCGAGCTATTACGTGTTGTCTGAGTATCATAAAAATATAGTACCATGCCGCTGTCACTGGTGTACCTACTTACTTTGTATTCCATATTCAAAAAGGTCAAGTTCAACGAAGTAAAATTAATATAAATGACCAAATATACAATTTTCATTTTTTTTGTTTAGTATCTATTGATTTGGAAATAACTAAAATTGGTCGATGGACCGACCAATTTAAGGGTCATTTCATGTTGAGTGTCGTAAGTCAACGCCGCGTTTTATATTGTTACCAAAATGAGGAAATAAAAATAATTCTTTCCTCAGAACGGGAATGGAATCCCACACCCATCGTGTTAACAGTGTGACAAACATTGTTGTCTGCGAAACATTTTTTGTAAAATAAAGGATACATTTTCATATTCTGACATAATAATTGAGATGTTATAAATGAAAATTTACTAAATGCTTGTATCAATAAAGTATATTTTAAAAAAAAAGTATATTTAATATTTATATTTTTATGCTTGAGGAACAACGTCTAACAGTAGATCCCTGTTATAGACGGGATGCGACATGAAGTTAAAAAAAGAAAAAAATAAATTTTCTAACAAAGTTAGTAGTATTAGTAACAGTTAATACTGTTAATACAACAGTTAACTGTAATATAGTTGTCACAAGTACGAATTTATGAATAGACAGCATTTTCAGTTAAAAAATATAATTTAGGAAAAAAGAGAAAAAGGGAGAATTATTATTCATAAAAATTAATTAGTTATAATAGCAACAATTTTAAATGAGACCAAACATATTAGTTTTAATAATACGTTATTAAATAATCAACTTATAGTTGTGTTATTATACTTTAGGTCAAGGTTTTATTTTCACAGAAGAAGCAAAATGACTGATTATTATATACCCTCAAACTCTTAAGGAACAGACGTTTATCATTTTATTATAAAGATTAACGCTACGAAAATAATATAAAGAAAAAGAACATCCGCAGAAACCACAGATTACATATTTATTTTATCGTTCGTGATGTGTTTTATATCATCTAGTCTCTTAAGTGATATTCGTACCAATAAAACAAAGCATCTATTCATAAATGAAAAATTTAATATATCTTAAAATTAACATTAATAGAATAAATACTACAAATGTTACCATAAACAAGAATCGAAACTATATTAAAAATAGAGCAGGCTACTACGTTATGTTACAACAGCGTATCGTAGCGTTAAATATAGTACATACCTATTGCATATCCATTCGTCGTTTTATCCAAGAATGTAAATCACAAATGAACACTTCGACTGACGTTTTAGTAAATATAATAATTACAAAAAATGTAATATTATTATGTAATTGTATTATGTTTTAGGACGCATGGCGCGAGCTGGGCGCGCTGGAGACGACTGCAGGCAGAAATGGCGGCGGCTTGCGCGCGCATCCCGCCCTGCGGTTAACGTGCTGTTCCATTAGTTCTTTAGAATTACTATTTTGTCGACCATGCTGTTTTATGATGGAATATGAAAACGAAGATGCCATACTCAGTTCAAATAGATTGTTTTTTTTATTATTGTTTTGTTTTGATGATTGTGTTGCTTATCTAATTTATCTTATTGCACCTAAACGAATTTCATTAATTATTTTACAATTTTTTTTATATTACTGAAAATGGAAAGTATATTGAACTTTTAAAAATCTTTGAATTTTTGCTTTTCTTTAAAAAAAACCGCAACATCGACTAACATCAGCAAATCTCAAAAAATATACAACAGCTAGTAATAAAATCGACAAATGAAATACAATTGTTTAGACGTATCAAGGAAAACCACCCTTAAACGAGACAAAAGGCTCACACTTTGTAACGTTCAGCGTTACCTCTCACCAGAAACAATTTTCACGTTAATTTATCCCCTCTATCGTCATGCATTGCCGTTTTTATATAAAATTCACTATATGAAAAACTTGTAAAAGACAGCAATGGATGCTAATAATTTCAAATTCTCATACTAATACGTAAAAAAGTTACAGAGGAAACGAGTCATCGCGAAAAAAAGCTATGATTTTCGTGAACGAAATCTCTCGTTCAGTTGAGAAGTGCAAGAGAATCAAATAATTCTTTGTTGTCGTAATAAGGGTGGGAACGTAAATTCAACAGTTTACGCTTTAGGGCGGCCCCTAGGGTGGGGGTTGAATTAATACACGTGTATTTTATTACCGTTTTCTTGAAGTATGTGAAAGCGTTCTGCAAAATATCAGTTTCAACGTTTGTTATAAATTTGAATAAAGAATATAGTAGTAATCTACACTGCTGTGCATATGCTAATATTATAAAAAATACAGTCGAATTGATAAAAAGTAAAAAAATGTTAAAAATAAACTTAATAGTTAGTTTATTAAAAAAGGCTATTTTTAACAGTTTTGTGTTATTCCACAATGAGCTTCACGCTGTATCCCGCACACAGCAGGGTAGGCAGAGAGAACCTAGTGTTAATACACTCCGTTTTCCTTCGTTTCGCCTCATTACCAGAGCGAGGAAAGTATTAAATGAGATATCCCTTGAAAGCGATTCGAAATCACATCGTGTGTACAGTCGCATGCTCATCCCCCTTCCGCCACGGTTGTATTAAAACAAAGATTTAATAAGAATTTAATATTCAACCAACCAATTCAACTTTTCAGCTTATTTTTCAATATACATTGATTCCCTAGTTTTTATGCATTTTCCTCAACCTTTATGTAGTTTCATCAAAACAATTTTCATTTTCAATTAGATTATATTTTAATAGGGACATTTATAGCACAACAAATATTTTGTATGGATCGTGCCCGCAACTATTGCGTTACAGCACACTCTTACGCCCCTGCGCGATAAGGGCCTTAAATATTATATAGCGAGTTAATATGATTAAATTTGAAATTTTAATAGGTTTTCATAATAAATTGTCTAAATAAAAGGCTATTAGACCTCCCACTACTTATACGCTAAATAAACTATATAGTAATGCTAGTTTGACGAGCTCGTCACGTCGAGGATTAAGATTAATTTTCATGGCAAAATGTGAAATAACAACCAACCCAATACTGGCGTCAATAGTATATGTTCTTCTTTACTTTTATTTATTGAAATAGATGCCACGGAAATAGATGTAGGTTATATTTCTATAAAGAATTATTTAAAAAATATACCTACTGGTAAAACAAAAAGATTATTTTTTTGGTCTTGGAGCCAAGGTAATGTGGAGGGTTCTGTTTTGCTTCTTGTTGAAGTAAAGGACAATCACTGGGTTAATAAAATAACAGGTATATCTTTGAATATAACAAAATGGTTTTTTTTTAATTATAATTTGCCCCACTCTCCTTCGGTGTCCTTGTCTAGACAAGACTAGACTGTACATTTTTTTTTTGTTGTAATGATTTTTATTTTTATTCATTAACAAGTTAGTTTATTCAGTTTATATAAAATCATAAAATATTAAGCTAAGTTTATTTAACTTTAAGTTTTCTAATTTCAGTCTAAGTTAATTTATTTTTACGCAAGGACTGTGTAAATCTTTCTTTGAATCTAAATTAACTCATACAAATTATATGATATCTGTTGTATGTAGGTAGTTTGGTATATTAATAAAATCAGTTGTGTCACCGACTCGGCCTTGTTTTGTTGCTCCCTTACATATTAACCTATAATTACAGTAATATCTAACTATATCAATATCTGCAAATGCCTAGCAATGCGCATCAAAAGCCGCTAAGTTAGTCTTTCAATACTTACTTAGCTTCACGCTGTATTCTTGGCCGGGTAGACAGAGAGAACGGAGCGCCAAACGCTACAGTTAGTCTTTTAATATATGTACATTAATGTCTGAGTTTAACAGATAGACATTAAAATATATGTTTTAAAATTTTGCATTTTCCGCCATTCGAGACATTGCGTGTTAATTAACGAAATTAAACGCCTCGCCTTTGTCTTCTTACTGTAGCGAAAACGTGAAAATAATTCATTTCCCTAAGTGGGAATAGAACCCATAGCCGTTATAGTCTAGCCAAAACTCTTAACATAATAATATTTGTTTCAACTTCATAAAATTAAAAAGTAATATCCAGAATGAAACCAGCTCCCTATATTCAATCCAATAAATGACACCACTGCCCTACCGCCGTTCCATTTAGTTGCAGCATACTCTAGATAGCTTAAGATTTAACTATTCCATAAGCTCGAAATAGCTTGGTTGCGGCTTCATCTGACCAACAAATTCTACTGTCTCATAATGGCTATACAGACGTTGATTTCTAAGGAAATTATTCAGACTTCAAAATGATAAGGGATATTTTAATATTTTAGCTTTGCGTTTATTTTGTAGTACAGTACAGTGTACAGAAGACTAGGCAGAGAGAAGAGAGAACCACTCAGTTCTCCAATTTCCACTTGTACCTGAATGATAGCATGTAGTGGTTGGGCCGCTCTAATATAAGTGGAAAAGCCTAAAAATGTCATTCATTCATTCTTTCGAGAAAGGATCGAACCTACAGTCACCGCGTTTACAGTCAAACACTGTACCACTGTACCACGTTGATAACTAAAATTATAATATTTTAACAGACTCGGAATAGGAAAGAGTTCCTATTAGATTATGAGATTTTTTTTAGCTTCAAACTGTATTTTGAAGCTAAAACAAAGGCAGGGCGCAGGCAAGGGTCTGTTTTCCCATTTTCGACATTTCGCAGAATTCTGAAGGCATTGCGTCTGGAGTAACATGAATTCCGCCACTCAAGACACAATGTTTTCCTTTCCTGCGTTACCAGAGCGAAGAAATGGAAATATTAATAATTTCATTTCCTCGGGTGGAAATCGAACCTACAGCCTTTCGCAAGCGCCACAACTGGCCTCAAATTATTTATTTTATACTTTATACAATATTATATAATATTCTATATATACCGTCTCATATATTATATAATATTCTATACAATAAATACTACATGCGTAGCGTGTTTACTTTAGAAACAGGTACTAAAAAACATGTAACCTTTATACCTAGTGGAAGTGGACTATTTTAGAATGAGAATTGGTCGTGGGCGAAGTTGCATTAAACTTCGCCCACGACTAAACAAGTCCACGTAACGCCTCTGCGGTTATCAGTTATTGTTCCGTATAGTTCAAACTCTGTCTAATTTAACTTCTAATAACAGTCTCGTGTTATTTAAATATTTTACATTTGAGGCCGTTATGGCGGAGTGGAACAATGTCTTTTTATGGTTTCGGTTCCCACTTGGAGGAATGAATTATTTTCGTTTGCTCGCTCTAGCTAACTCTAACTCTAACTAGTCAAAGCCATTTTTCTTCAAAGTCAAAGCTAATTTTAATAAATATAAATATTTATTTTATTCTGTTTTTATTATTTGTTATTATAGTAACAACAGAACCAGACTGGTCTACACAGACGGACTGACGGACAGCAGAGTCTTTGTAATATGAGTTTTAGTAAAGGGTCCCGCCATTTAACGCCTTAGATTTGCATTTACTAACGCACAGACAAATGATTAAAAAAAAACATTCTATTACGTTCTATTACGTTGTTAAATACCCCAATAGCGTTTCATCTCATACATCTTCCACGTACCGACTCCGATCAATTACAACTTTATTATAAGTATCTATTAATATACAGATTTAAAATTTTATCCCTCGTCGAACTAATTACTATACAAAAATATTTAAATTGCATACTTTACAATATAATTCTATTTTTTTTATTTTATTTTTTTACCGTCATGCTGTATGTCCCACACAGAATGGTAGGGAAAGAGAACTTATTGTAAAGACACTCCGTTCTCTATTTTTGCTCAATTCTGGAAGAATTGCGTGTGGAGTGTATCTTACGAAATACCTACATAAATAAATAATAATTGGTTAATTATTTTAACATGAACTAATAATAGAAGGCTCAAAGGCCTTCAATAATTGAAATCGACGCTACAACAATGGATTAAACACTACGAGGATTATGACGAGATAATTTGAAATAATAGCCATTTAATCCTAGCTTTGCTGAGGTCGAAATCTAAATAGATTGGTTAGATTTCATTATTTTGTTTATTGAGATTTACTTATGTAATCTAAACAGGGGTCCCCTGACTAAGAGACTGGACTGCAGGCTTTATGGGGTCTTCACTATAGACAATACATAATCAAATAAAAAAAATATATGGGAAAATGAATTTACAGTAAGGTCCAATAAAAGGAGAAATTCCCTTTTCTATTTGAGAGAACTTTGTTATGGTAAAATTTTTAACCAACTTTAAAGAAGAAGTTTCCAAGTCTATGTGAGTTTTTGCTTTGTTATATAACTATCCAATTATGAATGAATTTTGAATATTGTTAAGAACTTATTTATGGACGAAAGGAAAAATAAAAGGAGACTGACTGGTCCGTACCTAATCCAAAACGACTGCAAGAAATTTTACTAACAAAAAAAATCCTTTGAAAAATTAAAAAAAAAAACAACGTTTACACGAACATATCTGTTCAAAGATAAAGTCCAGCCCCCCCACTGCCCATAAAATATATTATAATTTATTTGGACAAGTACAAAAAAAAATTGGGACGTCTGGCAACGCTGACTCAAATCCACATAAATTATATGACTTTCACATCTATGAAAAGAAAATATGATATACGAATCATTTTGATAACCTTATCACGTAGATTTAATGGATTTATAGGAGTAAAGTTAACAATTGATTTACTTACACACTTACTTAAAAAAATATTACAATTATTCATATATCTTTCCACATTTATTTTTAAACGATAAGCATTGATCTAATGTCACATTGAGTTTGAATTTACTTACGTTTGACAATTGAAATAATGTCACTTATGGAAAATTAAAAATATCACAATTTTCATTTAATTTTTGTATAACATTAATTATATCTTAAATTGAACCCAAAAAGCGTCGCTGACTATGGGCGGATATCTAATATGACTTCTCAATATAAGAAATTTACGAAGTTAATAGCTAAATGGCCAGTAGATAGTACGAAAGGAGAAAGGTTAGTAAAGTACAAATTATTCTTTTTGAAAGAAACAAAACTATTCTTTTATTAATGAAACAACACCTTATTTTCAGAGATTTGGGAAAATTTATACGCGACAAAGTAAAAGCTGCGTTTGAAGAAAACAATAAACAAAATTTGGATTCGGAATTGTGCAATCGTCAATACAATATTTTAAATAAAATAGCCGACAACCATTACCGGGATAAATATAAACGTACGAAACATAGTACTGCAACAGGCTTGAGCACCGAAGAATGCAATGTAATACTATCCAATGAAGTTTTAGATTATTTGAAAGAAGAAAATAAGGGATTTTTCAGAAAGATATTCAACAAAGATTAATCATTATGTTTTTTAGTAAAACCAAATTCTTCGATCCATCTTTATTTATTCGTTATGCTCATAAAAAACTTTACAAAGACCACACACCAGTCATGTTAAATGAGGTTATAAAACATTTAAAACCCAATGATAATGAATTGTATATAGATATGACGTTTGGTGCCGGAGGACATGCAAGAAAAATCTTAGACTCTGCTAATTGCAAATTAATAACATTAGATAGAGACCCCATAGCTTATGAGAAAGCAAAGAAATTAGCAGAGGAATATCCCAACAGGGTAACCCCATTGCTCGGGAAATTTAGTGAAATACCAGGCCTATTATGTAATATTGGTGTCACACAATCTTCTATAGATGGTATTTTATTTGATTTTGGCTGTTCTTCAATGCAATTAGATAGTGGTGAAAGAGGTTTTTCAGTCAGCAAAAATGGATATCTTGATATGAGAATGGATGCCGGTCGAGATCCAAACCAAATAACAGCTAGAGAAGTGCTCGCAACTGCAAATGAACATGAACTATACAATATATTTAAAATATATGGAGAAGAGAAAAAAGCAGCAAAAATAGCTCAAACCATCATACAAGCTAGGTACATGGTCAAAAATATAGATACAACTCATGAATTAGTTGAAATTGTAGACTCTTGTTGTCCCGATGAAATAAGATTAGATAAATTACAAAGACCTCAATCTAATGCTACAAAAGTCTTTCAAGCGTTACGCATTTTTGTCAATAATGAACTGAATGAACTAAATTATGGAATGGTTTTAGCCAAATACTATTTGAAATTGAATGGGCGTTTAGTTACAGTGTGTTTTCATTCACTCGAAGACACCATAGTTAAAAGGCATATAGCTGGGAATATAATGAATGAGACGGCAAACCCAGTGCCTCTTAGATATTTGAGTCCGATGTTAGTACAAGATCAAGATACTATAAATCAGTTTTTAGATACTCCATGGCAAGCAATTAATAAACATGTGGATGTACCAACTGATGAAGAAGTGGATATGAATCCAAGAAGTAGAAGTGCTAGGTTAAGAGCAGCCATTAAAGTTAAATGAGAAGTTAGTAACATTTGCTTGTAATTTGTGGGAAAAATCATGAATTGAGGTTTAGATGTATTATAGTGAAATAAATAATTGAATCTTATTCTTTTATTAATCTTCTTTTATATAAATAATAAAAATAAGGTGAAACGAAATTATGAAATGGATAAAATTGGTATTTAAGTTCTTCTGATTCAAGGCTAACATTATTAACTGCACATACAGAAAAAAAATATTTATTTTGTTTGAAAAATGAATGCTCTAATTTTTGTTATATAAAAATATTCAATTGAATATGCAAGTTTTAAAACTTTAATGCAAAACTTTTAATCTTTTTTTAGATTTTTCAGAATTCATATCTTCTAATATCCATCATTTCTAAGGAATTGAAATAAAATGAAACATAATGTAGACTCCTTTATTATCTGTATTTAATCTTTTAATCCTAAAATCTAATTTAAAATTTAGTTTAGGAATAAACATTGAATTTATACATAGCATAATCTATCACTTTAGCTAAAACACACAGTACCTATTTCTTAAGTATAGACACTTTTAGAAAATATTTATTAATAATGGCACCTTAATAAATAATATTATAATACATAATTTAGCTCTTTCTGACCTTCATTTTCATTTAAATAAAAAAAACTCGAAATTGAGTCATATAAAACTGTATTTTTTATATATATATATATATATATATATATATATATATAAAATGCAGTTTTATATGATGCACTTCACATCATTCTTCATTGCAATAAATGCATAAGATAATTTATTAAATATTTCATGATTTGTTATTATTATATTAAGTTTATTTCTTTACAACTTATACAATAGAGACCCTTTATAAATCTCCACTCCATTTATTTAAAATTACCTACAATTATTTAGACAAATAATTTTTAATTTGTTACAGAAAAATATGTTGTTCTTTACTTACAATAAATAAGATAAAAATAGCATTATAACCAACTCGAGACTTCATTCAAAGACATTCAATTTCATACTACAAATATCCACAGTTGGAATGTGGTGTAAATTAAAAAAAATATTTATTTTAAATGATTAATATTTATATTTAAAAAATATATTAATAATTCTTTTGTGGAAATGAAAGGTAATCTTTTTTCTAATAAATATTATAGGCACTGCCTAATTTAAAATATGGTTACTAGTAATTATTATAAAAGCATTATAAAATTTCATTAACTTTTTTTTACATCTTAATAATCATATATGTACATACATAAAGAAAATATATTATTTATAAAAACATTTTAGACACAAAATTTAATTATTAAATTGAGTGTGGATTTTAATTTTTATTTTACAATTATTGTAATTGACATATTATTATTATATATAGAAGAAGATACAATTAACCAATTTTTAATATACATACAGAAATAGACAATAGATTTAGAAAGGTTAGTAAATTTAGAAAGATATAGTTTATACAATATCCACTGTTTTCATTTATATTTATTAATTAATAATAAACTATAATAGGTACAATAGTGCGAATGTTTTGACAAGGCAGTGGTTATAATAAGCTTTATAATTATTTCAATTTATTTATTCTAAGTTTCAAGAACAATAATTTATTGGTTGATGATTAATTTTTTAATATTTATTTGTATATCTGAAAATGTTATTTTTATATGAAAATTTAATACTCTAATGTGTCAGGTCATGAATTAACATAAGTAATACAACATGAAATAACATGTTGCAAATCTTTCTTTTTTCTTTCAGAAATAAAGTCTGTTTTGAAAAAAGGTTACAATATCAGAATTATAAAGAACCTTATATTTGTACCATATTCTTTTACTAGCAATACCTTTATTTTATGATTAACCTAAATAAATTTAAATGGATGATATTATTATTTTTTTAATATTTAAGCAAAATCTTACATATGAGCAGAATAGTCAAAAAAAATACAGTCGAATTGATACCCTCCTTTTCTTACAGAAGTCGGTTAAAAAATTATATATTGTTATAAAAAAACGAACAATAAAAGATATTTTTAGGAATCTGTTCACTCACATACATATTTCAGTTTCAAAAATAGTCGTAAGATTATTACAATAGTTCTTTTTATCATGGTATGACCTGTTGATTTTATTACATGTCTCTTAAGATACAAATTTATATTTTTTCATAATCATTACTGATTAATTTTCTGAATAATTTGTACAAAATAATATTTTTCAATTTCAATACTATTACACAGAGTATTTATATATTATGCACTATAGTTCCAACACGTTCTAGTTATAACATTACGGCATTACCCCCGGACCTTTCATTTCTTTCCCTTTTCCTACCTATGAGTGCAGCTACATTGCTGACATCTTATGTCTTAGTATTTTTCTTCTACTCTCATCTTCCTATTTCTGCCTCTTCCTGACTTAACCTGTTCAATAAGCAGGATATTAATAAGAGGGACCTACACTTTTCTACTCCCCACTATTTCACACTCACTCTTATAGCAATGGTCGAGACATCTATAGCTATCTCAATCACACCTTGTACCTTTCTTCTCCCAACGTTCCTTCCTATCGCTACCTGGCTCACACTCTGATAGCAATAATAACAGGAGAGATGGCAATATGAAGGAATTATTTCCTCCTTCTCCCATCTCTCTATCTCCGTCTCTTTTCGGAGACCAATCCTGTTAATTGTTGACGAACGAGAGCACATTGGCCTTGATACGGTCATCTCTATTAGGACATCTCTATTAGATAGGATTATAGCTCCCTCTCTTTTTCACTAACTTAAATGAACGAGATAACATTTGATCCTCTTTACCATTCTTTTAGCGACGATAGTAAGAGATAGCAATAGGAAGGACCTGTAGGCATCTCGCGCACACTCTATGTCTATCTATCCGCACTCTATCTTCTCTCCCACTAGTCCTGTTAGCTCCTGTTGACAGAGGAAAGCACATTGGCCTTGGCGCGGTCGGTGGCGGCGGCGGCGGCGTCGCGCATCTCCTTGAGGGCGACTATGGGCGTAATGGCGTGCGAGGGAACCTTTTGGGGGAACATGCTGTGGAGGACGTGGTTGAAGCCGTTCACCTAAGCACAAAAGTTAGGTTATGTGATGTATTAGTTTTACAGCTTAATTTAGATCACAGGGCGTATTAGATTTAAAGCTACATTAACCTTATAAGTAATAGTAAGAATATGTTTATAATAATATATTCGAGATCAAAAACGAGACTTTCTATTGCCACTACTAGAGTGTATAAAATGCAAATGTTGCTTATCTGAGATCACAAGTTCAATTACCATGATAAATAATATTATATTCTCATACAAATGAATCGAGGCAAAGCGGGGCGTCCAGTTCGGCCACTCAATTTTGCAGAGAATGAGGACTGAAAGTGTCTTAATGGGAACGAATTGTCTAGGTACCCAAGTCTGCTCTGCCTACCCTGCCATGTACGGGGTACAACGTTAAGTTAAAAAACACAATTGTTACCATCTGCGAGCAATTCCTACTGAATCTATCAACACCGAAAGCTCGTATCGCTCGGGAGAACCCGAACACCTGTGAGTCGATCCACGCTGAACGTTTAGCTACCGTTTGTCCCGGACCAGATGGACGATACTCCACTCGTTCCACTACACTCTGTAATAGAAAATTATACAATTTTACTTAAAACCCTATATAGACCCCGGCTTCCGTAACCAAAAGAAACAATAGCACAAATTAGGAAAATATTGTAAAAAGTCGTAAAGTTTTAGTAGTAGTAGCCATTTGCTAACAAGTAAGAAACAAAAATGTAAAAATACAGTTGTAAGGTTAAAAAATCAATCAAGAAAGTATTGTACCGTAAATATTTAAGGTAAATATCAGATTATTATCTTTTCCGCCGATTTTACAACTTAGTAAATTTGATATAATGGTATTCATGCGAGTTAGGAATCGGTATCCTGGGAACTTAGTGTTAAGTCATTCGGTTTCCATTACCCACTTTCCGCCGAATTCTGGAGGAATTGCGTGTTGAGTAGCGGGGATCAATGCCTCGCTTTAAATCGTTACACGAGCGAAGCGTTACCATATTAAATATATTATTTCCTCGAGTGGAAATCGATCCCACAACCTGGGCGTTTATAGACGCACGTTTGTACCGGCCACACGATAGGCCTCAATAAGCAACATAAAATAAATATAAAATATTTCTTTATCAGTAATTCAGATTTACTTATCTATAGCACAAGTCATTCGATCATTTTAATAATAATATATGAAGTAACAATATTGAATACTCATATACATTATAATTACGTAACATTATATTATAAATCATATAATGTTACGTAACAAAATATATACTGGTTTTTTTTTGTTTTGAATTTTTTATCATTACGCTTAAACTACATCAAATCCCACATTTCAAAAAGTAAGTAAGCAGAAAATCTGGCGAGATTTATTTATTCTAGTTCTCAGGGTAGACAACAAAATTAGGCGAGGTATTTGTAAGCTTTCAAGTCTGAGATCGATCTTGTGATACCGTTTTTAACCTTAGATCTATGTTTTACTAGCAAAATTTAATAAACTAACGTATAAAAGAAATGGTAGTGGACGGATAAAATTGTACCACCTGTACCATACAGGTATATGTGATACCATTCGTACGATGGTACCGTACGTATTTATGACAATCAAATTTAAAAAATGAAACAATTAAGAATCGAACCTATGGCACAAAAAACGAAAAAGGTGAAGACTTGCTTCATTACTTTAAAAAATCTGACTAGTACGTAGTAGTCAGAAGAGATATTGATCACATGTTTATATAGAAGAATACCCACTGTAAGTCTCGAAAGTCATTGGATCCTACATGAATGTCAGTCACCTACGGTTTACGTGCAAAAATAAAGTTATTCTATATTCCAGCTAGTCTTGAGCCGACTGTGGTTATTTTTATTGTAATTTTCCCCTCTTCATATTTATATGTTAAAGACATGAATATCAAATGTTTAGTTTAGTTTATATATTTTTTTTTATAATTTGCAACACTACACTTTGAATACAAATTGTAGTGTTGCAAATTTCCGTGAATTTTCACTCTACAAACAAAATATATAAAAATTGTCTTGCCCAACCTTTGTTAAGCCTAAAAAACACGGTGTATAATAATAAAAAGTTGCGTAATGAGGGATCGGAGTGCTTTAACACTAGGTTTCTAGGTTCCCTCTGTTTACCCTGGTGTGTGCGGCATACACCGTGAAACTAAAAAAAGTTATACCGAAACCTATAAAGAAATGCTTCGAATTTCCCCCACAAGTATCTATTCTTATAATAATTTATTACCATGTTAGATATGAAACTAACAAATTAAAAAAAAACTTAACTTACCATGACTTTTGTGTAGCCAAGGTTCCTCGTGTATGTGACTAGAATCTTCTTTTCGGGATCGACTATACTCTCTTCTATGATTTTTACAGATTTTGCACTGAAAAATCTAAAAAATAAAAAACGACAAGTATGTAAATGTTTGTTAGTATGAAATAAGTGGAAGATGGCCAACGCAGCCTGCCCTATTCAGCTGTAGCTATAGCTGCGCATTTAATTTTAGGATTGTTTCTTACGTTTTATTATTACTTCACGAGTGTATAATGGACAATTGTTCACAAGAAACCTAACTACAAAACAGCCACAACTTATCACCTATACTATACCCTGCTATATCCAAACGCATCATGCCAAAATAAAGTAAATCCATACATAAAAAATCAAACGACAAACATTAGCTTTCACTCTCCCTACAAAACCGGATTTCAATAGTTAAGTAATCGCCGAGATACCATACAAGATGCGAGTGGGCAATGTTTCAATGATCCAATTACATATACATACTCGTATACATATGTTTATAATATAAAGCTAATTTGTCAAACATAACAACTTGCTGTTTACTTTTACATGTGTATTTTTTATTTCTTTAACTTCACGCTGTATGCCGGATCTAGCAGGTAAGGCAGAGGGAACCTAGAGTTAGGACATTCCATTCGAAAGTCTGCTAAATTTTCGAGACATTGCGTGTTAAGTTTAGTGATAAGACACAACTTAAGTTTCAGTATGGTTGCTATGCTTTGCATGAAAGACGAACAAACATCCATCCCCACAAACTTTCACTACTTCCTATTACATAATTCAACAATAGGTATGTTCAAAGATGAAGGTCGTTGATATACCTAGGTGTTTTGTTTATACCCTTATCACAGGTTATCAGTTATTCATAACAAAAAGATAATAAAATCTATTAAGCTTAGGTAGAATGGATAAATAAATGGATAAATAATAGCAAACACATGGGAAGTAAAAATTAATATAAAAGTTAAATGGATATAGAAGGAGAGAGCTAAGTGACAAATTTCTTTCGTTTTAGTCATTTAAAAAAGGGACACTAAAATTTTTAACACAGATACAATATTGAGTTTTATTTTGGCGCTGTTTGGTAAACCTTCCGGCCATTCGGAAATAATGCCATCGCCATCGGCCATCGGACGGAAATGCGTTCCCATTAATTTCCGTCCTCACTTTCTGCCCCATTTTTGAGGCATAGCGTTTTCATCGGCGGAACTCAACGCCGCGCTACGCCTGCTTACCATAGCGAGAAAGTGAAAATATTAAATATTTAATTCCCCCAAGCGGTGATAGAATCGAACCCGCAACCGTTTCTCGTTTATTGTGCCACTACGTATTCAAGTCAATATAAACAACGAATTCTAACAATATTTAAAAATTAAGTATATTCAAAGAGTTTAAGTTTAAGAAATTCATTTGAAATGAATACATTATATGGGCAAACTCAACTCCACATTTCGTAAACAACAGGGAAAATATGTATATACAATAAAAGAGGATCATTGCTGGAATGGACTTTGAACCCACTACTGACACAAGGAAATAAAAAATAATAAATATACTTTTAATAAAATCGTAATGGATTGGTGTTCATACATGGAAGATATTTTAAGTAAAAAAAATATTGGTGGTAATAATGTAATAGAACTAGAAAATTTTCACTATATTTTGGAAAGCTTCCCTAAATATTATTTGTTTTGCTCTTTCTCTTAAAATTTAGTATTTTTTCTTCTGTCAACCAGTTTATAAATAATTATTTTATTAAGTTGGTAGATTTTTAAATTATATTATTATTTATATTAATATTTGAAAAATATTTGGTTCAATCTACAGCTTTATGAATAATCGATATAATAAATGCATTTAAAAACCTTGTACTTAAAACATACACAATAGAAGGCCTCGATGATTATTATCAATTGATCAACAACAAAAAAATCATAGAGCAATATGAGAAGTACATAACCATGATAAATTAAACTTTATATTATTTTTTTATTTAAATGGATATCTTAGAAGAATATTCCCTGAATATTTTTTTCATTTTGTCTAACAAAAAGAGAAAATATACCAAATATGTATTAAAATAGATATACATTTATTTTTAGTATTATAAAACACTTTCTAACACCCTTATGCTTTATAAATGTATATGCATATATACTCATATGTAAATGCATCATTCATGAATAAAGGGACAGTTTGTGACTGTACTGTGTATGCAATGGTTGTGGGTTCAATTTTCACTAAGGGTAATCAAGAGTGAGAATGATCTCACTCTTGTAGACAAAATGCAGCATTGATTTTGAAAGTTGAGTAGGAAAATAAGTACATTAACCCTCTACCTATGTACTTGCTGTATGCAATAAAAAGTATAAGACTGAATAAGTTTAATTTATCCATAAACACAAAATACTAAACAGCTTTCCAATAAAGGATTCCAAAATGACCAATGTTTACTGAGAAAATTGACAGAATTCTGTGAACCGCCTTCTTGTTATTACTAATTTTCAACCTTGGATATGACCTCATACCATGACTTATCACAGCAAGATAAATGTTTGTATGTGTTTTAAATGTCATTTTTATAAACAAAATAATTTTATCAAAGTGATTTTTCTTGTCTCAATCTTAATTTTTCAGCTTACACTGTATACTGTACATAGCTGGGTGGGCATAGGTGCAGTGATAAGTCACTCTGTTCCCGAATTTCCTCTGAATTTGTTGAGTCATTGTATGGTAGCAGAACCTAACTCCACCCTTTGCTTTGTGACGAGAGTGAAGAAATAAAAATATCAAACTCTCAGCTGATCAAACTCACAGCTGTTGTGTGCACAGTTGCATACTTGTGCCACTGCACCAATAAGACCTTGTATTAACATTCAAATTACTATGCACTCAAACAAGTCAAACATTTATAGGTGATAATTTTCACTTGAAAAACATCTATAGGACAAGTAAATAAAAAATAAATAAATATATTACAAAGAATAACCAATCAAATAAGTATAAAGTATAAATAACATCCAAGGTTAACATACCTCTCACCCCACTTGGGCACTCTGTTTGTTTTGGTTAGCAGCCTCTTTGTGTACAAGCAACCGTTCTTCACCTCTCTACTGCATGTGTCCTCTGACAATACATGTGTACTGAAATTATATGTTATTTTAGATTTTTTTTAATTTTAAATATTATGGAGTATAGGACAACTAAAGGGCTTATTAAAAATTATGCATCTAGTAATATTTCTTTGTTACAAAAATATTAGTCTATAAAACAAATATGTAAATAAAAGAATACAGGAGTGACAAAATGTAAGTTGTTTGTAAAAAATGTATTTTATTTAATAAAATGTGTTTGTCCTAGATATTTTTTTAAATATTACATCATATTTGTGTGAACAGATGCCTGGTTCATTATTATAATTGGATTTTATTTATGCTCAATGAAATAAAGAAATTATCATTTTATAATATTTTATTATTTTAAATAATAAACTATACATCAAAAGTTACAATTTATACACAAATAATATCAGACCGACTCACTAGTTTATGTAAATTTAAATAAAATATGTGCAATTTACCTTAATGGATTTGGATACCGCCTCCAATAACCCCGCGCGACTTGATCCCAACTAAAGTTAAAAACTGTAGTATTTTCAAAATATCTTGCCATTTTGTATTTCTTTCATTTAACTCTCACTTTTAGGAACTGGAATGCTTACAAAGGCTCCAACTTAACAGTGTGCCATTATTTACCACCACACTCGAAACCTGTTAAAACACGGAAACTTCAAAATCAAGTATCGCTTTTGTATACAATATATTTTGTATATCATGTCAATATATCATGTTACAGATCTTGTTACATAAACCATTCATTTAGGTTAAAGTTAAAATTCAATAGAACACATTTATAACCAAAATTAAAGTAAAAATTAATTTATATAAATTTGTGACTGCAGTCACGTAGTTCATGTAAACAATCCAATTTCCGCAAAGTACTTTGAATATTAATTAAGGACAGCCACAATTAAATTAGTAAACCCTGTTGTATAACACAATTTTTCATCAAGTTATTCTAAGTGAAATATACGAAAAAAATTGAAAAAACATTTAAGCATGAAACAACCTTTTATATAAACATAATTTAATATTTAATTACCTTTTTGCCGGAATTTGATAGGAGCGTATGTATGTGAAATATTTCACGTACACCGCTATCTGCAGTCACCGGTACACTCCTACACTTCTATTTCGAATAGATGATGATTGATTCCTCCGAAGACCTCATGCTATCATTCATATTTGAATTGCTTTTTGATATAATTTTGATAATATTTTTCACAGATAATTCCAGAGTCCACAAAGAAATTTGATATTTTTGATAGAACCATAGAATATATATATTATACGACACAGTTAACACAGAAATTTATAAATACATAGACTATATATGTTAAACAACAAAGTAGACAAAATAGGAATATTTTCAGAATCCAATAATATATTCACAATAGAATTGATTATTTATTTATAATTTCAATGATATTTTCATAATTTTGTAAGCATAATTTCTTTTAATATTCAAATAAATTTAAAATTTTAATAATTTTTGTAAAAATAAATTATTTAACCAATTTTAACTTTATGGTTTGTCTGTGGTATAATGTAAAGAAAGACAAATTTATACCGTATATGAAAATTTTACATTACATTTAGAATTTATTTTATTAACATAATGGATATATATAAAGAATACATTTACAAATTAATCGAATTATCTTTAAACGAACCACATATTATTATAAAAGATGACGTGACACCAAAATTAAAAGATTACATTCATCTTTTAGATAACATTCAATTTAAAGATGGTTCATATCATACATATTATGGCGGTTTAAAAAATATTTTGCATAGTTTTATCAACTACTGGACAGAAACGATGGACGATGCAATCAAAAAATCTGCTGAACTTACCAACTTTGTGACCATAAATGAATTGTTAACAATGATCGAAAAAACTACGTTAATACATGATGAGAGACAAAATGATTTTGAAAAAGAATTCTTGCCAGCTAAAAATCCATTAGAAACCGAAATATTTGATAAAGTACAGTTGAATTATACAAATTTCATGGATGGTCTATTTAGCTTGAAAGAAAAGATTAAATTACTAGATAAACAAGTTAAAGTAGATGCTTTCGCAAAAGAACATTTGGAAGTATCTTTGAAGAGAAAAAATGACTTATTCTGTTTTACTCAGAATTTCATCTCAATGCAATTGAGTTCATTCGTTAGTAAAATGCTATATATTTAGAAACTTCTTGGGTTTTTTTGCTTAGGTCCCATCTTGGTGGCTACATTGCGTTCGCGGTTAACACCACAAACAAGAAACTTTATATTAGCTATTAACATAAACGAGATCTACTTACTGAGTTCAGAGTAAGCTCTAAATGTTTAAGTTTCCTTTTTTGCAAAAATGTCTTTAATATCAATAATTTTTCTTACTAAAATGCTTAAAAAATCACAATTATTTTTTAGATTTCGGTTGTACTTTGCACATAGCATGGTAGGCGGAGGGAACGTAGGTAATGTAAAAACGTTCCGTTCCTATTAAGAAATTCTCCACTTTTTGATTGTTCTTATATTATTTATGACTAAAATATAATTAAATTACTCTTATAATTTTTTTTCTAAAATATATTTTAGATAAGCCGAATCCATGTAAGTCTTGAGGAGATTGTAAATCGTTTCCGAAATAATACTCGTACAATGCAAGAGAGATCCGAAGTAAATATATCACGTTTATTGATACGTTTATATGAAAAGAATAAGGAACACCTGATGTTATCTCGAGAAGATATAAGGTCTTCAGCGGAGCTTGCTGAAGTTAGTTATAAATTCGTACTATGTAGAATAGAATTATTGAAATATTTTTGTGAAGAAGGGTTCCTTCATCATCTCCATGAGGAGGTCGTGGCGCAGGGACAAGCTTGTCACTGTAAACGCGAGTGGTAAGTAATGGTGTCGATCCCCACTCGAGGAAATAAAATATATAATATTTTCATTTCCTCGTTCTGGTAACATGAGACGGCGGCGTTGAGTTCCGCCACTCAACACGCAATGCCTCCAAAATTCGACGGAAAGAATCTTAATTCCATCCAATTCCATTCTTAATCCATTGTGACACAATGGCGTTATCTCTGGAACCTTAAGTACTTGACGTATACAAAGTAGCCCAAAATTAACCAGGTACAAAGAAGCTTAGATATATTGAAAGATAAAATAGAAGATAGCAAACATATACCGATGAATCGTTTACAAGACGAATATGAATATTGGATGGTTAGAATGGGCGAGTTCGAAAAAGTTGAAGGCATTATTAAGAAATTAGAGAATGAGGAACATAATCTTTTGGAACAAGAAAAAACTTATTTTGAATTAAAGTTAGTATAAAAAAATAGTATAATAATTTGAATCGGCGCCTCCTGGAAACCGTCCAAACGCTTTGACCTCTAAATGTGGATGAAAAATTCAAAATGAAAAATGTCAAAAATATTTTAAAACAATACTTGTATTTACTTTTTAAGGAGTACACAAATACCCGCACCCAAACAGAAATGTTGGGACAACATGAAAGATAAATTTAACAAAAATAAGGAAGAATTGAATAAATATAAACTAAATGCTGCTAAGACTCTGTTTACATTCTTTAATGTAACAGGTACCTACAACTAACTATTTTTTTATAATTTCCCTATATAACGAAATATTTCATATTTTCATTTCTTCGCTCTGGTGTCGAGCGAAAGCGCGGCGTTCCGTTAATATATAGAAATCTCAGGATATCACTATGACTAATCTGTCCGTGTAGAACTTAATATCCTATTCTCAAAATGTAGGTTCCTACCTAAAGGTACAGACGAAATGCAAATGTGTTAAAAGTAAAGTAAGTAAAGCGCTTAGGACTGTACACGCCTAATACGGACGTAGTTGTGAGTTCGATCTTCCACTCTGGGCGAATTATTAATTAGTTCTATGTTTATGATATAAATATCTTTTTTATTTTTGTTTGTTTTCTTAGGTCTCGATCGCCTCTACTACTATGACAATATCGGCAAATATTTCGTAGATGACTTGGGACATCAGTGTTACGTTTTCAATTTTGGTTTAAACGTTTATCACGTGACGTGTGATGGTGAATTTGTCGGAGTAAGTTCACTTTTTTATTGTTTTTAAACACTATGAGGGTAGATAATAAAAATATATTGATATTGAAATTTCTTGTTTAAAACCAGATACCAATACAGAAATATTAATTTAAGATGTAAGTATATGGTAGATTTAGGTGTCGCTCTTTTTTGTGGTACAGTTTACACATAAACTCTCATTTCGGTTGAGGGAATCGACCCTACAAATATCGCCTAAAATACATGTAATTTCCAATTATCCCCCCCTCTATGATGCCTTTTAATATAAATTTAAAGGCTGTAACTGTATATATATTTTTTTTAATTCACTAGTGAGGATCGCACCCATAACCTGTCGCATGCTTATATCCCTGCGCAAACAACATTGTCGTTTAATTTTAATTCAACATAGATTTTAATAATTAAGTATTTAGATTTCCTATTTCAAACAGAAATCAGAAAAAGATAAATACTTCTACGACAACAACGGTCGTTTCATAGTGAATGAGAACAATGAGAAACTATATCAAATAGCAGCGTGCTCCAGTACTTACGCCTTACAAAATGGTTTATTTGTAAAATGCACGAAAGATTGTTATTCCGAGGGAGTTAATGAGAATTGTTGTATAGAAATAAAGGATTGTGAGGGGATGGCTATTTTGCCGAATGTTGAAAATGTAGATATAAAAGGTAAGTGAAGGTTGAAGGAGATGTTTTGGTTCTTTTTTCTGAGGGTAGGTAGAAAAAAAAAGATAAATCGTTCTCGGTTTTGCAATTTTTTTATATCCCTAAGGTGGTGTGTGATCATTCAAATGATTTTATTATATCTAACACTAGTGGTTTATATTTATTTTTATATCATTTTTCACATATAAACAGGATTTCCCACTAATTAGTTTTACGCTGTATCTCTTATAATGCAGGGTAGACGCAGAGAACCTAGTGTTAATACACTGTTCTTTCTTTACTTTTCGCCACTATTTGAGCCATTGGTTATTAAGTAACGATGAAGAATCAAAGTCTTAAACTATAATATTTATTTTTCTCAATGTCAAAACATTTACATAGCATAATATTAATTATACTAACAGGTAAATTAGACACAGAAGAAGCAAAGTATCTATGGGATACATTCGGCCCCATCCTCCCCGACGTGCTCCGTGAGGTGGTGGAGGAAAAGCCTTACAACCCGATACATATATTGGCTCGTAAACTATTGACTTATAGGTTAAATTGTTTATTATATTTTAATTATAATAATAATATTCATAATAACAAGTTTAGTATTAAGTTAATTTTTGTATAAAAATATATATAATAAATAATTATTTAAATCATCCGACATTATAACGATAATGTTCTTTTCAAAAGGTATAATGGTAAGAATGACATAAAGAAAAAGATACGGGAAGCCATTGAGTACCGTGAAAAAATACATCAAGATCGATTAAATGTTAGTTAACATTTATTTATCAACAGATTCTTTTATAGATAGAAACTATTGTCAAGGATAAAGCTAATACGTATATCAGCTTCACATTTTATCCCGCACACAGCAGGGTAGGCAGAGGGAAATTAGTGTTAGACACTTCGTACCCCACTTTCCGCCAATTTCCGGAGACATTGAGGGGTGAGTAGCAGAACTCAATGCCGCTACACCACTGGGAAGAAATGACAATATAAATTTAAATAAATATATCATTTACTCGAGTGGAGATCGAACTCACACGCTAACGTTTACAGTCACACACTTATGCCCGAGCGCTATAAACCTGAGAACCTATTGAATCATTAATAATTCATATTAATACATATATTGTTAGAAAATAGAAGCTCTACACAAAAACTGGAAAGACAAGCAAGTTAAACGTCGTAAGCCAGAAGAGTCCGACGATACAGAAGACAAGTTTGTCTACAACACTTACATGGCCCAGCAGGAATTTGCACGGAATATAGAGAATTATTTCAATTAGAAAAAAAATATTTTTTAAAAAATATTTCTTTTTAAAATAAATAGTAACAAAAGTATTAATAATGATGAAAAATAATTTGTTATATTTGTTATTATCACTTATTCATTGAATTCGCATTTTTTTTAATCATGAAAAAATCAAATCAAATCAGCTTCATGTTGTATCCCGCACATAGCAGGGTAGGCAGAGGAACCTCGTTTTAAGACACTCGAGCTAAAAATATCATCATAGACAGAGGGAACCTGGGAACGTAGACACTCCGCCCATCCCCATTAAGACACTTTCACTTCCCACTTTCTTGCCGCATTCTGTGAAATTCAGACGCGTGTTGAGTGGCGGAGCTAAACGTTGCACTTGGCCTCTGTTAAACCTTCATTAATCTAATTAAAATTTTATTTAATAAACATATACAGGGGGTTAATAAAAAACCATGAAGGTACAGGTATTTATTTATTGTTTAAGCGTCTACTAGATATAACGAGACACACTTGTCGACTTTCGCACGAAAGCGAAAATAATAATAATAATAATAATTAAAAAAAACAACCAGACGACGATACCTACAACTATTCGCCTCGGATGGACATAAAATTATTTAAATTCAAAACCCACTGCCAGATAATATTTGGTCTAATTCACAAAATGAAAAAAAAAACATTATCTAAATGAAAAAATAAAGACCATATACTAACATACCATTAAGTTGTCAAATGAAAAAAAACTAATAATATTAATATTATGACTAATACAAAAATCAGTTTAATAAGGTCAAAGCATATAGAAAAAGCATTTTTACTCGAGTTTAGGAGAAAAATTGTCATTTTGTCGCAATTCATCTATGAAGCCGATGTTCTTCAGTCTTATTACAATATACAGATAATACATTTATGCCCAAAAATAATAGGGTTGTGTAATAAGACTGGTAGTTTATAGTTTTTTTATTTTTTTTAAGACCCTAACGATCCGGTCGAGCAGGTACAAAAGTATTTTATATTATATACACGAGAGTAAATCAATCATAGCAATACAACTTAGAATCAATTTTGGCTTAAAATATCAATTCTTTTGTTGAAATAATAAAATATTTGCAGTTTCGTTTGTAAGTTACACACTATGATGTCAGTTAAAATTTTAATAATGTTCAGAAATGTAAATCGTTTTTAAGTACAAAGCAAATTGAAAGCAAAATCAAAAAAAAATTTGAACGCCTAAAGAAACAAAAACGTTAGGTCATGCATTCCTCATAGTATTAATAACAATCGATATTGTCATACACTTTTAAATGTTAGATGATAAAAATATATATTTTACTTTAAAATACATAATAGAAAAAAATGATTTTTTTTAATTCTTTCTAGAATAGCAAAAATAATTTAAACTCTGGCTTTCAAATATTATCTATAACTAATGATTTTTAATAAACAACGAATACATGACCGAAATAGCGAGAAATGAAAAAGAACATTAAATATAGCAAGAGAGAAACTTAAAATAATGAATAATGTTACTCAATGAGGTCCATTCAACGGCTACTGTAGACAGAGTATGTACAAAAACTACGCATACGGATTATAATTTACTATTGCAGTGGCTTTGTAAAAAAACTGGCAACATTGATATTTAAAAATAAAAATTTACCGACAAAAAGTAGATGATAGTTATTTTATATTTATTTTCATAGAAATTTAGGAGCGCAGTGAATATATAACGAAAACGACGAAGATTACAACTAATTTTTTAATCATATTCAAAACACTAAGAGTGACTGGCCTAAATGAAATAAACAAAAACCTACATTATCTGTGGACAATCGATATAATTAAATCACATGAAGTCTAGATTTCATTTCAAAATTTGGATTTTACACCTTTACTAAAAAACAATTTAGACAATTGTCCACAGATTACAAACACAGCTTATATCAAAACATAGACAACACAAAAACAAAAATGTATGAAATAAATGTAATGTTTTTTTAACATATATATGTAATCCAATCTCTATATTAATATAGTATAATAATATATCTAATATTATGACATATATGAACAAGGTTGTTGAAACAGAACAGGGTGATTGAACTAGTCTAAATAGAGTCGCAACAAGTAGACTCCTTGCATTTCTATACAAATGTATTAAAACTATTAATAATTATAAGATGGCTCTTTATGTATTGAAAACTGAAATTTGTGCCGTAATCGCCATAATTAATGAATTCCACAATGAAACACCGCTGTGAAAGTAAAGGGACAACACCATGTAAATCCGAAATAGAAAAAAGATTGTTTATTACATCCACAGCATGTAAGCTGGAGTATTTAATTATTATAAAGACATTGTCAATGGCCGGTGATTCCCCTATGTTATTGCCGCTTCGGCCTACCAGTCACTTATCCAAAGACAAGCATATAAGGGGCCGTATATTAATTATGTCACATGTTTATGGGGGATTGAACGAATTGTGTCATCGTGTGACAAGAGATCCGAAATTTCATGATATCATATTTCAAAATATAATATACACACATTTAAAAGCTACTGTTTTAATTAATATGTCTCATAAATTACACAAAAATTAGAGGAAAAGGTAAAAAAAAATAACAAAGTGTAACATCATTTACAGACGGCCCCCAATATGGTGATAGAAAGCGGGTATTTTTACAAAGCGTTTTAAAATCTAACGACAATCGACATAGACGAAGGAATCAAATCAAAAAAAAAAAGAAATCGCATTACAACCGTTACTCTACACATTTCGAGACGCGTTCATTTTATTTACAAAAACAAATTGTCGACGTTAATTAATAATTAGACGGTAGTAATGCAGTTTTTGAGACTGATCTAATTAAATAAATATCTAAGCAAATAGATATTTATTTAAGATAAAGTAATAGATAGATCAGATATAATAAAATCTGTTTATGAAACGAAACCTTACGGTATTGAGGCTTAAAACGTTTGATAGAAGATTTTATGGTGTTTGCTAATTATTTTTTAAGTTATACACATAGAGTAGGCAAATTAGATATTGTTAGAATTTCATACTATTGCATGAAAACTATTTTGGATTAATTAATAAATTAAAAAAACCAAGCATATTTTTGAAACACTAAATAATTTATGTTTTTTCTTTCATTAAAAATTGTTATAGCAATTTTCATTATTCGCCAACTCTACGTACATAATCTGAGTGCTACTTACATTTTTTTTGGGAATTTTCAAAAAGGTTACTACTTTGGTCCATATACAGATTAGAAATAGATTATTCTTTTATATTTTTTTTATCTGTTAAAAACGTCAAAACGATATTTTCCCTCGATATAGGTTTTTATACTATCAAGAATAGATGAGATATGTTGTAAATTGGAAGTTAATTACTAAGCGCTGGTAAAGAAGAATAATTAAAGAGCGTACTAAGGCTATTGTACATTCATGTATTTGTGTACTTATTTATTACAATTTATAGTTACTCATATATTCCATATAACAATCTCTTTACAATACATAATATTTTTCTAATGTGCAATATGAACTTTATAATATATTTTACTCCATAAGAAAACAAACCATCCAAATCAATTGACGCTACATATTAAATTTACAATATACATTAAACATTACACAGAGTGTTTCAAAAATTACAAACAGAAATTATGAAACAAAAAAAATTCAACAACAGATTTATGATTAATAATTCTTTATTAAACCTATCATATAACGAGGGGCTATCTATAAATTACGTCAAACTTAAAGGCGGTCGACGAAATGTCACCTTCGTGACAAATGGTTAGAAGTGATCCTAAATTTCGTGACATAACATTTATAAATATAGTATCTACATGATTCTAAATTTCTGTTAATTTAACAGTTCCTAGATGTAAAATAGCAGAACATATGCCATAAACGTGACAAAAACGGGAAACGAAAATTCAATAACTGAAACGTAATTTTTAGATGGCCCCTTACTCAGTTGAAGGAAACATTAGTGACACAACATTCTTCTCTACCAGCATTTACCTGTTTTAAGCCTCAACACTCGCGTCTAGTTGGCGAAGGCGTCCGCGAGCTCCGCCTGGCAGTCGAACGTCTCGGAGCTGTCGGTGTGCTCGGGGTAGAACTCTCTGTATATTTTGTCCAGCAAAGCTTGCCTGGAATTATGTGAACACCGTATAAGATTACCACACTAAACTACTAATTAACATTATCCCACGCTTACAAGCTATAATTTGTATAATCAATAATTTTGCTAAGATTTGCTATAATTTTGATAAGATAAAGAGCGGCATTCAGTGCTGCACTATTCATTACACAACGTCTAGAATTCGAACGAATATCTTTATACTATGTTATCTATGCCCACGTTGTTATGCGGAATAAAACTTCACGCTGTGTCCCACACCATGGCAAGTTACAAAGAGGGAACCTCGGAACCTACAGTTAAGACACTCCGTTTTTTCACTTTTCACTTCACTTTCCGCCGAATTCTTGAGGCATTGCGTGTTGAGGGGCGAAATTCAACGCTTTGCCTTTCTTCCACAGCAAGGTATGCAATCCAGCTGCCTGCAAAATTGCAAAACTTGCATAAAGCGTGAAGCTTTTGTAAGAAACAATATACTCACTTCGCCGCCAATCCTCCTCCAGGAGGCAGACCAGGTATGTTCTCTTGCACGAGCTGTTTGAGCACGTTGGCGAAGCGGCTGGACGTCTCCTCGTCCTGTCCTGCACTTTGCTCTATCAGAGCTGTAACAATTTTATTATAAGAATAAATATCTTGCATCATTTAGCCTTAGTTTTAGAATAATACTTAGACCGCTCATGAAAATCTAGTAATACATAGTAAGTAGTACACAAAGTACATAAATATGGTAATATACAAAAAGAATGTCGGTAGTGATCATTTAATAATAAATACATCAGATATCAGATAATAAATACACAAAGAAAAATACACAGATATAGATACGGAGAAGTTTAAATAAAATTTTTATTATAAAAATTTCATTCAATATTACATCTGTCTTTAAAGCTCGCTCAGCGTGAAAAAGTAGAGTAACTACTTTTGAAATTCTAGATTTAGAATTGTTGGCCGTTTCATTTCGAATACAATGTTATAGTTCTAGATACAATACAATAGTATTATTTTCAGTTTCACGCCGTATACCGCAAATAGCTGGATAGGCAGACGGAACCTGCTAACTCAATGTTCAGACACTCTGTTCCCATTGAGATACTTTCCGTTCACGTTTCGCCGAATATGTAAAGCATTCGTATTGAGTGACGGAACACATTGCCGGGCTTTGCTTCGTTACCAGAGCGAAGAAGTGAAAATATCAAACATTTAATTTCCTTGAGTGGAAATGGAACCCGCAACCTGTCGCGTTTACAGTCGCACAATTATGTCCCTGCGAACTGACCTCATTCCTCACATTATAGTCGCAAATGCAAATTATATTTCATCGATGATCTCATAGTAAATTAACTGCAGATCATAACATAAGCTAACTTTCAACTCCAGACTCTTAGTAGTACCACATATTTTAAATCCTAGTTTAATAAATACAGAATCATAACACACTATAAATTTACCTTTACGAAATTTCCCAATTTTAATAAGACTAAGGCAGTTTTAAGTTTAGATTTCTCAAAAAGTCGTATTTCCCCAAAACTCATAGAAAGGGCAATAGCGTCATGCACAGTAATTACTTTAATTTATAGGGATGAAGGGTCGCACCGTAACCCCGTACTTTCTCGAAATTCCCGGAAATGCATAACGTCGATCGATATTGACTTATGGTTGAATAAGTACAGCATATATATGGAAAAATGGATAAAGACAGTAGAAAAATATATGAAAATGTTATTTTTCCCTGATGACAGTACTTATTGTACTTTTAGTACTAAAAATACTACAAAATTTTTAGCGGTCACAAAAAAATTATTACACGTAAATAGTTAAAAATGCTCTTTTAGAATTTCATTGATACCAGGAAGCTGATTTCTAGGTTTCCTGTTCACTTTTTATGATTTACTTGCAGGTTATACACTATTCATATATTTTTATTAGTACTCCGTGTACTAAATTCTAAAAACCAATGAATTTGGCTTGTGACTTCATCTGAAACGCCTTTATAGCGTGTTCGAAGTCAATAAAATATGTAAGGTTTAGTACATATTTTCAGATCAAAGGTCGTATGAAGGTGATACGAATCATACAAGGGTTAAAAATATTCATATACGAGTATTGTAACTTTATAAGCTTAACGTTTATTACTATATAGAATAAATATAATTTTATTACTAACCGTTCGTTGAACATTGCAATAAAATTGTAAAAGTGTATATCAAAGAAAAGCCGTCGTGGCACCTTGAGGCAGTCTGATGGGGCAGTCTTGTGGGTTCGATCCCCACTCGGGGGAATGATTATAGGTACTTCACTGTATAATCATTCTCACAAACTGTATCCCGTAAATAACAGGGTAGGCAGAGAAAATTTAGTAAAGACTCTCTTTTTTTGGTAAAAGGACAAGGCAATCGAGCGTTCGGGTCACCTGATGGTGATCACCGCCGCCCACGACCCCGTGCAACACCAGAGGAGCTACAGGTGCGTTGCCGGCCTTTGAGGTGGAGATAGACGCGCTTTTTGAAGGTACCCATGTCGTACCGACCTGGAAACACTGCCGCGGGTAGACCGTTCCACATTTTGGTGGCGCCTGGAAGGAAATTTCTACGAAATCGCACAGAAGTGGAGTGCCACGTATCCAGATGGTGTGGATGATATTTAAGTTTGTAACTTGCTGTGCGGTTAGAAAATTCGGCGGCAGGTAACAGGTCACACAGTTCTTCAGAATGATGATAAATGCGATACAGAACACACAGCGAGGAGACGTCTCTACGTAGAGCCAAAGTGTCAAGTCTTTCACAGCACACAGGACCCAGTCCTTAATGATTCAAACAGCTCTACGTTGTATGCGATCAAATGGGTCAAGCTGATACTGTGGTGCACCAGCCCAGAGATGAGAACAGTACTACATGTGTGGCCGAACCTGGGCCCTATATAGGGTCAATCGGTGTTTTGGCGTGAAGTACCGCCTCGCAATCGTCTCTGTTCTCAAAGACTTTTATTTTACCGCTCTGCTAAACACGACGTTGAATTCCGCTGTGAGTTTACGCATTTACGGACAGAGTGTCTCTATCTACCTATTCTGCGATGCGGAAAAAAATTGAAATTATTTTTTTCTACTAGTACAAGTTTGCATTATGCAACTAGCATCAACACAATATCTACTAAATTCTGTTAACTAACCGACGGATATCCAAGAAAAATAATAATTACATGTTACATTCGATAAAATTCATACAAAAGCAAAACAGCCATTTTTGGACGATTTAAGAACAATCATGAAAACATACACCTTTCTCTTATTTACCGACTTCGTATACATCATCTACTATTAAAATAAACATATTAAAAAAGGAGAAATACTATCGCAAACCCACCCACGTCACGTTCAGTCCAAAAATATTTGCTCAAAGCAAATGTTGTGTAAAGGATGACTCAATTTTACGAGTCGGCGAGGAATCTCATCTCATATTATATTGATGACCGAATCTTACGCAGTTAAAGAGCGTTTAAATCGATTTTGACGTACTTATGTATTGAAAATGCGGTACGTTACCAATGAGTAATGTTTGTTGTCAATGAATACAATCTTCTTCTTATTCGTATAATACTACTATTTACAACAAATAGTTTTCATAAATACAGCTTCATGTAGCATGGTAAGCAGAGGAAACCGTAGTGTTAAGATACTGCACTTTTCGTGACAAAAGTTCAATAGAGAATAGAGCATAGCATGCACTTTAAATAACAATCTGAAATTCAACAAAAATAATATTACAATATATTCTATTGTCAGCATCACAATTCAATATTTTCTTATTATTTTTGTATTTCAAAGATGCACTAAATATTTGATACGTGACAGCTTGTGTTGAGAACACGAAGTTGAACAATCAATAGCCATTTTGTAGTAATACCTGGAGTATTGGTGATCAGATCGCATAATAAATCCGTCTACTCGAGCATAGAACCATATATAGCTATATAGAGCAAAGTAAAGAGTAGATTATAGAATGAAATAGTCACATCTATTCAAAAGATAGTTTAAGTTTTTTTATTGACAATTTCAATAGAAATAAAATTATAGTAAGTACTTTTTTTTTTCATTTTCAATATTTTTTTGGATGCACGTTGTAAGCCGCACTTAGCATAGTAGACAGAGAGAGCCTGGGTATCTAGTGTTATGACATTCCGTTCCAATTAAGATACTTCCTCAACACACTTTCCACCTAATTTTGAAGGCTTTGCGTGTTGAGTGGCGGAACTCAAAGCTTTGTCTGGTTACCAGAGCGACGAAAATATTTCATATTGCATTTCCTCGACTGGGATTCGAACACATAACCTGTAGCTTTTACAGTCACACACGCTCCTGCGCCTTGACTTGCCTTAACGTAATGTTCTATTCCAAACAGGAAAAAATAGAGTTACCGACCTGCGTACATACGTATGCACCTACCCATCGCCCTCTGACATTCACGCTAGCTTTGAGATCAATGAATATAATTTTCCAGGAACCCTCAGTTGCACTGAACTGTTAACTTCTAGTGGGTATTATAAAATTACCCCACTAACAAATAAACTACGGATCCATTTGTTTATTTTAAAAATACATTAAAATTCATAATTAAAAAAATACATGATATAAACTTAAATTATAAACAATTAAAAAAGAAATAAGTTTAATAAATCATTTTTAACATAAAATTTCGACGTAGCGCGATAAGACCGTATGGTTTAACTGCGCTATTGCTCTTGGACTACGCAGCAATATATATGAAGAGACGCAGCTTCGTGTGCCAGTACTGTCAAATTTTAATAACTTTTAAAAAATATATATTTCTTTCCTTAGTGTTGAATAATATTAAAGTATCCAAATTTCATCTAAAGCTTACACGTATTAATTAGAATATGCAGCGTCTAACTGATTATATCTCTATCTTGTCTATTAATATTTTTATAGTAGATTTAATAGTCATAATGCCACTCAAGTTTCCATTATAATAAATCCACAAATATACTATTTATAGATTGTAGTACTTAAATGAGATATAAAATAGAACAATCATTATAAAGTTTGTAGGTAAGAATAGAAGATTTTTTTTATATAAAAAAGGTGAATTGCATTTATTCGTTTTTCATTTAATAAATGTAATTACAACTTTGCAGCACATATTTCATAAATAAACTTTTTCCATCAAATGAATGGAGGAGGATATTGTATTTTCATTTTAATTTCCAAGAACTAAAATAAAACAAAAAGCTTAGATAGGATTCTGCGAAAAAAAGGCACGTGTTTCCAGAATCTACATTTTGATTTTAGTTTCATATTACACTTGTATTTTATTAAGTATTTTATGAAATTGATCAGAGAACTTATTCGGATTCATTTGATGTAAATATATTATGTGCAGAAATATTATATTCAGCTTCTCTCAAAGTAGGGTTGGCAGAGAAAATCCATTGTCAAGAAACTTGATTTTCCGAATTCGGCACATAGCGTCTGAACTGACTGACTGATAATGTATGCATTTTTCAACTTTACATTAGAATGACAATGCTTCTTTCGTTTCGTTTTATCACCATACGTGTTTAGTTGGCGTCATCTAGACTAAGAGGATTTTTTAAAAAAAAAAAAACCTATTTTGTCCTTACGCTATACTGCGCATAGAGCAAGGTAGGCGGAGGGAACGAAATATCAAGACACTCCATTCCCCACGCACCTATCGCACACATTTCGTGCATTATCTTCTTACCAGTGCGAGAAAATCAAAGAATACTCATCCCCCAGAGTGATAATCGAACCTACAGCCCTCTTTTTAACACTCAAACTGTGAAAAAGGGACACTAATCTAAAAATATATATACAGCGTAAAGAAATATCTTTACAGTCACAAAGTAGAGTCGAGAGGCCTATTCCCTCACATAATGAGCGCAGCGGACGAGGTGTGCGCTACGAGTGCACTAGATACGTATATAAACTGTTAGAAAAATAGGTGTACATTTTATACTTATCTTTTAGTTGTATTTTTTTACATTATTATAAGGTAATTAAAGGGAACCTAGCGTTAAGACACTTCCTTCGCCGTTTTCTGCCGAATTCTAAGCGATTGCGTGCTCAACTCAACGCCGCGCTATACTTCGACACCAGAGCGAAAAAAAAAATATATTAAATATTTCAAAGTGGACATCGAAACCACAACGCATTTGCACGTAACTGGGGGCACGGAAGTGCCTTAATACTCGCTTCCAGGTTAACACTGCCTACCCCGCTACGTGCGGGATACAGCGTGAAAAACATATTTAAATCTGAAACAATCGTAATCGTATTGCGAATACATAATAGTTACTATTATCAAGTCGCATAAAACACGATAAGAAGCGGCATTAATGCAAATATTCGATTATGTGATGTCATTTTTCACGCGTTCTTAATATTAATAATTCATCGGTTGCATTTTCAAGTGTAAAAAGATCCTATACTTCTTATTATTTAGTAGATCTTTCTAATAATAAGTATTCAATATTATTTATACTAAAGAAATATGAAATAATAAACAGTTGAATCTATAATACATATCTACACACATAAGTACGATATTATCATTTCCTCGAGTGGGAATCGATCCGACAACAAGCACGCGGTCTCTATATTTTTAAATGAGAAAAAATAAGTGAGTAATTTTTAAAGATACTACTTAAATCTAAAACGATCATGTACTCAATAGCAATACCAAGCAAAGCATTTTTAAAATGACTTATTGATGCCGGGACGGCACAGTGTCCTAATGGGGACGAACTGTCTAAACACTGGCTTCCCTGGTTTTCTTAGCCTACCCGGCTATGTGCGGGATACAGCGTGAAGCGAAAAAAAAACGAGGTAATTACTAAGTTTTCCCTACATACGTAAGTTGACGTTGCTAAAGAATCATGCAACCCCTATCGACTGATGGTAGTCAACATTACCTAAAATCCATTAAAGATAAGATTCAGAACTATAACGACGTCTACATACAAACATAAAACACCGTACACAGTCACGAAATAACATTTATTAATACGAAATAATATTATAATACGCCACTCTGCACGCAATGCCTGCAGAATTCGGCGGAAAATGGGGAACGGAGTGTCTTAACACTAGGTTCCCTCTGTCCCACCCTGCTGTGCGCGGGATACAGCTTGAAGCTGATTTTTTATTTATTTTAATAAATTTTATAATATACGCCACATTATATTCATAAAAAAGTCTAAAAAAATAGACGAAACGTCAAAGGTCGTTATTCTCGAACGGTTTCTGAACCTTGACACCGCCTTAGAAACCTTGGTAATGTGACTTTGGATAGAAATCTATGTAATAAAATTAATATGACGAAATGGTAACCTAATGAGGATAATTACTCGCTTAAAGAAATATTATAATTATTAATTTAACGTGATTATATTTCATATTTTTTGGAATTGACCAGTTAATTAATTTGAAGTCATTGGGTCCAAGGAGCAAGTAAAAAGTTTCTTATTATACGCTATTCTAGTGGGTTCGAATACCGTTCAGGGGAATATTTACAGCCAGAGCATTTTCTGGTTTACATAAACTATATGTAACGGTTACTCCGTTGCAGCATTCCGTCCCGCCATCATCAAAACGCAATGTTTAGAAAACTTTGCAGAGAATGGCAAAAGGAGTGTTTAAACATAAGATTCCCTCTGGCAATCCTGATGAATATTAATGTTGTGAAAACCAGGACGCATTCTGCCTAAATAGGCAGCAAATGGAGAAAAACTCTACAGCCTCGACTTCAAATTTGTCATAGATTAATAAACGTGTAATGAGACTGCGTTAGTACGCAATCGAATCAAAATAAACTCAGCAAGTATACGTTCAAATTCGACTATGGGGATTTTCATTGTAAGGCCTCGATCTAATTGCATTATGCAAAAAGAGATAGGGTAACGAGACAAAGTGCAGCGTTGACTTCCACAACTCAGAACCCATAAAGACACGCCGGGGGACAGAAGTATCCCAATGAGAACATGGTGTGTTAACACTAGCTTCCCAGGTTCCTGCCTCTACCTACCCTGTTATGAGCGGAGCAGAACGTGAAGCTATAAAAAAAGATAGGGTTGTAGAAAAAAAATATTGAGCTCGCCACCATGCATTGTTTCTAATTACTCCAAAATGAACTAGATTGACTTCCTACGCGATTGTTTTTTTTTTCATACCTAGTTCGCATTTTTTTTTTAAAAATCTAAGAAATCAATTTACCCAAAACTAATGCCAATCACCACTCAAAGATTAATTATACAACCAAATAAGCTTTAGTCATTTCTCGAATGGAACGAAGCCTTAAAATAAAAAAATCTGGATTAGCAAATACAATTTTAGCTGTCACTCTATTATATGGACGTAGAAACAGATCGATAACTAAGGATTATAATATACGGCGTAATACGGCTTCGCGTTTATAGGAGAGCAATTTGAGACGCCAGCGCATTCGACAATTAACCGTCGATACGAACGCACGTTCATTGCTTTAACCCTTTTTTTAAATTAATATTTAAAAAGTAATATATTTAAAAAAATACTCCAAGGGCAAGGACTAAAGCAATGAAACGAGTTTTCTATTGTAAACGATATTTAATAAAAACAACAATGTAAATAAACACTCTGGTTACATTTAAATATATGTACGTAAAATTAATATATAAGTTAGTGTCTTTTAAGTTTTATAATTCATATCTCTTAACCACTTAACCATAGACAAAAAAAGCTACTCTTTACATAAATATTATCTAAAAAAATATATTAAATATAATTTATTTATATCACTCAAACTATAAAGCAGTTTTGCAACTTGTATTAAATAATATTTAAAATAACTCTAACGAAATCGATCCTAAATTTAAACAACACCTTGAACTTAGCTCAGTAAGTCTATTTGTAATAAAAAATATTTTTTATCTATGTAAAAAATATTTATTAATTAAAACGTGATTTTTAAATAAAAAATAAAGTGTATATTTTTATTGTTTATTGGACATTGGACCACAAGAATTTATAGAGTCGTTGCAAAACCGTAGAAAACAATATAATATATTATATATACACAAAATAACACTCAAAGCGAAAAAAAAATACACAGAATATAAAATATATAAACCAGGTAACATATTTGTACTATATGAATCAACTAAACCTGTAAGGAACTGTATTTACTATGAATCACTGCCTTAAAACAAACTACAGAGAAGATAAAATTTAGTTAAATATTTATTACATTATATCATTTACTGTATTAATATTGCTTAGCTTTATTTCGATAGGAAATAAAAATTACATAAAAATGGTTTAAAATGTAATGTATATGGGAGTTATTAATATAACAATAAAATAAGTTACATGAAAAACTTTCTTTTGGTATTTTACTTGCTTTTATTTTGGTATTTTATTTTTTTGAAACCAAACTCACTAATTTCATATCGGTAAATGTTATTGGGAAAAAGTAAAATAACAAAATGGCTGAAAAACTAAAAATAATGATACTCATAAATTCAAACATTTCTAATATTGACCTTGTTACTTTTGCTTGGACTAATTAAAAAAAAGCAATCACGACTTTTACGGAATAAGCTAAAATGTTGTACGGAATAAGATTAAATGAGTTTTCTATAGAATCATTTATTTACTAATAATATTTTTGTACTAATCTACTATTTTTCAATATATTTTCAAAAATAATTTATTTGAATTTAAATATCTGGAAAAGTGTAAAGATAAATGGTCTATATCTAAAAGAGATTATTAATTGACAATATAATATCACTAATGATGTAGATAAAAAGTCAGATCTTATTGCTAAATATTATTTTTAAAAAGGAGTTAAAATTTGGCATATTTTGTATACTCTGTAACCGCTAAATCTATATGTCTAGATTTCAATAAATTTAAAAATAGAATTTTAAAAGTTGTAATAGAATACTAGAAATAGAAAAAAGTGTGTACCGCATGTTTTTACCACTAGTGCCTAATAAATTTAGAATTTATAAAAATGATCTGTAACTGCTTTGCTATGTGTTATATGTATGAAAAGGATTTCGCTAAATATTTATGGACTAAATCATCCCTTTTAAAATCTTCCATGAAGACGGTTCCGTTACGAACTTTCCGCCGAATTCTGGTGGCATTGAATGTTAAGTGACGGAACTCAACGCCGCGCTATTCACCGTTACCAGACCGAGGAACGATTATTTCCTCGTATGGGAATTGAGCCCATAACCTGTTGCGTTTACAGTCACATGCTTATTCCCTACGCCACGACTGGTTTCAGTTTTCATATTTCAGAAGCATAATATATCGCACTGAAATCAATCTTAGACATGTGCCCCTACAAAAAAAATCCTTGAAAGTAAAGCCCAAAAAGTAAAATTTAACAAATTTTAAGCACTTTGTGTCCTCTCTAAACCTCTGAAGGTATATATTCATTACATATCGCATAGTCCCAACAAAGACAGGTGCAACGCCATTTTAAATAATTTGAAATACAGAAGAACAGTATGACGAATAGCGACCACACGTCTCACTTATTGAACCACCCACGCTACTTTCGAGCTCTCGCCACCAGCTATTTGAACCCACTCTTAATAAAAGTATATCCGAGCGGCATCGAAATGAGAAACAAACGTACGAACTATTGTATAATTTTTTGAGAACGAAACGCAAAGGTGAAGTATAGAAATATATATTGTTTAGTATTGAATATACTTGATTATTTATATTTAGTTGTAAAATACAAGGTAAAAATAGAGATTTATAATAATGAAACACAGGAATATACCGTAACTAAAAAGAGACTTTTTAACTAAAAAGACTAACGATAGACTCGGTAGGGTCATTGACCCTCCCATGTTGAAAGACAATAGCTTCATGTTTATATTTGAAAATCAGTAAGATAAAGATAAATGAAATCTACTACCCTAACCTAGTGTTAAGACACTCCCTTAAAGACCTTCCGTCCAATTTTCGTGCCATTGCGTGTTATGTAGAGAAAATCAACGCCGCTACATACATAAATTGAAAATTAGAATTTGAAATTCAACCAAATTTGGTAAAACCTACTTTGGCATTAGAACGTTACTTATGTTACGCGGTATCTGTAAATTGATAACAGAACTTCGCGTGACGTGACGCTGAACACTACAAAATAAAGCGCCGTGACTTTACCGATGACGTGACAACACAATTTATAGTCCTCGAATTTAAATAGACACGATCTACTAAATGGAAAAAAGTGCGCAGCCAAGTGCGAGTCGGACTCACCGGCACACATTTTACCACTATTGAAGTGTATTTCTTTCAAACGAATGATTTAGAGAAGAAATGAAAATTTTAAATATACCATTCCTACGCATGGAAATAGAACTCACAACCACCGCGTTTACTTTCGTTGTACCCTTGCACAATAATCGTCTCAAAGTATTGCTGATTAACTTAGGTTACTTACTGCTTTCATTGCAAAAAAAAAGAGTTTAGAAAATACACCTAATTTAGGAAAATCGATTCCAAAAAAGTCACATCCCATACGTATGTATGTACGAGTACGTATACATAGAAAATAATAATATATAAAACGTAGATAGATATAACAGCATGAACTTCTACGCGATAATTTAACGTTAAACAGAACACCTTGATTCGGGACTGCGAAGATCACAGAGTGGTTATTTTTAAGGAGTTTATTTTAAATTTGGTTCCAAATGGCGGCAGTTCTTCTAGGAACAGTACTTTTTTATCTTCACGAACATCCCGCTCTTTTGCGGGCACTACGGAGAAGATAGTTAATATGTTTCATATTCGCTATTTACTTTTCAAATATGAATATATTAATAAAATTGAATATATGATATTTATTCGATTCAGAGTGAGAGTTCATTTAAAAAGATAACGTAGTATATTTCTTCTCTTAGAGAAGATTAACACGTTTAAATAATATTGCGTTAGGCTGCAAGACCTAGGCATTCGTGGAAGCAGTTTACTATAAATATAAATGAATATTGATCGAACATCGAACACTCAACCATCGCATTCAGACCAGTCTACAGTCAGACTTTCCAGCTGTGTTACAATGGGATGCTTTCCATACATATAAAGCGTTAACCAATCTACGGCTATTGAGTATTGACACACGTCGCATGCGAAGCTGCCATTGTGACATGCAAAGCCTTCACAAAACATTGCTGATTTTTCTTTAGTGTCACCCCTGTATTCCGTTCATCGCAGGGTAGGCAGAGGGAACCTGAGAACTTAGTGTTAAAACACTCCGTTCCCATTAAGACACTTACGTCCTCCTTTTCCGCCAAATTCTTGAGTGAATGGAGAAATTAAAATATTGAACATATGATTTCTTCGAGTAGGATTCGAATCGACAACCTGTCGCGTTTACAGTCACACGCCTGTACCCCTACGCCATAAGAAATCATAATAATTATTGAATAGTGTAGCAAAGTAAAAAAAAATATGAAATGAATTAAATGATAGAAATCTAAAATCACTTAAAAAAATGAAATGCCATAAAGTGCCCTAAATAAACATCTATTTGTGTGTGTGTGTATTATAAATTTTATGAAAACCAGATTAGAAACAAGTAATCGGTTACGAAATCATCGATAATGCTATTTTAGGTCGATAACGAGCATATTTTTTAATGACTCATAGGATAAAAATTATTATGTTCAACGCACATACAAGGTAGTAGTAAGGATATGGTATTACGTTATATTTCTTTTTAAGCTTCACGCTGTATCCCGCACATAGGGGAACCTGGGAAACTAGAGTTGACACGCTTGTGCCCTTGCATATAGTGTATATGGTTTACGTGATTTTTAGTTGAGAATTTAATAATCTTAATATTGTAATAGGTTAAATAAAAATATCCTGGGAACTAAAACTAATAGGTTTAAAAAAGAAAAAGAAGAAGCGTGACCATTTCATTATTATAATTATAAAATAAAACAGCTTCAGTTTTATGACTTCGTAGGGTAAACATAGGGAACCTACTGATAAGATACTCCGTTCCCCAAGCAGCGCCCAATTACCGAGACATTGCGTGCTGAGTGGCGAAGCTGAACGAAGCCCTTTGCCGTGTTAGAAGAAGATATAATGATTATGATTTCAACAGAACATCAGCCTCAATATGCACCTACGGGCTCTCGTTATAGCATAATACCAACAGAACAGATTAGTTAGTGAAGAGTTCATTTTGTACATAATTAACTCAATTTTTAACTAAAAGGTTAACTTATTTAACGTACGTGGCACAAACTGGCTTAAATTAGTAACTATTAAAATTAGTATAAATACTCCTAGTAACTTTTATCTATACTAATATAATAAAGCGGAAGAGTTCGTTCTCTGGATCTACTGGTCCGATTTACTTTGTTTTTGTTTTGTATGAAAGCTGCATTCTTCAGAAGTGCTATAGGCTATATAGCATTATATTACACATATGTACTAATAAATTAAAATACTTTCTAAATTGACATGCAATTTATTCTGCCATGTTAATAACAAGCGTCGTTGCTAAGGAACGGTTTGCAAAGTTTGTTGTTTTAAGAAAACGTCACCCAAAACTAACTTATATTTTGATATTCATCCTTATAAAAATAAATATAAAAGTTACTTTTAGCATTTTATCTAGATTGAAACTATAGTTTACTGTATAACATTCTAATAAATAATTAAGGAGATGTCACTGATTCGCAATGACCTAGCCTACGAGCGGCATAGTATGACCTACGCGAACGGGCAGATGACGTTAACGGTTTTATAAATTTTCGAACTATTATTAATTTTTATGTAATTATTTACTTTTTATAATTAATTAAAACTACACGTTCTCTTCTTATTTTATTTGATATTGTTCGGAAAAGCTATCGTATTTAATATAGAAAAATGTTTAGTTATTGAATAGAGTCGATATCTATGTACGCATCATTTAGTTACTTTTACTTCTTTTGTTGATTCATTTCAATAACTCAGATATTTTTTCTAATAATATGTCTCTACTTATTATTCTTTTTGATTATTTAGGCTTATATTTTCTTACTAATTCTATTGAAAACTGAAAATAATTTCATAAATATATTTAATAAATATTCTTATAGTTTAAGCAGGCATAGCCGCGTCCGGGTCCACTAGTAGTGTATATAATTTATTACAATTTAATAGATTGACTATTGATTCAAACTCTCCTTGAACGTGTGTACACAACTGTGACTTAGAAGTATAATCTTTAAATAGTATAGAACCAAAAAGTCACCTCATTGTTCGCCCTATAACATAGTTTTTCGCTATTTGTTATGATTTTCACTGGGAGTTAGATTTAGGCACTACTAAATACCATTTTTTTTTAATTTCAGGTTCACGCTGTATTTCACAAAGTAAGCAGGAGCCTAGTGTTAAGATACTTCGTTCCCCACTTCCCCATAAATTTTCACAGCGAAGAAATAAAAATATGAAAAAATTAAATAATAATCTTTTTCCCCCGAACGGTAATCGAACCCCACAACCGCCGCATTACACTACTATAATTAATACATTTTTTTTTTTTTTTGTAATACCTTTATAAATAATTTAATTTGATCTGGGCACATAATAATTAAGATGACGAAATCTTTTAATTGTAGTTCCGTAACTAAAAGTCCGCAGTCACATTTTTTTCTAAAGTTGCCATTTTTCATTTTGAACATTCTAATTCTTTCTTTAAATATTTTTTTCCCAAGGAGAGTTAGTTTGAGAATTGTCTCTATAATAAAAAATGCATTATAGCATTAAATTGTATACTTTAGAAGATATCACAGTTTTAAAATAAATTACTCGCACGTGTTTTTCATAAACTTTCTAAATCGAGATGTTTGTATGGAAAAATACTGTTTAACTTTCCTTCATACGTACCTATAATATAAATCTTTACATATTGCTTACTTGTTTTTCCTTAACTTGACGCTCTACCCCGCGTATAGTTGGGAAGGCAAAGGGAACCTAATGTTAAGACGCTCCGTTCTTCAGCATAAATTATTTATGAAAAAAATATTTAATATACCATATCTAATTTATATTTATTATCAAAGTTAAACATGCTTTTATTTTTCGGGACATTTTAGAGACATGCGTATTGGGTAACAAAACCTAACGCCGCATTTTGTCTTACCAGGGCAGTGAATACAGAATATTTAAAACATAGAAAACCCCAAGAACCAATATTTGTCGCTTATTTTTGAAGTTGTACGTTGTATGAAAAAATAAATTCATATAATTTCAATAATAATCCGTGTAAATTAAACATTAAAAAGAGTATGAATAGACAATAAATTTTAAAATATCATAATATAATGGTCCAATTTTTATCACATGGTATATCCTATCACTTCGAAACTACTTTGTAAATAATCTTTATATAACTGTTACTATTTAAATATTGCCCTAATAAAAAATCATAAATAATAATATTTCAAATTACATTATTATTTAAAACAATATTAAAAAAACTGTTATTTTGACAAAAACTTACCTCATGGTAATAACAATTTATCCAAACGATAAAAATAACTACTGTTATTTTTATAGATATCTTATAAACACATAAACCAATTATTTTATTAATAAAATGATAATAAATTTAATTAAAAATAAATACTAAAAATAACACTTTTTTTCACATATGCTATGCGGAAAGTCTATCATAAAACGTTAATAAACTCATCACCTTTTATATTATAAATAAATAAATATATATACAATACATTTACAATAATTTCCTAGATCCTAACTAAAGAAGGTCAATATATAAATTGTTAAGGCCCATTTTATTAGATGAGACAATTTAGGGGAGGATGGGGTAGCATGTCATATTTTTTCATAAAAGTGGGGTATAAAAAATGATAAATATCGAAAATACAGTTTTTAGATAGGTTTACCACAATACGCCCTAACAAGGGCGGGCCCCTATTTGGCCAGTCGCGCTCGCATCTAACGCATACGAGTAATAACAACCTGTCAAACACTTCCTCTGAGTGTCGAACAATTAACAGACGACATACAGAACTTCTACATTCGTTAATTATATTCTCAAAAAATAAAGAACACAAAAATAACTTGAATAAGCAACACAAAAAGAAAAGTAAAGTCAATTTAGAGTAGGAAGGCGGTAGCATGTCGAAAGGTGGGTCTACAAATTGCAAAAATATAATTTCACCCTCTATCTAACCGGCTATATATATATACATATACATATATATATGTATATGTATATATATATATATATATATATATATATATATATATATATGTGTATATACACATATATATATATATATATATATATATGTGTATATACACATACATATATATATGTATATGTATATATATGTGTATATATATAATCAATAATCATTTCCTAACTTCTTGCTAAGAAACGTCAATATATAATTTTTTAAGTCACTATTCATTTATTAGGTAAAACACTTAATTTAGGGGAGGTAGGGGTTAACTTCATTTCATTTTTACCTACGTAAAAGGCTTCAAAAGTGATAAAAACCGTATTTTTACAATTTCAACCCCTAACCCCACCCCCGTGTCGGTCAGTCGAGCACGCATGCAGTAGAGAGTAATAGCAACCTGTGAGACGCTGTCGCAGGGTGTCGTCCAGCTCGCGGTCGGCACGCTGGGCATCAGGGTTGGGCTTCGGGGCTGCTGGGAACACCACTAGCACGATACTCATGTTGTCTTTGCTGCCCTGGAAGTGAATTGTGAATGTTTTGGATTGTTCGAAATAAGAAATTTTATATTATATTTAAACATATAAATTATAAAAAACTCAATGAAAAATACTTTTTTGTATTTTTTCTCTTAAACCAGCATTGTAAAAATAATAAACATTAAATATATTTTCATTTTACATAGGATGTATTTTGTTCTCGGTTGTTTTCACTATAAGAATTTAATGCCATTGAATTAATACAATAATATTGTAATAGAAAAATATGAAATTATTTTTTTAACTCCTCACAGTGGCTCTCTTTGCTGCAAGCACTAAGGTTATCGATCCCCATTTGGCACAAAGAATTATTTTATTCCTCCTCTCTGGTGCCACATTATTTTTTGCCAATCAACATGCAATTTCCATAGTTTGGTTGAAAATTAGGAAATTGATGAGTCTTAATGCTAAGTTCCATCAGGCTTTCCCACCATATTCAATATAGAGGTTGAAGCTCATCCTATAAATAAAATATTTAAAATATTCCTATAAAGTAAAGAAAAGACAATTGTAAATTCAACAATATACACCCACATAAGAGAAATGAATGAACCACAGCAAAGTTATTGAAAAACTAACATTGACTGACACTCTTTGTTGCAATACAAGCAAATCTGATTATATATACTGAAACCATTAGAATGCATGAATGAATGAATGAATACCATTTAAACATGGAAAATTGATATACCTAATCCAGAGTCCAGATTTTGTTTATTTTAAAACTTTAGATAAGAGATTTAACGTATTGTGATGCTTTTGGCAAATTAGAACAAACATTTTAACTATTCTGCGAAGAATTGAAGAGAAACAACTGTTGTTGTTGAGTTTCTTGTAGGCGCTCCTCAGCAGAACTGCCTTCCCAACCGGTGGTAGCTTTTCGTTCATATGTTCATTCGACGATTCAAAAGTGCTTATTATACGTTTATTTGAATAAAGCATATTTTGAATTTGAATTGAATTATTACAAAATATAAAAATATATAAAAGTGACCATTTTATTTATTAATGAAATATTCCTCTAGGAAACATAAAATTTGAGTGGGATATGAGCTCGCCACTTGAATGTGGTCAAAGTGCTCTGACTAAGGCATAGGTATACACCAAGACTCTTATTATTATACATTTTCTAAAATTGAAGTTTGAAGATTTTTTTTTTATTTTTTCTTTCCTAAATATAAAAGTGTAATTTTTTTAGTTAAGAACTAAAAAAATTACACTTTAATTTTTTTTTTTAATATTCAGTGAACAGCAAGTCAAGTAAAATTCTATACAAATGTGGATATTTATAAAAATGACATAATTATTATGATCATCGTGGGATTTCTATGTTTTTCCTTCTTAATTCTAATTACATAACATAACATGACCAAATATATTATATTAAATTTATATATGAAATAACCATATTATTTATAAATTTTAAAAACTTAGTATTTTATTACCACTATTGTCATTGAACGGATAATACTGACAGGTAACTTTTAAATATTTCATTTCATTTGGGAAGGAAAAATTGGGATTGCATCATATGTTGATAAACAAAGAAATGTGTCATCAAAACACAAAAATAACATGTCTTCCTGCATGATCTTAAGTTAGGGGTCTTTTTTTGTCTATTATCAATAGATTACAATACAGATTGAAATAGCCAAATATGGAAGACTTGGCTTTTTTAATAGTTTGCAATAACATTTTTCTTCATATTAGTTAAGATGTTCATGGGGCTGTTATGGTTCTACAGCAGTGTCTGACTGCAAGTGTTTAATATAGAGAAAATGTGTTATTTCAATTACTGGTAATATAATAATATGATCTGGTAATAAGACAACTACTGGTATTGAATTTCACCACTCCACAAGATATGTCTCAAAAAATGGTGGTAAGTAGAGAATGGAGTGTTTTGACACTAGGTTTCTAATGCCTAGCCTGCCAATGTTCATTACTTTGTTATTTTAGTCACAAAAAATGTGTATCAACAAGATTTTTCTATTATTACATACTTCATAGATTTACTGCACTACAAATGGATTATAAAGCACCTTGGTTCAAAGTTAAAAGCTCATATTAAATTACATGGTATATATTTACCTTATACAGGCAGGTGTCAATGACCTGGTTGGTGATAGCTACAAGGTCATCAGTCAGTTGCAGTAGAGAGTGCACATATGCACACAGATCCTCATTGCTCATCACATCCCAGACACCGTCGCAGGCCAGCACCAGAAACTCATCCTCTGCATCTAGCCTCTCATGCACAGACACTTCAGGCTCGGGTGATACCAGTTGCTCACACGGCCCGCGGTCCAGCACCTTCTTATACTCGTAGTCGCCCAACGCCCGCGATACAGCCAAACTTCCATTAACACGCTGTATCATAACAGAGCCACCAGCTTGTACTATACGAGACTTTTCTGTAGGCATTTCCGGTTTGTGGTCTGTCGTTGCAAATATCGGTGCTCCATTACGAGCAAGGACTGCACGAGAATCACCACAATTTGCTATATATATCTGCTTTGGCGATACGAAAGCGCACACTGCTGTGGAGCCTGATTTCTCTTCGCCATTCGAGAGCTCGGGGAGTTCCCTCATTTTCTTGTCCAGGTCTAAAAAGCCGGCGCGTATCGCCTCCGCTATGTCTTCTCGTCTAAACTCATCCGTTTGCAAGATACACTCGAGGAGATTGTCCGCACAGTGCGCTGATACCCGAGCACCCGCGTGGCCGTCGAATACGGCGAAATATGACCAGTCCGATAGTGTACCGTTCAGAGTGAGCTGTGCGTGGTGAGCATCTTCCATTTCCACGCGCCAGCCCTGCATCGACGCCACGCCGTAACGAAGACCGTTACCTTCTCCATTCTCGTTATACTTCTTGGTTTCAGGTTTATTTAAAAAGGCCCCCATGCTGAGTCCCTGTTTTGTGTTACGTTATTCGCACATAGTTCCCACAGCATCAGGCACTCGAGCAAACGTCGCGGATGATAATGTTGAAACCAAGGTAGAGCATCACTGGACGTAAGATATGATCTCGTCTCGCAGGTGAACTATAAATCTGTTACACTGTACTATTGGTGCCGAAGCTGCGATATCTCCAGGTGATGATTTGCAGGTAATTCTGCTTCTACGTAATTGGTTTTAAGCTGTGATGTTGCGTAGAACTTGGTGACAAATCGTGCTCTCTACGGAATCGTAAAACGAAAAAGCAACTCAAAAGAATGAATGGCGGACATAAATAGTAATTGTCTATGACTACTTTTCAATAAAAAAATATACATAAATAGTATTCAACTGTAAGCAGCTAGAATTCGTAAAAATTATAAACTAAATATTAAAAATTAAATATATAAAAACCTAAAGTAATGATTGTAAAATATAACTTTATAAATAAATAGTAAAATATCCCACAGATTAGCTGCCTTATGGCAAAACGGATGATTTTTGTTATAATAAAATATTACTTATCTATTTTGATAGACAAATGACAGCTTATGACATTTGAAGCTAGGTTATGTTATGATTATAGGTTATAATTATATAAATAAACTAAACAAAATAATTATAGAAAATAATATTATACTTATAAGTTGTAATGTTTTAACAAGTTTTTATGTAAACAACACGACAGAAAAAATAATTTTTGAATTTCTATTGATTTTTAAATTCAAAATGCTTAGAAACATTTTATTACAAAGGTAGGCATTAACTTAAGTTCTATTTGAAAGTAAAGCTTTTTTTTATAAAAAGTCATATATCAGCATTTAATATGATTGCACAGAAAACTATAATCGTCAGTAATTGAAAGCTAACTAATTAATTTTTTAAATATATTAAACAAACTGTTAAGATTTATAATATATATTTCCCCTCATTAACAAATGATAAAAAAATATTTACAGGTTTACATTAAAGAATATTACTAAAGAATACCTCACACATTCGTTGACAGTGAATATATTTAAACCAGAACTCTATAAGCATAGATGTTTGTCAATATCTCATATTAATTATAAGAAGAGAAAATCACCAGAGGAAAAGGTATAATTTAGTGTATATTTTCTTTTTTATTCATACATAGAAAAGCTAGGCAAAGGGTACATAGTGTTAAGACACTTTATTTCCAACACACCATAAAATTTTCAAAACATTGTGTTTTGAGAGGAGGAACTCAAACTTTTCCTTTTTACTAGAATGAGGAAGTGATTTTTTTTTTCTGACAAGTGAGAATTGAACCTGTAACTTCATAATCATACCCTTTGTCTTTCCTTTCAAAATAATTGCTGGATATTGGTTCATTTTAAGAGTTTATACAAAAATATATTAATCCATACATAATAGGCAGTTGAAAATAAAGGCAAGAGGGTTATAAGATATGCACCTAAAGCAGGCTCTGAAGTAGTTGGCATATGGAGAAATATGACAGTGTTGGAAATAGCAAATGTGTTACATAAAGATGTTGGTAAGTAGATAATTCTATAAGTTATAGCTAACCTATAACCTAAAATATATAATAGGGCTAACCTAAGCTATAGAGCTTACCTCAATAAATGGACTATTCAACATAAAAAAAGATTATACCAATACTTCCTGAGATTAGTTCAAACAAACAAACTCTTTAGCTCTATAATATTTGCACTTGAACCATCACAAAATAAAACTTATAATTATTATTTTTTTCATATTATTGTCTTTTTCTATGAGCAATCTATTCTATTTTATTTAAACTGGTAAATCTAGTTTCTGTTTTAATTAAATAAAATAATGATTACACTTTTGTCATTGTTATAATTACTTTTAAATATCATTAGAGAATAGAATTTTAAATGAAAAAGAATCTCTATTCTCATAAAATGAAGAGCATTTAACTCTGAATAATGAAATATCTTAACAGTATGTCCTTTGATTACCCTGCTATATGTAGGAGATATGTAAAATAATTAAAAAAAAACCAGTTAAGTGAGAGTCGGACTCACCCACTAAGGGTTATATACCAATTTCGGCAATGAAATACAATGAATAAGTTCTCATCATGTGGCGAATTTTATATAAAATCTAGCAAAAACGACACATTGATGCTTGTATCTTTTGATTTAGGTTGTGATTGCTTTTACTTAGAATGATTTTTTTAGAAAAAAATCATTCTCTCATCAAAGAAGTTTGATATTAATTTCAGTTCGATACCTCCACGCGATTTTGAGATGAATGATGCCTTGACAGACGGACAGACAGCCAACAAAGTCGTTATATAACCATTCCTTTTCATTCCTCTTGAGCCAATGAAAACCCAAAAATAAAAGAGTGTCTTTGCGTTTTTTACTCTATATATTTATTTTTATATCTAGCAGTAGGTAGAGGGAACATACTATTAAGACAGCATGTTTCCCACTTTTCACCCTATTTTCAAGATATTGCTTATTAAGTCAACACAAGCTTTGTCTTGTTACTAAAGTAAAAATTTTAAAAAAATCTCATTTTCCCATTTTCACTTAAGGATCGAAACCACAATCGTCGAGTCAGACGCTGTACCGCTATGCCACGGCCTAAAATTATTTATACTATTTTTTTCTTAAAGATCATATTTACAAAGCATTGGATTTTGCCGACAAAGAATCAATTGTAGAATACAAAAAGGACTCAGTGATACACAATCCGCAAATAGTAAGAGATATTGTCAAAATATCCGGATGCAGATTCAAAATCGTTCCCAGACCCGATGCAGAGGTTAAGGAGGAGGAGGTGATTTTGTTTTGCTATTTTTAGCTTTTATGATTTTAATAATCATAAAAAAATGTTGATAATATCAATTACAAGTCTATCAATGGTCTTTTATAAATTACATAATATAATATAATTTTAATACAGTTTGATAATTTTAAGACATCAATTGCTCGAGACATGGAAGGTGTGACTGTGAATGCGACGGTTGTAGGTTTATTAGTCAGAGTCTCTATCTCTCAATCTTTTATATATGAGGGGCATCATATGCGGGATACAGCGTAAAGCATTTTGTTTTTCAGAATAAAGACGCGGTTCCAGCACCTCCATCTCCACCCGAGGCGCTTCGCCCTAGGCCTCCAGTGGTTTGCGTAATGGGCCACGTAGATCATGGGAAGACCACATTGCTAGATTCTTTGAGAGATACATCAGTTGTTGATACGGAATTTGGGGGTATTACACAACATATTGGTGCTTTTGAAGGTATTTTTTGTTCTTTTCTATTCTATTCTGCTATTTATAGATGTATCTTATTTTAACTTTAAAGATTTTAGTAGGAAACAATATAGTTCTTTTTTCTTTTTACTACATACTTAATAAAATGGCATTCAAATTAAACTACAAACTACTGCAATTTTTTAGAATGTTCATGACATTTGTTATTGGAATAGTTACCATACCACATAATTTAAATACAATATCGACTTCTTACAATTAACATTTATTTTCCAAATCCTTTGCAATTTCCTTTATTTTAGTATGATACTCTCATTTGTTAATGTTGCCAATGTGAGTGGTAAGAGAGGAAAAGGAAGACCTCGAGACCTCGGTTAACTTTCCAAAAACGGTATAGATAATCCGGGACAAGATCAAAGAGGTCGGCTGAAACCGTAGAATTTGGTGCTATTTTCTTTCTGGCTACAACGCCAGGGATAAAGCGTGGATTTAAAAATATATATATTACTAAATTAGAAATTTTCGTTAAAATTCAAAAGAAAATAGTATAAAAAGTAAATCATTTCGTATCCAACAGTAAAACTAGGATCAGGTGAGAAAGTAACATTCCTAGACACACCGGGCCACGCCGCCTTCACCTCGATGAGGTCTCGTGGTGCGATGGCCACTGACATCGTGGTACTGGTGGTGGCAGCTGATGATGGAGTTATGGAGCAGACGGTCGAGAGTATACGAATGGCGAGAGAGGCTGGGGGTAAGTGCGAGTGGGAGTGGATGGGTGTCCGTTTTGGTTTCAAAAACTTCGCGTGGTTAGGGAGGCTAGGGTTGCAAAATTGTGTAAAGACGTTTTCGTCTTGGTAAAAAAAAAACCACTAATATTTAGGTTTTAAACTTATATTCAAATAGGCTTTTATGAATCCTCAAACTAACATATCACTAACGCGGTAAACTACCGAGCAGTAGGGTAACTAGGGTTGGAAAACTTAAAATAAAAGTTTGGAGTTAGGTTGTTTGGAAGTCCATACTCTTTATTTATTGATATCAGGTTTATTTTGTCTTCTGATATAAGTTGGCAGCCTTAAGTTTTGCTGAGAAGAGACAAAGAAAAAAATTGGGAGTTTATATTTAATTACTTTTTTCTATTGCAGTTCCAATTTTGGTGGCAATCAACAAAATCGACAAGCCAGGTGTGAACATTGTAGGTATGCTTCAATTTTGTATACATGTATTTGTGTATGTGTCACTAAGCGTTTTATAATATTTATATCATTATTTGTATTATTATTAATACACTGTAAGGGATTTAAACACACAATTTAAAACTACTGGTTTTTTCTTATAGCAGAGAAAAGTTACTGTTAAGACATTACGTTGCCCGCTTTCCGACTAATTTTCAAGGGATTGCATGTTTTGTTGCGGATATAAACGCCGCGTAATACCAGACCATGGAAATTAAAATAATGTCATTCCCCTGAGTGAGAATCGGTCAGAAGTCGTCCCTTTGAGCCACGATTGCTAGGAACAGATAGTTTAACTTCTTATTCAATATGCTATATCACTAATCTAGCCAAAAAAATTGGAGTAATAAAAGATCTCTTTTAAGGAAACTGCAGAATTGTATGTGAAACTATGGAAAACTTAGTTTTAGATGATAAGCAGCGGAAACCTAGTGTTGAGACACTCTGTTCCCTCCGCGCCGCCGCGGTATTCAACTTTTTTGTAGTGCCTTGGTAATTTTAAAATTTAAATTATGTTTTTAGGAGAATACCCTCCGCTCTCTAGCCCAACACGGCATTGTCTGTGAAGCTATAGGCGGTGATGTGCAAGCCATAGCTGTGTCTGCCTTAAAAAAGTTACATTTGGACACTTTGGTAGAAGCACTCATATTGCAAGCACAGTTGATGGATTTGAAGGCGGACCCCGGGGGCTATGTGGAGGGCGTGGTTATTGAGTCACAGGTTGATTCTCGTGCTGGGTGAGTTTTGCATGTTTTAAAGTTGTGATAGTTGTAAATTTAATTTTTTTTTCGGGGAATTGAATTGAATTTCCATATACCTGCTCTAATAAAACAAAATGAGGTTTTGATAGTGGACAATAGAGAGCATATAGCAGTGACACTTTCCTATTCCTTAATATCATATTCCTTAATACACGTAAAAAAATGTTCATGACCTTAGTAGAGAGTTAAAAATCTTAATATGTTTAAGTGTTGTATAAAAAAAATGTAATTACTGTTCTGCTTCTAAATTATCTTTTGTTACATTTATAAGTCTTTACATTATTATTATTATATTTTATTGTCACGCTGTTTTGCACGCCTACGGCACAGGCCTAGGGAAAGCAGGGGGATCCTGGCAACTTCATGTTAAGACACTCCGTTCCCAACTTTCCGTCGAATTCTGGGGGCATTGCTCGTTGAGTGGCAGAACTCAACGTTACAAACAATCTTGTTCTGCAGCGGCATGACAACCTCACGTTTTTACATAAAATTATATTAGATATTTGTTCTTTATATTTGTAGAAAACAAGCAACAGTGTTGGTACAACGAGGGACGCTGCGTAAGGGGTGCGTCATTGTGGCGGGGAGTGGCTGGGCTAAGGTGAGTATAATTAGGTATTAAGATATTATTTATATTTTTGTTTTATCATCACGTTGTATCTCGCCCATAACAAGAAGGACAAGGGGCAGCAAGTGTTATAGCACTCTGTCTCATTTTTAGACACCGCGTGTTTACGGAGCTAAACGCGGCGCTATGTTTTGTTACCAGTGCGAGGAAATGAAAACAAATAATTCCTCCGACTGCCAATCGATCTCACAACCGTCGCGTTTACAACACAATTTAATTAAGATCATTTTCAATTTAATTTTCCAGGTGCGAGTGCTAAAAACAGCTGAAGGTGCATCTATAGAGGAGGCCCCGCCCTCCGCGCCCGTGTCCGTGCTGGGCTGGCGGGAACTGCCCGCCGCCGGGGACGCCGTGCTGGAGGTGCAGAGCGAGGTAGTTACACGTACTTAACACTTTTTTAGTTTCACATTGTATCTTGCATATAGCAGGGTAGGCAGAACTTAGTGTTAAGACACTCTGTACAATAATACATTTCTGTTTCTGCCAAACCCTGGAATACATGTCAAGTGGAGAGATTCAACGTCGTGCCTCGTTCGTTACCACAGCAAAGTAATGAAAATGTAATATATTCCTTTTCCTCCAGGGGGAATCGAACCCACAACCTGTCGTGTTTAGTGGCGATTTGGGTTTTTGTTTTAGTGGCCCCTGCACTGATATTACTTTTTTACGGCCTTGAGTTTCGCCACTCAAAACGTAAATTGAATTTTGTTAAAGAGTGAAAAAGGAGTGTTTTCACACTAGGTTCTCTTTATCTATATAGCTCTATTGGTAAAACATTGCTTGTATCATTCTATTGTTTCTCTAAAGTATCTATAATCGTTTTGTTGGACATTACTTCTTTTTATTTTTGTAATTATTTTATTAGCGATATAGCTTGATAAAATCATTGCATAATTGGTTATAGCGTTTGGATTGTTTCCAGAAAGTGCGGGTTCGAATCCTGCTACGTTACGCAAACGCGAACGTAAACGCGATCGTTGTGAGTTTGATTCCTATTCGGGACCATATATATATATATATATATATATATATATATATGTATTCCCCCACTTCTACCAGAAACGTGCAAATGAGGTGATGCGCTGGCGCCACACGCAGCACATGCGAGACAAGCAGGCTACCGACCGGGAGGCCATAGCCGCCAAGGAGGAGGACCACAGGGCCAAGTATAAAGAAGTACTTGCGCATAAACGAAGTATAGGCAGGTTGAGACTCAAACCCACGGGGCCGAGGGAGAAGATGATACAGCGTGATGATCATCCCACGCTCAGTGTCGTTGTTAAAGGTGGGTGTTACATTTAGACATAGATAATAATTTTGTAGGGCTGTAGTCTGTATATAGCTCGTCGAATTGCCCATAAGAGCGAATATTAAGATTTTTTTATCAGTTTCGCGCTGTATACCGCTTATAACAACCCTGTTATAAGCGCCTCTCTAGACGCCACTCTACAGGCAATGTCTCGAAAATTCGGCGAAAAGTGAAAAACGTGATATCTTATCTTTAGGTCTCCTCTGCCTACACAGCTATATACGGTGTACATCAATAAGTAAAAGAAATACTTAATTTTATATTTTTTTATAATAAGGTGACGTCGACGGTTCAGTGGAAGCTATCCTGGACATACTGGAGACGTACGACGAACACGACCGCGTCCGCCTCGAGCTGGTGCATTACGGAGTGGGGCAGGTCACGCCCGGCGACCTAGAGGTGAGTAAATTTTTTTTTTAACGAATAATACAAAAATATTTGAAAGGTTTGTATATAAATGTTATTTTAGTCATGACACTAGAAAAATAACAAACTAAATAGTCAAACAAATTTATCAAAAAAATCTAGATAGCACAAGCCTTCAACGCCTCTATATACGCCTTCAACGTGGACTGTCCGCTACCGTTGGCGGCCGCTGCGCGACAACACGGCGTCGCGCTCAAAGCGCACAACGTTATATACAAGATGGTGGATGACCTCAAGCAGGAGCTCAGCGACAGGATACCCGCGAGGCAGGAGGAGGAGTTAGTGGGTAATGTAGTCTTTAATTCATTCTAGCACAATCCTGTCAAGAAAAGGACTGATTTTGATATAATTTTACATGATTTTTTATAGTTAAGCTGGAAATAATCCAGAAATCTATTGAAATACATATTCAAAAAGTTTATTCAAATCAGTTCAGCTGTAAATGAAATGTGTAGTACAATTATAGATTTATATATTAGATATTGTAAAATGAAGTACTACTGCGATATCGTATGTATTTTGAGATCTTTATGGCGCAGCGAGTATTATCTTACTATGCACGCGATGGCTGTTGTAAGAGATGTCAATGATAATATTTAATTTACCACACAGATGTCACAAAAGTGGCGTTAGGTTCTCCAACGCATGTATTGCAGAAATAAAAAACCGACTCTAGTTTAAAAAAAAACAACTTCATTCTCTTTACCTACCTATAAGAAATGCGTCTGAGCTAACTAAACAATTCCACAGGCGAAGCTAACGTCCTCCAACAGTTTCAAGTGTCGGAGGGCAAAAAGAAGGTCCCGGTGGCGGGCTGTCGGTGTGTCAAGGGATCTCTGCAGAGGAACGCCCTGTACCGCCTTGTTCGAGCCGGTGAAGTTGTATATGAAGGTATGTGATACTAATGAACTATATAAAACTGGAATGTATATGCAATTGCCGCTTTACAAAAGTGGAGATAGAACTGACCCTGGAAATTACAGACCGATCTCTGTTTTGCCGTCTCTAAGTAAAATATTTGAAAAAATAATATTTAACCAGCTCACAATTTTCTTAAGTGTTAACAATTGTTTCCATAGTGAGCAATATGGTTTCACCAAAGGCAAGTCCACTACGGATGCGGGTGCTGCACTCCTAAAGCACATTTATGACGCATGGGAGAAGTCACAAAATGCTATTGGAGTATTTTGTGATTTATCCAAAGCCTTTGATTGTGTAGACCATGAAACTCTGTTATTAAAACTATATCATTATGGTATACAGGGTACCGCCCTTGATCTTATTGCCTCATATCTAAACCGAAGAATCCAGAAGGTTAGTATAAATAATGTAAAATCATCTGGATCTCCTATAAAGATGGGCGTTCCACAAGGATCTATTCTCGGTCCTCTTTTATTTCTTATTTATATTAACGATCTGCCTTTTTATGTGAAGAACCTATGTGATATTGTTCTTTTCGCGGATGACACCTCTTTAATATTTAAGGTTGACCGAAATAAAATAAACTATGACGAAGTGAATAGTGCATTGTCGCATATTCTTCGTTGGTTTGATGTTAATAATCTAATGTTAAATGCTAAAAAAACTAAATGTATTGAGTTTACTTTACAAAATGTTAAAAAACATAACTTTAGTCTACTAATTAAAGGAGAAGCTCTTAATTTGTCGGAATCAGCTATTTTCCTAGGTGTAACTATAGATTCCAAACTCCAGTGGAACGCTCATCTGGAAGCACTTGCAGATAAACTCAGCTCTGCCGCGTTCGCAATTAAAAAAGTAAGACAAATGACGGACGTTGAAACTGCCCGACTAGTCTACTATAGCTATTTTCATAGTATTTTATCTTATGGAATGCTGCTATGGGGCAGTGCTGCAGATATCAATTCAATATTTGTTCTCCAAAAAAGAGCCGTGAGATATATTTATAATCTAAGAGCTCGAGATTCTCTGCGAGATGTTTTCAAAGATGCAGGTATTATTACAGTTGCTTCCCAATTTCTATATTATAACATTCTCTTTGTCCGACAAAATATACATTGTCATAGCAAAAATAGCGACAGTCATACGATAGGAACGAGAAATAAAGATAAGCTTGTTACACCAAGTTTTCGCCTCCAAAAAGTTAGTAAATCCTTTATGGGTCTGAGAATACGTGTATATAATAAAATTCCGCAGTGTATTCTTAGTTTGCCACTATACAAATTTAAAATATCTGTAAAAAAAATCTAACAAATAAAGTGTATTACACTGTTCAAGAATATTTAGAGGATAAGCTTGTATGGAATTAAATGTCTGTTGAATGTCAGGCAGGATAGCTGCCAGCTAATGTAATAGTAAAATATAACATTGACTTTGAAAAGAGCAACTGTTGAGTTTCTTGCCGGCTCTTCTCAGCAGAACTGCCTTCCGAACCGGTGGAAGCTTTTTGTTGACATGTACATTCGACGATTCAAAAGTGCTTTTATAGTTTATTTGAATAAAGAATATTTTGAATTTGAATTATACTGGTTTAAAAGTTTCAGGTTAAGGCCAGGTGTGGCACAGTCGATTTCCCCTTGAGGCTGATAAGGAGGGAAAGGGAGGCGTTGGATTTCTCCACTCAACTCGCAATACCTCTAAAATTCAGCGGAAAGTGGGCAACACTTTTTTTCAACACTAAGTTTCTTCTGCTTGCTATATTCGGGATGCCGCGGGAAGCTTTGAAGTGCGTGGACCGTGAAATTGTTGCAATTTCTTTATTTCATAACTCCTGATTAGATTTTATTTCCATTTTAACTAAATGGAATATTCTATGACACATTTTAACAATACTAATTTCCATTTAAGGTAAACTAGCATCAATGAAACATCTCAAAGACGAAGTAACAACTATAAAAAAAGATACAGAATGTGGACTCCGCTTCGACGACCCCACAATAGAAGTGCAGCCAGGAGACACTATAGTATGTTATAAGATGGTTGACGTTAGCGATAGTACAGGTTGGGATCCTGGATTCTAATGCAAATTCCAAAGAAATTAATTTCATATTATTAAAATTAATGTTAAAATCATCAAAAACAGGATTTTTTTGTATATATAATTATGTTAAAATCATATCTTTATTCCGAAGGTAAAAGAACTTGTAGTTTTGATGTGATTGTGCGCTGTGTGTTTAAATTAGACGAAAATAAAGAACATTCAATGTATTATTCTTTTTTTTTTACGGCATTCCTCTGCAATGTTTATAAAATCTCTATAAAACCTCTGCAAATTAAATGGAGTGCTTGTTGTTTTTATTCGTATTTGGTAAGATTCGGACTCTCAACTTGAAAGTTGGGTGCCATTTTAAAAGTAACTAAAATATTAATAATATTATTTTAAAAAACACAATAATGTACTTCATTTTAATTTTAATTGATTAAAACTACTATTCACTGATATATCACTGAACAAATTTAAAAAAGTGGTAAAGCACAGGCTCTGCCAAAAAGCATATTACTCTGTTAAAGATTATGTTCGCGATAAAGATGTTTGGAAATGAATTGCTCTATTTCTAAGTTGAAATTGTTAATTGTAATTTGTAACAAATGTTGGCATTTAAAAAGAGTGGAGTTTCTTTGCCTGTATCTTCTCATGAGCTAAGCCATTTGAACGGGCTTTTTTCAAGTTAAGATTGCACATTTTTTTTTGGTTATTTTATTTTGTATTTTTTTCTACTTTTATGACATGTCCAAGTAAATGTTAAGCATTTTTATGGAATAAAGATATTTTGACTTTGACTTTGACTATTATAAAGCTATAAACCAACGCATTTAAAATGGTTGAAAATTTAAAACAGAAAATAAACTAGAATAAAAAAAGTATTCAAATAAAACTGCACTGCTATAAAGAGAATCGTCTATTTATTTCATAAACTTGATAGGCTCATAATTCGTGTCTCACTAAATTTTTAAACAAATTTCAATAAATTAATTTCGTCGCGCGCGACATCTAGTAACTTTATATGGAACTAACATCCGTACTGACTAACCAATCAAACATACAAAATCATGTATGTATCTAAAATAATATTAACATAAGTCCTAATTCAGCCTAATTCAGTTTCAATTTTCATTTTTTGGAGCATAAGCATATTAAAAAACAAGAATTTTATAAGCCCAGTTATTTTATAAGTCTGTATCAAATAATCTGTTATTTTCTTTTATAAAACTATATATCTTTAATCTGCTATGCTCTAGTTATAGAATGCGGCAATTGACAGACAAAACTAATGTTGCCAAATTTGAAAGGCAATATATAGATTATACATAAGCTTTAATGAAATATACACAAAAATTATAACGATAATGTATCAGTTCTTATTCCGGCGCACTTACGTCTAAGTGTAAAATGAAAAATTAAATTATTTTCTGGCAACATTAGTAAATATTGAAATATTTATTTAAATAAGCATAAAAATTGAGATTTTTTTAAATCTGCCACAGACTAAATAATAAACCGCGTTTATGTCATATGTATTAATCACAACGGCTTCCAACTGTCGATTATCATTAATAACACAGTGTTATGATTACAATCATACATCAAGCGCACTATATAAATAATATAGGATATCTAACATAACGTATAGGTTATGTAAGCACTATACTCGCTTCGGGATGAACTCGGGGGAATTTGGGAACGGCAGTGGCGTAACACTAGGTTCCCTCTGCTTACCCTGCTCTGTGCGGGATACAGCTTGAAACTTTAAAAATATTGAACAAAAATTTATGGCTTTCACTGATGTCAAAGGATTTCCTTAAATTACTAATCTACCGTTCCCATAAGTAATCCACAAAGATTCATGATGAATGCTATTCACATTATAATGGAAAAGTATCAAAAATTGAGTTGAAAACCTAAACTAATTTTCTAACAAAAAATATACTTGCAAAAATTGAGAAACAAAATTTTTAATGCTAAGCTAAGCTAATTAAAAGATATATATAAATTTTCCTAATACATCCAAAAGCGAGTATAATCAAATATAATATAGTAACATAATTTAAGAAATAAATGCAATAATCAATTATGTTTCGTCCAAAAGATATAATCTGTGGAGTAACAGAACAAAAGTCTCAATAGACATACATAATAAAGATATTCACTATGAAACGCGGACACAACGCTCAATTGAAATTAATAAAAAACATTTATAAAAAAGGATTCAAGCTTTTTTATCAAATTTGCAAATTTATACATAATTATAATATTAGAGAATGGTAACCCTACAAGAGATAAAGTTGCCATATTGACAAATTTTCGTTGCACAGACTAATTTTTTAATTCAAACAACTCTTTATAGACCAAATTAGACTAGTATTTTTTCATACATTTTATAATACAATTGTACGTTGGGGTCGCGCGCTCAGATTTCTTCTAGCTACAAGAAATCATATACGCCCATATTGTTTACAATAACACGTAAAATATAAACAACTCGGTTTCATACAAACAAACTACATATACTTTATGTATGTTCATCACATTATAACTACTAAAGCTTTATATTATATGGACAATATCGACACGTGCGCTATTGAAAGCAATATGAGGGTTCATTTCAATAGATGACACGATAAATCAACAATACAATAAAAATCGACAACAATCAAGTCTCAGAGACGAGTCGATTTAATTTAACAACGTTCAAAATCGATTTAAAAAGAAATAAATAATTTTTCACATTGAAAATTCGCTCACGAGCGCCCTTTATGCCGTTACGTCACTTTTAATTTATATAGACTCTAGTATTAAGAATAGTCTTTTTTCAATTATATATATACATATTTATTTATAACTAACTAAAAAAATAACAATGTATGATTTAATAAGATAAGTTATATAAAAGTTATAAGTATTTTTTTAGTAATTTAACTAGCGATTTATATGCAGATACACGATTTCTTTAAAATAATAAAAAAAAACAAACAAAAAAGCAGTTTCACGTTGGTTCCTTCATATAGCAGGAGAGGCTGAGAAAAACTAGTGTTAGGACACTGTTTCCTGCATACGTCCCATTTTCTAGATAACGCTTATTGAATGACTGAATTCAACCCTGTATTATGTCTCCTTACCAGGGCGGCGAAATGAGAATATTCCATTACCCCGAGCGAGTATCGAACCCAAAACCATTGGGCGGTGCGTGGGCAAACTGAGTGTCTTAACACTTAGGTTCTCTCTGCCTAATCTGCTAAGTGCGGGATAGACTGTGAACTAAAAAAAATAAAGTGACGTATGGGCATACAATCTTTGATTGGCAAACTTATATCTATATTTACAGGTGAGCAAAAAAAATGTCTTAAGAGTAACCTTTACAGTAGAAATCTCAACGCTATTGCTATCATACCATACCAACTTACATAAAATAGCTTTCGTTGAACTTCTTAAGTTAATTAATCTGAAAGTTTGTGAGGATAGATTTAGGTTTGCTCCTCTTTCACGCAAAAACGACTGAACGGATTTAGATGAAAGTTTACGGAAATTTCGTTTATATATCAGAATAACAAAGGGTAAAGACATAGGGTACAATTTTAAGAATTTTTAAATATATGTATATATTTTTTTAACATTTTTTTTTATTTTAATGTTAAAAAATACATATTAAAAGGTCTGTTTTATTCGTTCTTTATGGTATTTCAAACATACAAGTTTAGTACTTATCACTATCCACTTTGCCACATTATGTGATATGTCACATTGTATGATGAACACACTAAGGACATTTCATGGTAAAGAAGAGATACTATACAGTAGGAGTATGCATGTTTAAAAAAGAGAGACAAGAAACCTAAGAAGCCCAACAAAGCATCACTGACACAAGACTCAATCAAAACTTCCAATTAGAAATTACAATAATTATATTTGTCTGTCTTAAAGTTAAGTGTCCACAAAACGAAGGTACAATGAGTTTAAAGCGTAAAGCGGAAATTGAAATTAATTAAATTGTAGTCTAATTGTTACAGAAAGGTTGTTTTGTAATTGTATACAAATGCTGATGAAGTCACTGTATGCCTGTGGGATGGCGATATCAAATCTAAATTTAATCCTTCAGAAAAAGTTTAATCTGGCATACCAAGGAAATATGTTAATATTAAGGATATTTTTTTTTAATATTCTTGAAATATATTGATAAACAGCGACGGCATAATATTAACACAAACTTTTGCAACAACTAGGCAATAATAAAAAAAATTAAACTTTACCTCACACATACAACCACAGAACTGACCTAACCAAACAAATTTGCTTTATTAAATTTGCTAAAAATGTCGCAGAATATATTCACATAAGTTTTAATTACATAAATTTAAAAGAAACAAATGTTAAATGCTGTACACAGTGGGTCGCGATTCGGGGGTCGCTAATCCACGAGGTCGATTCTGTCGCGGGCGTCCGGTCGGGGGTCGCGAGAGTCGGGTCGGGGGTCGCGGGGGTCACGGGAGTCGCGAGGTCGGGGTCGCGCCGGCCTCGCCCACGTGTTTACGCAGCCGTCGGCGCATGCAGTGACCAAATACTCGGCACGGAACAACAGCGCCGTCAGCCTTTCATGCGCGATTTTTTTACACACAAGTGGCTCTAACACCGGGCATTCGTCAAAACGTGGACAAGATGGCGTGCCTATCAACTTCACTGGGTCGTAACCATCGGATTGAGCTGATTTCCCTCTTAAGGCGACCGTATTCGTCGTCTTCTCTGCCGGTTTCGTCAGACTGAAGTTTCGTCGATGCTCGGATCGTCGTTCACCAAAGGAAAACCCCGCGAGGCGTTGCGTAAAGTTGACCCCAAGAGAGCCAGAGCTTTCTTCCTTGGCCTTGCCCACACTTATATTCAATGTTGACACGTTGTTAGCCTTTGTTTTGACCGGGGGTTTCGCTCCGGAAGGCTCACCCGACGCGTTCCCGCTTAATTCCGCATGTTTATGCCCAATTTTGTTAGTTTTCGGACACTTTGGGACCTTCGTCCCGGGAATGCCATTAGGGGAGAAATTATTATTTGGAGAAAGATGAGCGGAAGCTCTCGCTCTGACCGGCGGTCGAAGGACATCCTCGGTAAGGTCCCACAGGCAAAGCTGCGTGTCCTGTGAAACGCTGCCTAGCCTATAACACTGTACACTTTCACTTTTCTTCTCGTCTTCAACTTCATTTTCGGGGTCCGTAAAGCTGACAATATATGGATCAAAGGCGACCACTGAAACCCACGACCGATGCCCTTGTCCTCGAGCTACTACTCTTCTTTCACTGAAGGACCACACAGTCACTAGATCGTCCTCCCCTCCCACCACTACATACTTCCCATCTGGGGACCAGCACACACATAAAAATCCCCCAAAGTAGGATCTGGCTCTGCCGATGAGCTCCATGGTGTCGTAGTGGAAAACGCGCAGGAAGCCATCTTGGGATACCACGGCCAAGTTGGTCCCGCAAGGAGAGAAGGAAAACTCATTTATACAACTACCCTCGGCGCCTATGACCCACCTGAAAGAATAATATGAAAATGATTTTATAAAAATACCTAAATAGAGAATTACACAGATTAAAGGCATAGAAATTTCTTTCAATAAAGTAAGAGTGGAAAATGAGTCACGGTCGATTATGCGATTCGATTTAAAAAGGCATACAACCTCAATTCAAATGACACACGAAACGACATGAAAAAATATTTAATAATGAAGAAAAATGTTCAAAATTATAAATTTCGTAAATTTTGTAACTATACAAAAATATAGTACTATATATAATTTCCTAGTTAGTTAAAAATAGTATGATTATAGTTGAATTCCGCTTTTTGCCTTAACACTAGATCCTTTAAAACTTTTCACCTGCGTATACATTATTATTATCGAGTTGTGACTCCTTAGTTGTAAGAGTAAATAATCAATAACTGCATCTACCTACATGAAACATCACGTCACCACGCTTGCACGGTAAGTCGTAAATTGTACTAACGTTATCGTAACCACACCTACATACGCTTGTATATAACGTTCCCGATATTTAAGGCCACAGACGGTATTATAAACTTGAATTATAGTAATTTTTTACATTTTGAAAGTGTTATTTCATTTTAAAATGTTTAAATAAAACGTCTCAAAAGTTGAATATAGTCCTGCTACGTTAAATCTTTGTAGCTTTCTCGCATAGCAATGTAAGAGGGCACCTAGTGTCATTACACCCGATCATGGCAGAACTCAATGCTGGACTTTGTCTGCGAGAGCGAAAGAAACGAATATAATTTAAATATAGTGCAGATTGAATTCCCAATAGACGCCTCACACCGACACCTCAACCTCAAGTTTTTATTCATATTTTAACAATATTTTCTATAACAGAAATTATTTAGTACAACAAGACTGTTCACGTAATGTAAATTACGATTGTCTTTTATTACTATTGCCTGGATATTCTTTTGTTTTAGCTCTAGCGCTGCATCCCGTATATAGCAGGCTAGGCAGAGAAAACCTGGCAGCCTCCATTCTCGTTAAGGCATTTCCGTTGCTTACTTTCCGCCAAATTCTAGAGATATTGCGTGTTGAGTAGCGGAACTCAGTGTCGTGCGTTGCCTCGTCACCAGAGCTAGACAATAAAAAAAATTAATTTCCTCCAATGTCAAAAGACCCTATAGCCTGTCGTGTTTGCAGTCGCATGCTACAACTGACATCAAATATTCGGTATAAGACACAAAAATATTTTTTGATTTTGAACCAAACAAACCCATCAGCGTATATAATAATATTGGTATAGATTTATTTATTGTTCATTAGAGAGTAAATAAAAGCAAAATCCTTATTCAAAGGGATCATATAATATGCTATAGGTATATTACTTTTTTTACCTTAAAATGAAAAGAAAAAAATCTAAATCCCTTAGATTACACACACAATGAGACAGTTCCAGCGTTGATCGTTAAAAAACTAACTTTTATATCAAAACTCACCTATACAAAGGGTTTCTCGTCGACTTAGTCCTACATGTATGTATTGAATAACCATCTCCCTGTTTGAAGAGTTGATAATGCGGAGACGTCGTACCGCAAGTCAGTTCCTCATTATAAACGTAAAGCTGCCCTGACGCGTGTGCGCTGATGAACAGGTTGCTGGAGCCCGGCACCCATTTTATGCATGTTACTCGCGTTTTGTCTATTAGTCTCTGAAATAGTTTTTGTTTTATGAGTGAAGTTAGTAACTGGTGAGATCAATTCATAATATTTTTTTTGCTGCACGCAGTGTCCCGCTTATAATGAGAGTAAAGACTCATCGTTCTTCACGCGAGGCCTAATTTTTGAGAAATTGCTTTTTGAGAGATTTCGGAGTGTTGAAGTCAACTTTGGGGCCGGTATGAGAGTGAGGAAAATGAAAATAACCAAATTCCCTCCGTAGAAATAGTCTCGTGTACACAAATATACACATAAACACATAATGTGTCGAAAATTTGTGTAGGAAATGGAAAGTTTTAACAATAAATTTCTTCAGCCTACCCTGCTGTATGGTAAAGAAAAATTTAATATATAAAAAATCAATCTATTTTCACATGCAACAACGAAAACTAATGTCTACCACATTATAATAATAAGTATATAATCTCAACATCATACATTATAGAAGCATTAACCAATCACAGAAGCCTAATGTAAGCAACTTTATTGACTTTTCCAATTTTATAATCATGTTTGTATGTAGTTACATTAAACCTGAATCAGAGGTTTTACTAGTCTTACTAAATTATGTATAAGGACATGTAGTTTTGTATAAACTTCACTACAAAATCAATAGTTTACAGCTTTGTTTAAAATAAACTGTTCATAGCAAAAATAAAATATTCTTATTGGACTAACAATATCCAACATAACTCTTAGTGAGAAATTGAAAAAAAAATTAAATCAACTGAGTTCAATCTCTATTAAAGTGAACTATATAGGGTAAGGGTCATAAAACCATATAATAGTAGGATAGATTCCCAAGCATATAAAATAGTTTCCTAGATTTTTGCTGTATAGCAGAGCAGACAGAGAGAAGACCTAGTGGTAAGACTGTGGTCCCAACACACTGGCCAATTTTCAATACTAATTTACAATTTAGATTTATTAAAAGTAAGAGAATTGTCTACCTCAACTGAGAAATAAAATAATTTTAAATACAATAATTGCCCCGAGAGGGTGTTGAGCCTATACCCAATATGTTTACAGTCAGATGCTGTCAATAAATAATATTATCAAACACAAAATAAAATTATATATACAGTACTCTTAAGTAAAACTCAACAGTGCATATTTATGATCATATATGCTATTAATATATTTTTCACAAAGTATGATTTTTAGTAAGATGTAAGCAAAATTCAAAACCATTTATTATACTAGAAACATAAAAATATTAATTATCTTGCTGATGGATTGCAGATTCCATTTCCACTAGAAAGAAATGAATAAAGATATTTAAATTATTTTAGTTTTTGTTTTACTATGCTATGTAGGAGAAAAGTGTGAAACTGATTTTGTATATTTTACTTATTATTTACAGAATAATGAAAAGAACATGAAACATTGTGATAAAATACATAATTCAGTATAAAAAATGACTCACCTCTTCATTATATAATTTACTTAATTCTTTCTTAATTGGTTCTATAAGTTGTATTTGGCCTGTGGAAAATCCTATTACTAAAGAGACAGTTTCTGGTGTCATTGTAATGAGATTGAAGTCATGACATGTTGGGTTGGTGCCTTTATACATCTTCTTGTCCACTGGCTTAGTGAGATCTGCTGCCTGTGTAGCCAAGGAAATAATTTATACAACTTTACTAAAGTTAGGTGTTTGTGGCAGACCATCTGTCTGAGATCTGAATGTAAATACAATGGTTGTAGGTTTGTCTCTACTTAGGGAAATGATTGTATTTCAATTTTCATTTAGCATTTTAGAAATAAAATGTATTGTTAAGTTCGATCAATATTGTTCAGAATTTCATGGTTTGAATAATCAACAATCAAAGAATTGTAGACTATTCAATGCCGTTGTATTGTATAGCCTACTTATCCAATAAGACTTTTATTACTTAATTTATTAATGATATTGATTTAATAAATAATCTGTTATTTTGATGTACATTTTTTAATTAATTTAGAAATTATATATGTTACATGTTTAGTTGTTTACAAATAAATGAAATTGCATAACATAAGTGTGTAAAAATCACATTCACCATAATCACAATGTAATGCACTTATGCACAAGTGCTAACCAGATGTTTATCTGTCTACAGTTGTTATCAAAACTTAGGAACAGAGACTGCACAAATACTGCATTTAAACAAGTCAATCATTTTTAAATGTTCCAATTGAATTTCAATTCATAAATATAATATTAAGTCTCATTCAAAGATAATTCAATGCATTTTAGTTGTAAAGTGAAAAGTAAATAGTTACCTTTTTAATACCTCTATATACATAAACATATAACTCTTTGCCATGATTAAAGCAGATTCTGTCGTCGGAGCCCTGTCCATCAGAACCAGGCGCTCCACCTCCTGGGCCCGGAGGTAAGGAGACCAAGGAAACGCGCACATGTGTCGAGCCTGACCCACTAGTGTACCCTACACGATTAGGCCTCGAGTACTCGGACAATGTCATCAACCGATACGTTCCCTCTCGGGTAACGAACTGTGTCTTCACGTCGTCCTTCCCGCCAGAGTCCGATTGCACGGCCATGTTATCATATCCTGTTATTATTCATTGAGACCGCCTGTGAAGCCCGATTAGTATCAGTTGACACCTCAGCCCGCACGCGACTTAAGCGTTTTGTACACTATTTCCATAGCTCACGAGTGCGTCATACGATCAGCTCATAAGTTAGTTGATTGCGAAGCAAATTATTGTATGTTTTAATTATGAAATGTAGAATCAAATTAGATATTCTTGTGTATGCAACTTATGAAGTCAGGTGTCATGTCAGACAACATGACGGCTCGCTGTCTATGGTGTATTTATTTTTCTAAGCACAGATAGTGTATAGTATAGATTACTCAAGCACATACCGTGTATTATATATATACCTGAGATATTTTTCTTGAATGAACGACATTGTAATAGCTTAAACATCGTTAACTAAAAATTGAAGTATGATAGATAGATATTTTTTTAAGTTTCATTAGTTATTAAATATAAATTTTAAGTAAATAGTATTTTTAATTTAAAATATATGTACATTTTCATAAAATATTATTTATTTGCTTGTACAGTGTAGTAGTCATAAATTTTTTGTTATACTTATAAATCCTTAATTTTTTGAGAATTACGTAACATTTAATTAATAAAAAGCTTTGGATAAACGGTAAAATATTTATTATACACATTTACATTATGTACTAGTTTTACTTTCTTCCTCTTTGCTCTCATTTTTCTCCATTTCTGTAGGTTCAGACTCCTTAGAAGTAACGTCAGGTTGCTTTTTATCCTTGCCTTCCCCTTGTTCTAAAAATTTATCCCACTTGTTAATTCTCTGATTTAAATCAGCATCAGTTTCTGCTATTCTGAATTTTGTACGACCATCCCATGTTTCAGCAGTAATCTGTCGCTTACCAAACCACCTGCCATTAATAAGCTCAATTACTGCATCTGCTTGTTCTGGCTCTTTCATAGAGATCTGAGCAATACCTTCAGGATGTCTATCATAAATCACAACTTTTTTAACCTCTCCACATTTACTACATTCCTCTCGTAAGTCTTGCTGGTAATCCAAAATCAATTGCACTTCATTATCAAAATCTGAAGGGTGGAATAAGTTTTTGACAATTACAACTTTCTCATGTTTCGATCTTTCCCCAATGAATTTCTCCGGCCTCCAATCAAATAGTTTCTGTTGCATTTTCTTTAATTTCTCAAGCTCCTTCTTTTTCTTTTTTTTGGGCTTTAAAGCAGGATTGTAATCACCTTTCATTTGGAATTGAGCTCTCTCTACTTTTATTTTATTACCCTTATAGTCACTACCATCGAGTAAATTTAGCGCTAAATTAACAGATTCAATTTTGATATATGTACATAAGGCATCACCCTTGAAACAATTTTGCTCTTTATCCATATAAAGTTTAACTTTCATTTTTTGTGAGGCAGGATCTCGTTCAACTAAGCCACATTTTTGCATGAAATCAACAAACTCTTCTTCTGTTAAATCTTGTGGTAAGTTGGATACATAAACTTTAGTATTTAATTCATCAGATTGCTCAAACCATTGTGGCTCATTTTTTCTTTTCACACCAATTTCTACTTTCTTTTTGTCTTCAGTTTTTTTATCAGTTTTAGGTTCTTCTTTAGTGGTATTATCCACAAATCCATATGACATTTGATAAAAGGCTAAAAAATCATCATCAACTTTAGGTATCCAAGCTTTTTTTGTATCATCCCAAAAGAACTTAGAGCCATCAGCTTCAGTATAAATGTGAGTATCATTTTCATAGCTATATGTTCTACCAGGAATCTCTTCTCCTAACTTGGGAGCCCACGAATTACTTTCTTTACTCCAAGTGTACTTTTGTTGTGTTGATGGATCAGTATAAATAGCAACATCACCCTCATATGTAATATATGGAGCATAGCTACCATAACCTTCTTCCATGGATTGTAAGTTTAATGCTGTTTCTTCGTCATCTTTTTGCTTACTTGGAGAACTCACAGTTTTGTTAGTCGAAGATTCACGTTTTTTAGTTTGGAGCTCTTCACTCGGTTTTGCCCAGTCTTTTGAAGAAGTTTCTTTTTTGAGATTTTCTTCTTTTTCATCTTTACTTTCAATATTTTCTTCCGTTTTTTTAATACTTTCCTTAACTTTCTGCTCCTCTTCTGCTAACTTTTGTACAGTTTCACTAGATAACTTAATGATAAAGCCCGTCTTAGCAGGCTTTTCTGGTTGAGCCATTATTATTTTCTCATTTACATCACAACTAGTAGGAATTGAATAACATTAGCTATTTTATTATAAAAATGTAGGTTTTTCTAAGCCAGAAAGTTTTAATTTTCATATATTTCAGTAAAATTCTGATATAAATATAACTTTGACTTTAAGAGTTCTAGATTCTAGCAGTATAGTTAAATACAGAACAGAATACAGATAATATAAATATGACTTCATAGCTTATAAAATATTTGCCAAAATATTTATAAATTATAAACAATTTGGGTGTAGTACTTTTATTGTAGTACTAGTGTTATTTTTACTTTTCCAAAATATTGTAAAAAAAATATATCTTATACATATTATTTCTTTATTGAATTGCTTTCTACTTCATATATTTAATAAACTTATTTGATTTTTATTTAAATTCTATAGAATTATTGAACAAGATATACAATGGCGATTTAGTTTAGTTCCTCAATATCAATGAGTTGAAGTAAGCTAAAGATGACTGTGCAGATTTAGTTTTCTTTTCTTTTGAATATTTTCTTCCCCATTCATCAATGCGCAAAAGTTCCGAAAACCTACCCCCAACGTGGCCACGACACATCGGCCGTATTGTACGTCTATAAATAATTTCATATATTAACTAGCGGACGCGCGCAGCTTCGCTTGCGTATTTAGGGGTTAATTCTAATAACCCATGAAACATGTGTTCGATTAAATATTTTTAAGAGTCTAAATTTCAAATTTTATAAAAATCGGTTGCGATTTAAAGATTTTTCCATACAAACTTTCAACCCCTTATTTGTACCCTTAGGGGGTGAATTCTAGAAAACCATGAAACACATGTTCAATTAAATATTTTTAAGAGTCTAAATATTAAATTTTATAAAAATCGGTGGCGATTTAAGAATTTTTCCATACAAACTTTCAACCCTTTATTTGCACCCTTAGAGGGAGAATTCTAGAAAACGATGAAACACGTGTTCAATTAAATACTTTTAAAAATCTAAATTTCAAATTTTATAAAAATCGGTGCCGATTTAATTTTTTTTCCATACAAACTTTGAACCCCTATTTTACCCCTTTAGGGTTAAAATTTTTCAAAATCCCTTCTTAGTGGATGTCCAGATTATGAAAGTAAACATCTGTCTAAATTTCATGTTTCTACGCACAGCGGTTACGGCTGTGCGTGCGTCTTACCTCAGTCAGTGAGGACAAGTCCTTTTATATATATAGATTACATTCCAGACAAATGTAATCTGTGTAAATCTGCGGTGGCACTTGAAAATTGTATTTGTCAAATTGTATTGCAGATTTGAACTTGAAGTACAATTTTTGACTAAGAAAGCAAATATATTCATTATACTTCAATCTTCATATTAACGTTGATTTAAGTTAAACTTAAAAGAGCATTATTTAAATCGAGTAGTATATAATTATTTTATAATAGTTAAAATAAAGTTTAACTTGACCATGGAGGATCTGAAGAAAGTTTACATTTCACCTCTCCCGGATTCCCCTTACGTGAAACCATTTAGATTTAATTACACACAAAACGGTAAAGAAAAGACTTGGGATTTACTTGAAGTTCACGATAGCGTTGCTATCGTAGTTTTTAATGTTAGTAGGAAGGTTATGGTCTTCGTGAAGCAATTTAGACCGGGTAAATATTTAATTTAAGTTAACAATATAATATTTATGTTTATTAAATATATAACAATTTATATATTTTTTATTATTATTCTAGCAATTTATTACAATTGTATTCATCCTGACGACCGCCAAGAAGATATAATAGATACTAACAAATATCCAGCATCACTGGGCATTGCACTTGAAATGTGTGCTGGAATTATTGATAAAAACAAGCCAGTGGAAGAAATAGCAAAAGAGGAGGTATTAGAAGAGTGTGGATATGATGTACCACTTGAAAAGTTACATAAAATAACTTCTTACAGGTAAACTAACACATTTATGGAAAAGGTTTTTTTTAAGGTGGGACAAGACTCTCATATAGAAGGATAGGTAGATAAAACTAAGTGCCAAGATACTCCATCCTCAGCATATTTAATACACTGCATATGAATGGTGGAAGACAACATTGCACTTTGTCAACTAACATCAAATTCCACCACCAAGTGGAATTTAGACTTATAATCACTTTATTTGTAAGGAAAAGTCTGGCATTTAGTTCTGCCACTCAACACACAATGCCCCAGAATTTGGTAGAAAGTGGGGAATAGAGTGTCTTAACCCTAGGTTCCCTCTGCCTACCCTGCTGTGTGTGGGATGCAGTGTGAAGCTGATTAATATTGTATAGTGTGTAACTGCAATAGTGATATAATAATAATATTAATAATTTTAAATTATAATTAAGCTATTCAAAGTGTTATATTTTAAACTTGTATTGTTTTTCTTAACTTTAGCAATTAAATAGAATTTTAATGTATTGCATTTGTTCATAATTTATAGATCAGGTGTAGGTGTTCAGGGAGCATTACAGACATTCTTCTATTGTGAAGTTACAGATGATATGAAGACTGAACAAGGTATCTTAAAATGTTTTTTTATGAATATAAAATGACTCTTAAATTTATATGGCAGATTTTTACCTGGCAGAGGCACTTTATTCTCACACACATATACGTAAATATTCCCCTAAGAGACAATTAAACCCACAACTTACATATTTTTAGTTAAATGTTGTCCCATTGCCCTACATTGTCTTCATGTTATATAATATGCAATAGTTAAGAATTGTTATGTAATATTATATAAAACTTCTAATAAATAATGAAAAGCAAGCAAGCAAGCTTCTAAAAAGCATACATAGATATGGCTAGCAATGTAGGTAATACGAGACTGGATCTTTGTTTAGAGATGGCAGTGGAATTCACCAAAAAATAATTTGAATCCATCACAACACACATTCCCAAAAATTTATGGATGATCGAAAATATGAGCACTAAAATAGGTTGTGGGTTTGATTCCCACTTGAGAATTTCATTTCTCCAGTAACTAGGCAAAGCATGGCATTAAGTTTTGATAATTAACATGCAATGCATCCAGAATCCGGCAGAGGTGGGGAACTATGTCTTAATTCTTCCCTCTGTCTACCCTGCTATGTGCGGGATATGATGTGAAGCTAAAAAAACACATATTTCACACACATATATATATGTAAATATTTCTATACAATTCATATTCGTGACGTATTTACGATTATTATACAATACACCATTCCTATATTATTATTGAAGGTCGTATAAATAGGTGTTTGTTATCATCACGTGTAGCGAATCAGTTAAACGGTTGATTAATTTGTTGTTGGGGTAATTTTTGACGCATTTTTAGCATTGTAACGCTTTATATGATTAAATGTGGCTGGGAAATATGAAATATTTAATGTTTTTCTTACCATGCTCTGGTAACGAAATAAAGCGCTGCGTTGAGTTCTGCGATTCAACACGCAATGCCTGCATAATTCGGTTGAAAATGCGAAACGTAAGGCGTCTTAACGGGAACGAGTCGAACGAACTAACAGATAGTGAAGTCTCAGTAATAGGGTATAATCAATAATAGTAATCCATATCACCTTTTTTTCTCTCCGCATACACACCAAACCTTGACCTAAAGGGAAGTATGCTGCTTACATTCATAGTTACCGACTTTTTTTTTAATCAACCAACGGTAACTATAAAGTTTGCCTACTGGTCATAATAATATTTTAATAGCACTTTAATGAATAAGCTGCGGTTGCGATCGAAGGGCGCAAGCCAAGATTCGAATCCCGCAACCTCCTTTCCGCCGATGACATCCTCTCAAGCAGCCGCGTAGTGCTTGCGTATATTTTAGGGACAGAACACACTGCCCACCCGGTGTCACTGTAAAGGCCAATATAGATAACAGCTTTAACTACAAGTTCGAAAAAAAATGTCAACGGTCAACTGTCAACAAGTCGCGGAATTCAACGCTCCATTATTCAACCGGACCAATTAGAATATTTTTTTTTCTTTGGTTGAACATAGAACCCACTACCAACGCATATAAACTCTTAATGGTCATTTTAATTATCAATAAAAGATATTTATTGATTTCACATTTAATAACGTACATATAGTATTTAAACGTAATTAAAATTAATTGTATCAAAAAAACTTTAAAGGCGGCGGCGTGGACGACGAAATAATAGAAGTGGTGGAGAAGACGATACCAGAAATAGAAGATATGGTGAACTCCTCAGGCCCCATACAGAGTCCTCCGAGCTGCTTGTTCGCTTTGATGTGGTTCCTACATTATAAGGCGGATAAGTATAGAAAGTAGGTTCTTTTACCATTTTATTATTGTGGAAATATTGTATTTCAATTACTAAAAAGTTGTATGGTCAGTTCTGTTTGTTGTTAAATAGAAGTAGCTCAATTGATTTTGTTTGTTGGTGCATAATTTTGAAGCTAAGATATATACAATTACTTGATAAAGTGGAGTATTTGAATGACTTGATATTTAATTTTTAAAATATAATGTATTTATTTTTATTTGGCTTATAAAAAAAATTAAATATTAATAAATTAAAGTAATATCAAAATGCAAGAAACATAAACTTATACTTGGCATGAATTTTACACTAATTAAATAGGAGTAGACCGCTTTTATTGATGGATAATTGGATATAATTATTATTATTTAATAATTACCTTGCAATGTATTTTTTTTATTTATTAACTAGTTTGTGAGCAGTCTTAGATTTGACTACATTCATCTATCTATACAAATAATATAAAACTGAAAGGTTGGTTTTGTTGATCGTACTTATCTCAGGAATTAATGATTAATATTGAGAAATTCTTTCTGTCTAAGACAATTCATTTATGGAGGTTATATTCTTATCTATGGTAACAGGTGTGTGTGTGGTATATCAAAATTATTGTGTTGAGTGGAAATGAAAATATTCAATATTTTATTTCCTCAAATGAGAATAGAACCCACACATTTGTGGCCCTGCGCTACAAATGGCCTCTGTGTTTATTTATAAATTATAATATTTCTAACATTTAACTACTGAACAGGTCGTACGGTCCATACTGTGTGGAATGCAAAATCAATCATAATGCAAATTTATTTTGATTAAAGTACGTAATTTTTTACAGTTAATACGTAGTTCTGTTGTAATTTTTATTGTTAGTAATTTCATTGTAGCAAATACTAAGTAGTATTTTTTTTAATAAAAGATGGTGTATTTTGTTTTTAATGTTTATATTAATGGACATAACAATAGAAGGGTTTTAATTGTTACAGTAAACATATATTTATTGCTTTTCAAGTATATTTAATCATTAAAAGAATTTTAATGTCCTAAAATCTCATGTATTCTTTTAATTAAGACAGGGCCTAAGTTTTTTTTTCTTATCTGTATCATATGATTGTTCTGTAGAAATATAATAATGATTATTTTTATAAACTTGTATGTATTATCACACAATTTTAATAGTAACTAATTTACTTTAATTTGTTTTATTCAATTAATTGTAAAATTTCTCCATTTTCATATATTTTTTGTATGTGTCAGTCTCAAATGATTGTTCGTTTTTAAAGCAACCTGTGATTATTGCCTTGTTTATTAAATGATGGGAATATACTTAGTGTTTTTTTTATTTAATTTATCTTTTCTTTTTTTTTTGGATGAAAATTTCCCTTATTTCTAAAAGATTAGCTAGGGTTTCAGGGCAGCCGATATTAGGGGGAGGTGTGGTGGGTGATTTTTTCTTGTTTTCATTGTCACATGTTCATACACGAATTCTCCCATCCACACGAGAGTTGATATCCACACATGAGATCTCGTGTCCACGCATGTGATTTCATATCAATATTGTTACAAAATAGCTTAGCATGCTCCCCATCGTAATCCCACGCTTGGATATAAAATTTAACACTTACTAATTACCCAACTACTGCAACATCAAAACATTCAAATTAATATGAACTGAATACATACAAATATAAACATGGAATATAAAAAAGAAATACATATGACAAAAATATTTATTAACTAATATTGTAACATTAGTGTATCCTCGTGAGGTCTTCCACAATTTTGATGATATCGTCCACTGTTGCATCGCGCATCATTTCGCCGCCATCGTTGATCTAAATATACAAATACATTAATTAAATAACATTATATATATATATATATATAACTTGTCTATATATGTATATATAGTATTTATAGCCTTGTCTTGTTATATATATATATATATATATATATATATATATATATATATATAAATAACAAGACAAGGCAACCTCGGATACGGATCTCTTGACGATAAGTTATCACTCTCCACTGCTGTGAGGTTTCGTAGGAACTTCCTTCCAAGCAATTAGATTAAAAAGAACATTGAAATCTCATCATTCGAGACGATTCTAATAATTTGATACATACAGATTATATGTACTTCTAACTCTAATTTAAAAAAGTACACAGGACAGACAGAAAATCCTATTTCAGATTTTGTTGAAGAGAAGACTGTGACTAAAAGACAAACTATATGAATTATAAGACAGGACCGTGTGTGCGTGTGTACATATATACCTGTAATTTATGCACAGTCTCCTGCTGCTTCTCCCTCGACAGATCCAGGAAGCTCTCAATGAGGTCCCCATCGATGAATCCCTCAGTGGGCTCCGTCTTGATGTCCGTGTTGAAGGAGCGCCAAAACGCCTGCGGTATTTTACCCACTGACTTGATGGTGTGGTTCAGACGTTCCTCTAATTGGTGGAGGAATTCGTACAGCTCTTGTGGTAATTGGACTACTAGACCTGCGGTGGTTGGAAATAATTGGGTTTATATTTTCAATTTCTATTGTCTTGCAAATAATGTTTATTAAGAGATAAAAAATAATTTTGGATTTTAGCTTTTTACATTCTTAGTTTACACTAAGGATAGTAAAGTATTAAAAAAAACGTACCAATACTTATTTGTGTTAAGCATGTAAGATTTTTTTTCAGCTTCACGTTTTATCCGTTCGTCCGTTCCGTTTAATTTTCGACGGAATCGAACCCAGTCACACGCCTGTGCCACTGCACCACGACGGAAGAATTTGATGTTGTTGTTTTTATTGAACATAATTGTATCTCCTATTAGCAAATATGAATTATTATTTTTTTGTGAAAATATGCTGCATATTTTGAAACGTGCCAATATTTGAGTTCGAGTGTGAGCCTGGGGGTATTCGTGTATGTATAAAATATAAATGCACATTAGTGTTTACGGGTTTGCAAGTGTGTGCGTGTGTGCGCATCACTTTCTGTGTGCGTGTGTGTGTGAGTGCGTGCACTCACAGATGGCGCCGGTGACGGTGGCGAGCAGCACAGGACGCGAGACGGGCGCGGCGGTGTCCGCCGGCTGCGACACGAGCGTGCCGCGCCGCATCACGTTGACCATGTCGCCGAGGTGGAACTGCCCCATGTAGCCCATCTGCTGGCGCTCCTCATCCGTGGTCGCCGCACTGAATACGTATTGTGTTATTAAATTACTTGTGGCTTTGATCTAGGGTGACTTTTTCAAACGAGCCTAAGGACCATGGTACGCGGATCTTAGGACATCTAAGGAGTTGGCGGGATGCATTGTCAGCTTTAGTGTGAAGATGGTTTTATATCCGATAATTAACAGCTCCTACTTCAGGCTCCAGAAAAAAACCATTCCAGTTTGGAAGTACGCGTTAAGAATTTATGCAGAACTTGCATCCAGGTGCGATGATATCTATTGTGGTGGCAGGAGATGTGATGGTACAAAAGAGTATAGTGGCATCAAATGAAATAAGCCCTGAGATAATTTCTCATTGTACAAAAGCTAGAATGTTAGTAGGAAAAAATATATCACAGTGTATTTAAGGATCTAATTTTGAATGTGACATTGATATCCCAGATCCATTAATTTTCAAGAAAAAGAAAAACCAACTTCAACAACGAACTAAAAAGTAAAAAATATTTTTACAAAGATTTCATAATTTCAAAGTCGGTGCCAAGTAAAACAAACAGGCTTAGTAATTTGATATTGTAGTAAAGTTGTTGTAGTATTATCTTGATTATAAGTAGCACTAGCTTGACACTGATACCGATTTTAAATTCCCCATTTATTTCTTATATATACTGTTAGCTGAATATCCAACGTGCGACAGAAAATCCTGCGCGCGAGCAGGACCCTTCCTGTGTTAGAAGAGTTTCGACACCCACCACCACCGCGCTACATTCAATTCTTATAGAAGCTAGTGCCCATGGGGGTGCGCTCTCCTAGGAAGGAGAGTGCTGCAGCAGCCCTCCTCGACGTGGCCAGCGCGTTTGACACCCTGGGCTCCTCAGGGTCGAGAACGCCCGCTCCAGCTCCCCGATAGCCGCCGGTGTACCCCAGGGGAATATCCTCTCCCCTGTGCTCTACTCCTGGTACACCGACGACGTGCCAGCTGCCCAGGACACGATGCTCGCCCTCTACGCGGACGACATCGCCCTGCTTACCAGGAGCCTCAACGCCAATCACGCCGCTATCAAGCTCCAGCGAACGCTCAATCTGGTGCCGAATTGGCTTGCGGAGTGGAGGCTCTCGCTCAACGTGGCCAAGACCCAAACCATCTCATTTGGGTGCTACCTGAGCCTGCCTCCTCCGCTGAGCCTGCAGGGTCAGCAGATTCCATGGAAGCCTACCGCGACCTATCTCGGCGTCATGGTTGACCGGAGGCTCTCGATGACAGGGCACGTAAAGAAGGCTGCGAACGCAGCAAGAGTGGCGCTGCACCTGCTGCGCACCCTCTTCTGGTCCCGTCTCCCCCTCCGATTGAAACTCGCGCTATACAAGACGTACGTCAGGCCGCATCTCACCTACGCCGCTCCGGCGTGGTACGCTCTTGCGAGTCCCCGCCAACTCAACATCCTGCAGGTGGTCCAGAACGTTGGTTTCCGGCGCGTTATCCAGGCTCCCGTTCCGACGTGCCGATGTCTCGGACAACTTTTCTTTTTTCTTTTCTATTATTGATAACTTTGTCTCATGTAAAATAACGATTCAAGTCAAGTCAAGTCTTAGTCATTGTTTAATTATATTTGATTGTGTATTCAGATTTATTCACTCAGAAATATTGTTGTCTTTTACAAAGTCAATTCTGCAATAAACTGCTTGTCTATCCTGAATTGTCTCTTTTTATATTAAACACTTCTGATTCCTAAAAATACCAAAAAATTCTATACTACTGTACTCGTGTACCTATCTTTCTGACACACGAAGAGATTCAAACTGTTCTCAGCGCCGAGGAAAGTATCATCGTCTAATATTTCTACAGCCGTCATCCCGTTGGGGCTATAATCTCTGGCGATCTCATCGAAACTACCCTCCATCTGTTAAATAAATAAATTAATAATAAATAACGTTATACTAAAATTTTAAAATTACCTAATAAAATAAAATTTCAGTCATAGAATTTTAATTAATAAAATAAAAATGAAACGATGACAATTATTTTTTTTATACAGTTTCTATTTCATTATCCATATGTGTTAGACGCAAAGTAAAAAGTATGGAGTACATTTAAAAGTCACTAAGGAAATGTTAACAAGGTTAAGAAAGTTTGAATATAATAAATGATATACCTGTTTATATTGCAATAAAGACATCGATCGCATGAGATCTCCTACAATTATGAAATCACCCTTGACTTTGAGATATAATGCTACAATATTGTTAAAATGACTGCATTCTAGCCGAAGTTCTTTTTCCGATGTCCACTCGAACAGCCTTACCTGTAATATAAAATATTAAAGCTAGATAGATATATATAATTATGAATCAGATAGATTTTTATTAGGCCCTAAGATCTAATATTTTTAATTTCTATCCCTGCTTCACGCTATATCTAGTACATGACAGGGTAGGTAGGAAATTAGAAAACTAGAAGTTAGGATACTCTATGTTCCCCACTATCCCTCGAGTTCTCGAAGCAATGCGTGTTGAGTGGCGAAACTCAACGCCGCGCCTTAACCAGGGCGAAGAAATTAACATGTTAAATATAAATACTTCACGGATAAATGTTATATCCTTCAGAAAAGAAGTTAATGGTTAATAAGTAATAATAAAATAATGGATCTAATAAGTAATAACGTTTATGTCAATTATGTTTATGTTTATGCCTTACTAAGTTTATAGTTTCTGTCAAGTATGAAAAAAGTTTTCACTACTAGTTTAAATTATGAAATTAATTCTGTTCTATTCCAATCCATTTTATGTGTTCAGATACCTAGTGTTCAGACACTCCGTTCACCAAATACCGACCAATTCTCGAGATATTGTGCGTTGATTGGCGGAATGCTACACCGCAATTTGACTTTTTACCATTGTGAGGAAATGATAATAGTTTACTCTATCAAGTGTGAACAACGAAAATATGCGGTGCGCTGCGCGACGACTGGCCTCTAAGTAATAGTTAATTTTAATAATTTCTTCATCTATTACAAGCAGAACAAAACTACTTTTAGATTTAAATAAGACAATTCAACAACTGTTCAGAAATTAAAACTATTTAAGCATTATACACTCACTGTACTATTAATAGACGCTAGTAGTTTCCCATTGAACTCCACGAGGGAGAAACAACCGCCTCTGATCTCTTTTTCAGCTACTTGCGTCAGTTTGTACTCGTTCCAGTGGAAGATGAGAATTCTGCCCTGTTGATAGAAGAAAATATTGTTTATTTTTATCGAAAGTTTGAGGTTCGTTATTGTTAAGTACACAAAAAACACTAGTTTTATAATTAAGACAAATGTTACTTATAATTATTTTGGTTTTTAAATGTCTGTGAAATGAAACTGAAAATGTAATTACACATTTTCAAGATTGGAATCGAATCCACATCCGCTACGTTTACAGTCAGATGTATGTTCCACTGCGTTGAGACTTGAAATGGTGTGGTTTAAACTTTAAATATGGGGATGTGAAGATTTTGTTCCTCAATTCCTCAGTGTGTGTGTGTCTTTATGTGCATAAGTATCTACGTCGTTATGTGTGTGTATGTACCTGTATGGGCTCAGGCTCCTCTGGGTTGAGCAGCGCAGTGCCGACAGCGTAGTAGTGGTTGGGGTCATCCGCCAGCTTGCACGACACCAGCGACATCGCGAACTCGTTGCTCTGCAGCTGGTGCGCGTGGAGCACTGCGCAATGTACATATAAACGTTACGTATTATTGCAATATAATATTCCTTGTTTTATTTAAATTTCGTTGAGAATTAGTTAGAGACATACAATTTTTCGTATCTTATGAGTCTTATTCATGTTAGCGTCTTTTTTGTATCAATGGAAAATATATAACTTCACAAAACAATTTACCGTCCAGAGTCAGACATACGAAAACAATTTAATAACTCCCACTAGTATTTATATTATCCTACTAAGTAGGTGAACTTGCACGTCAATAAAGGCAGGCGCGTGTCCACTCATGGCTACACCACTCTACGTTTGTTCACGTACTTTCGAAGGTTGATCGATGATGAGCAGGTAGTGGACACCACTCACTCTTCTCTCCTATATACGAGTGAGTGAGTACACAACACAAGGAGAGTGGTCACCTTCGAAGGTGTGCTGGTCGATGACGAGCAGGTTGTGCACCTCGACATCGGCGTGAACGGGCGCGTGCTTGACGACGGGCGCGGGAGGCGCGCCACTGGTGGTAGCGGCGGCGGTGGAAGCGGACGAGCGCACGCGCACCGCTACGCCGCCTGCGCTGCTGTTGCACCACTCCAGCTTGTCCACGCGCATCGTTATTACGCCGAATGTCTGCAATGAGTGCTTTACTTGAATTTAATTTATTCAGATACAAGGCTAATGTAAATGATATTACATTAGCCCTTAGAACTCTGTCAGCTAATTGGGTCAGTTTCAGCATGGGGATCTCACAGGGGCTATTCTTGGTCCTTTTCTCTTTTTAATACATATAAATTATTTACCATATCTAATTGAAAAGAACCATGAGATAGTATTGTTTGCTGAATACAATTCATTAATTTTCAAAATGAAAAGACGACAAAATGCATCGACTCGAAAGTAATACAATGGTTGAATGTTAATAACTTATTATGGAATAGAAAAAAATATATGTATGATTTTCAGAACATGTAACAAGAAATTTGTGGTAAAAAAAATACTCAAGAACTAATTAGTGTAGAGCTTTGATCACATTAAAATACATTTTCACATTTCTATTTTTAAAACGTTTCACATATTTATTTACATGTGTTTCCGAAATCCAAGGATTCTGAATATGACAATCATATTAAACATCCAATATAATGATTCCACTAAAATTTCTGTTAATTCCGAAACCAGAATTTTCCTAAATACAATAAAAAAATGGAAATCCCATACAATCTCGATATACCTGTGAAGCCTCTTGATATGCAATGCGTCGGGGCGTCTCACCAAGTGGCACAGTGCGAATGTGTAATTTTTGTATTTCATCTATTGTTCCTATTGTCACAGTACTGTCCGTTGCTAAAGCTAAGCTAAAAAATATATAATAAGATTAAATATAAATACAGAGTGGTCGACGAGTCGTGGCTGGAATCGGGAATTTTCTTTTTAATTAATTTATTTTTATTACGGAAACAAATAGAATATAAAACACACAATCCAATCAAGTGTCTACATAAAGATTTAACTTCACATAGCATAGCATATGTTAGCTTCACGCTATGCCCCGCATAAGGCAGGGTAAACGGGGACCTGATATTAAGACACGTCATTCTATACGCACCGCCCAATTTTTATCTTCTCCATAGAGATTTAATGAAAATAATACATTCCCACTCCTCTAGTGGGTTCGATTCCCTCTCGAATCCCTCTCTTCTCGATTATTCTGGCCGAACTCGACCATTCAAAGTAAAAAAGTACCACCTGTCAGGGTAAGCCGAAGCATTCAACGAACACATATGCGTAACTTCCTTGAGGTTGACATTAGAGAACACAAGCTTGTGATTGGACGAGAAGATGACTGTGGGCCGATCTGAACACGCGAATATATTTGTTGTTGATAGAGACCTGTTAAAACAAAACAGAGTCAATACAAAAAAGAAATGAAGTATTGGAATTATAGTGTTACTAGTGGGCCCGGACGCGGCTACGCCCGCTTGAACTATACGATTATTTATTAAATATATTTATGAAATTATTTTCGGTTTTCAATAGAATTTGTAAGAAAATATAAGCCTAAATAATTAAAATAAGTTAAAAAAGAATAATAAGTGGAGATTTATTATTAGATAAAATATCTGAGTAACCAAAATTAACAAACAAAAGAAGTAAAAGTAACTAAAGGAAATTCTTTATATTAGAAAAAGTACCTAAAGTTTGCGGTGCGCGCGTACTAAACATTTTTCTATATTAAATAATTAATAATTTTTGCGAACAATATTAAATAAAATTCCAAATGATTAAAATTACGATATTTTAAGTGTATAACATCGGTATAGATAACTGAACTGAGATAAATTAATAAGTAGTAGTAGTAATAAGCAGCAAATAATTAAATAAAAATTAACAGTAATTCGAAAATATATAAATTTTACAAAACCATCAAAGTCATCTGCCCGTTCGCGTCGGTCATACTATACCTACCACTCGTAGGCTAGGTCATTCCGAATCACTGACATCTCCTTAATTATTTATTAAATTGTTATACAGTAAACCATCTTACGTATAATTTCCATCTAGATGAAATGCTAAAAGTGACTATTATATTTATTTTCATAAGGATGAATATCAAATTATAGAAATCATCTAATTTTTGTTAATGTATACAAATCTATATCGGCGCGCGCCATGTCTGCATTAAGCAAACTCACTTTGGGTGACGTTTTCTTAAAACAACAAACTTTGCAAGCCGTTGCTTAGCAACGCGTAGCGACCATTGTTATTAACATGGCGGAATAAATTGCATGTCAAATTAATTATTTTAATATATTGGTATATATCGAAAATATTACAAATATGAGGAAAAAAAAAGTATCCTATGTTCATCCCGGTACCCTCAAGTATCTCTATATGAGTATTTTATCACAATTAAATTAGCGGTTTGGCCCTGATTGCGTAAAAGACAGACAGACAGAGTTACTTTCGAATTTATAATATAGGTATGGATATGTGAAAGCTGCGTTGTTGCTAAATCACTCTTTAACTTTGATTTTGTGTTCAACTTTCAGAAAGGTAAAGGACACTAGTTTAAGACACTGCACTGCGAGGCATTGCGTTTTGAGTGGCGGAACTCAACGCCGCACTTTGTCTCGTTACCGGAGCGAGTAAACGAAAATATGTATTATTTCATTTCCTCCGGTGGGAATCAAAACTACAACCGTCGCGTATACAATTTATGTATATGTATAATAATATAGTATAATTTACCTAAAACTCCTCAACACAGTGGGCTGTGTGCCCAGCGTGACTTTTTTCTTATTAGCCAGAACACCCGTCTCTTGGTCCACAGTAAAGTAGAACATGGAACCGTCTCCGAGAGCGCACAGCAAGTAGCAAACACCCTCTAACACGCAGATCAGGAGGGAACGAGGGATTATCTCTGGAATATAGGTTTAATAATTTTGGTGATTGTTCTGCATAATAACACTTACTTTTATATATTTTTTTAGCTTGTCGGTGGATCCCGTACTTAGAAGGGTGGACAGAGGAAACCGAGTGTTACTACTAACTACTCGTTCTACATTTTTCGCTGAATTGGATTGCACTATCGTGTGACTGTAAACGAGACAGGTTGAACTTAAGGGAATGATTTTTTTTCAATATTTTCATTTCTTCGCCCTGGTATTGAGGAAAGCGCTTGAATTAAGCCACTCAAAACGCAATGCCTCCATAATTCGACAGAAAATGATGAACGGAGTGTATTAACACTATGTTCCCAGGTTCCCTCTGCCTGTCCTGCTATGTGCAGGATACAGCTGAACTCTAAAAAAACAATAATACAAGAGAAATATATGATATACCGCCAGATAGTCTCTCCGTGTGTAAGGGCTCCAGTGAGGGCAGTCTCAGCACTCGCACACTAATGTCCGTCCACAGACCCACGCCGAGCAGAGCTGACTCCCCCCCCGGGCCTAAGTCTAGACACGCCACTTCCTCCTCCATGCAGACTGATCTTTACCATAAATAAGGAGTTATTAACTTTTTTGTTCTTAGCTTCATGCTGTATCCTGCATATTATAATAGGATAGGCAGAGCATAGAAAAACTGGGAACCTAGTGTTAATACGCTTACATTTCACTTTTTCTACAAAATTCTGGAGCCATTTCGTGTCCTGGCAGAATTCAACGCAGCGCTGTTTCGACGGCAGAGCGTGAAAATGATAAAAGAAATATCCACAATATGTCGCGTTCGTAGTGACATTTTTGTGGCCGGCGTCACGACTGGTCTTTTTTAGTAACTTGTTTGCTACAATTATCTATGTTATTTGTGTCATCACTTATTGAGCACCGATAGATGACAGGAGACGCACGAGCACTAACACTTACTTGATCAAGATGAGCTCCCTGTTCCCGATGGCAAGCTGGTAGAGGCGCGGGCCGGCCGCCGCAACCGCGCGCGTTTCTGAGCACGCCACCACCGACACGCCACGCGCGCCGCCCACCACCCACTCCGCCGACAGGCCCCACGCGCCGCCCGAGCCGCGGGAGACGAGACGGATGCCCTCGTCCGTTACCTTAGGAAGCGAAAAAGAAAATAATTACAGTACCGTTTATTCGTATGTTGGTTAACCGAACGACCGCTTATCTAAACTACTGCCCACTCCGCTCGCGCATTTTTACTTGTATTTTACTAAAATCACTAGATAAATATTTAAATAGAACAATGTAGCAAACTATTTTCATCCATCGTAGTTCCTAAATACTTCCCCTTAAATGAATATTTAATTTTCTCACGCGGGATCGAACCTACAACCAGTCGATTTTGCATTAACACTTTGTGCCAATGAAAATATTCAATATTTCATTCCCTCAAGTGGAAGTCGAACTCGCGTTTATAATTGCACTACAAAAAATACATTTTTCCAATTATTCAAAATTTATTACGTTTAAAAACTTACTTGTATAAGTTGATCATGACAGACATTCCCAGTGAAGAATGTCTGTCGATCTGACACAAAGCCTTTGATTTCGGTCTCTTCCACTTCTTCGCCATTCAAAGTTAACACTCTGTTAATAACATACAATATAACAGATTTATTATAATTAACACTTAAATCAGGTATAGCATTACATTATTTAACCAAACAAGCAAAAAGTGTATTTTAGTACCCAAAAGTACTTAATTTAGTAATAATTAATTTCTTTATAATAATTAGTTCATGTTATGATAAAACATATTTTAGGTATGCATGTGTGTGACCTGGTCTGCCCCACAAAGGAGAGCACGAGGGTGTCGTGGTGGTTGTCTTGGGGCGCCAGCATGAGCGCCCACATGCCCTTGATGCCGGGCAAGTCGATGGAGGCCTGCTCCTGGATGCCGATGCCGTTGCGGATTATACGCAGTGAGCCCATCTTGAATGCACCTGGTGAGGGTAGAAATAATTAGTTTAATCCATAGGGGAGACATTAGAATACTCTGTATCTCTATTCATTGCTTTCAATCTTTTGCAAAATTCTTTCAAACTAAATAATTTAAATAGACTATTATAGGCACTTTTGATTGTTAAATGCACATATAAAAAAAAGCTACCACCGGTTCGTAAGGCAGTTCTGCAGAGAAGAGCCGGGAAGAAACTCAACAGTTGCTTTTTTCAATGTCAAAGGATTCCAAATGAAAATCCAGTAACAGAAGGAAACAATTTCTTATGTTAATATAACACAATTAATACAATGTAACACGATCGACGGATTTACAATGTCTATCCTATGCCATATAATATTTTCAGCGATTCTTATTGGTTCAGTAGAAATAGAAACAAATTCTTAACGAATTGGTAAAAAGACAACTGTCAACTTTTGGGTCTGTGCTTGTGATTTTTTAATAAAATTAAATGGGTTCGTCTGGGGGGTGTTGATAAAGTATTTTGTCTTGGGCGCGAGTAAAGCTCTCTACTCCACTATACATAGAGACAAAACAATAACAATCCACTCACCAGAACAAGTAATCAACTGATTTTGCCCCTGTCTCTCCAAATCCACCACACACATGTCCACAATGGGCGCCAGGCTGGTGAAGCTCTCCATGGGTTGGACGTACAGGCAGGACTCGTCCCGGTTAGCCGAAAGCTTGATAAGGGCAGAGTCTCCTAAGCGAGACCCTATAAACACCACACCGTTGTCCAGATACGTCATACATTCTGGTATTGGGATGTCACCTAGGAAATTAATAAGACTAAGTATAGTACTTACCTATACATACAGAGTGTTTTTGTCACCACCACTTTAAATGAAACCACAGTTTTAACTACACTATAAAAGCCTAATACAATTTTTTAATAAATCCCAAAAATTAAAAACAATTTTTTTTTTCAAAAGAAAAAAAAATCCTACATCTAAACTGTTGATGTATCTTGATTAACTAGATATGGGTTTGAAATATTTTACCCTTATCTGCTGTTCCCGTCAAAGAATTCCGCTTCCACTCTGTATAAAAAAAATTGAGGGCAGTCATTGCGCAAGGGCACAATGATACAGGTCGTAGGTGCGATTCCCACTCGAGGAAATTAAATCTTTAATATTTTCATTTTATTCAGGTAACGAGGCACAGCGCGTGTTGGTGTTGAGTATCGCAACTGAACACAAGACGATTGAAAGTAGGGAACAGAAGTGTTTATGGCAGCAGAGTGTCCTCACATTAGTTTCCCAAGTCCCCTCTACCTATTCTGCAATGTGTGGGCCTATTCTCGTATGTGTATCTGTAACCTGCTACTATGTTTCAATAAATATAACAAATAATTTTATTAGTAAACTATACAAACCTAAAAGTTCTACTTTCAAATCCTTCACAGACTGCATACCATCCATCTTCTCTTGCAGTTCCAGGAGTAGCATGAACAGTCTCCCCGCTATATCACCTAGTAAGTACCTCAGGCCACGGCTGTCTACTTGACAGTAACAGTTTATTGGTGTTAACTGAAATAAATAAAAATATAAGGAGCCCTTAGTCTGTTATTTCTTTTTTAATATGAGAAATGATGAGAGCTGAATGCTCTATATTGTTAATATAGAGTGTGAGTGTTGTTTTGTTAGTGTAGACATGATTTTTTTTTTAAGAAAATATCAAAAATTTACTGCAATGAGATTTCAATCCGCACCTCTCAAAACAGTCCAAGCTCTTTAATATGTATATAATTACAAATCTAATTGTATTTTCCTTGTGCAATAAAGCGTTTTTGATTGATTTGATTTTGATCACTGGGTACATCGAAACTGTCTTAAAAAACGTATTTTTTGTTGAACACTAAAACATTATAAAATTGGTTTTGATTATACAAAACGACAATATAATTAAATTACCTTTATCTGGGGAGGTGCCACTGCCACATAACTTTGCCCATCATGGTATACTATTGACTCTTGTCCTATGACAATTGCACCACCTAAAAAATAATGTATGTAAAAAAAATCCTTTCCTTTTTTTCTCACAGAGTACAAAGAGGATACATACATCTCACAGAATACATAATATTAACACACTATTTTCCACTTTCAGTGTCAATTTTTTAACATAATGCATTTTGAGAGGCATAAGTCATAATTCAACACAGCAGCTTGTCTATCAGAACATGAAAATGAAAAAATCATACTTTAAGTTGAAATGGAACCCACGGTGGGATAGTGTGTAAAGCTGATTTAGTTTAAATTTTATTCTTTACTTTTTTACTCAACATGTAGGAATTTAGCTCCAAAGAGCTACCATTTCAGTAAAGAAATTTTAAAAATATCTATTTAAAAAACATTATAATATATACCTAGTGGACTGGGCACTGGTATTAGTATGGAAGCTTCAGTTTCAACATTATCTTGTTTCCATGGCGCTTTTGTAAATTCTTTGTCCCTTAAGTTTATTTCATGTGTCTGGAAAAATATATGTATGAAAATAATGTTATAATCCCTTTTTTTCTGTGTTGGCAATATTTGTTATAGAAATATTATACCTAAGATTGATCTTGAGATACCATTCTCATTTATATATGAGTAAAAACAGCATGCTAAGACTAGAGAAAGATGAGTATTTATTAATTTGGCATTATATTCTTGAATGCAAGAAGTTAGCAGTGCTTAGTGCTCAACTGACTTGCTCAGAATGCCATAAATTAAGAAGCAGTTCTTACTGACTGTAAAAATAACCTAAAGTTTAGATTCTTTGAAAACAATTATATAATTAAAAAGCTTTATGGACCTTTAAGAAAATCTTGGTGTTTATTTCACATGTATCCATGACACTTATTTAAAAACTTAGGCACTCAATCTTCATAGACCCACACAAATATTTGAAAGTAATAAAAATTTAGTAATAATATATCACCTTTATATGCCTTCCATTGAGATCTTGATGAATTAATATCAAAGTAGGATTAGAACAACCATACAAGAATTCTAAATCATATACATTTAACTCTTCCAATCTGAAAACAAAGAAATTAAAGAACAATCATGTTTAGGCAAATGTGACCCAGTTTCAATATAACATATGTCAATCATGCAAAAGTAAATTGATATAAAAATTTATATACGCATGGCTTATTTATAGCTCTTAAATTTTAGCATGGGGGTTTAGAGGGAACCTAGTTTTAAGGCAATCTGATCCTCAATTTTCGAGTCATGGTGTGTAAATAAGCAGAAACCAATGCTGTCACAAGACAAATCTTGTTATGAGGTAAATAATGTAATACCAAAGAATCAAACCCACAACTATCATTATAACAGCCAGACACTGCCATTGCGCGACTATAGCCTTATATTAAAATCAGTTTAAACAATATAGAAACAATTTGATTCATTAACCTCAAACTAGCAGCTTTTAGCTCAGTAGAATCCTTATCTAAGGGTATTATTTTAAACAAACCATCATATAGCCTCAAACCAATCACTCGAGCCTGTGGGTCAATGACTGCAAGAATTCCATTCTCAGATGGTTTCCCAATTCTATCAGAAATATTTCCATGGGCTCTGGTAACTACTTCCAATTCACCCTTGGCATCTGTCCTCCATTCTAATATCATTGCATTATATCTGGCAGTTAATATGAATACTAGATCTTTATTTTCATACTGTAAAAAAAGATGTTTTATAATTTATTGCCCATTCTGTTTTTTATTATTGTTACTATAACTGAACACTAAGAATATATGGTATGTTTCCCCAATTTTGTCTATATCATTAGCTATACATGTAGTGTTTTAAATAATTATCGGTAGGTATTATTGTCCTTAGAATCCAGACATTGGGGCTGCCTTTTCCAATAACAACTTAATGCTTACTACACATTTAAAGTAATTTAACTATAGTTATACTAATATGCAAGATCACTCACCGGAGGTCTAAATAGTTTCATCTTAGCCACTTTGCCATATAAACCAACTTCTTTCATTGGCTTCAGTCCTTCTGGAGTGACAAGGTACATCTCTAATCGAGAGACCTTCGCCACGAGCAAATTTAAATCCGTAGGTGATGTGAAATTTCCTAGAATAGTAAATTCTTTGTAGCAAACATGGTACAATTTTATTTGTTTTCTTAATACTTTTGAGCATTTCCAATATGTTTTAAGAGGTTTTTTGAAGGGTCTTCTTCATTAATAGTAAATAATTAATTTCCGCTTCAACAAATGTAATGTTTGATCTCTTTGAAGCGAAACTGTAAACTGCACATTTATGATTATAATAAGTCTTAAAATTCCTAAATACATTGAATACATTAAGAAACAACAGATTGAGAAGAATATTTAATGCTATATATGAATATCAATAACAAAAATAATGATATTGGCTCAAAATAGCTTTGATTATATACTATTAGGCTTAACCTCTGAAACTACCTGTAATACATGCTGTAACCGCTGTCGGTTTCTGTGCAGTAACAACGTAATGATAAGCCATGACGATTTAGATATTGTATTATATATTGTAGACTATTTACAAAAAAATCCTTTTGTTTATTTCCTTTTCACATAATATAACATTGAAAACGGCTGTCGGCTCAGCGCCGCCTGTTGTGTTAGTGTTGTTTACACTTCTCTACGATTTTTTTGGAAGTACATCGATGTTAAAATGTCAAAAAATATTTTTATAGATTGTAAAATAATCTTTAGTATTTTTTTCTACTTCAATTAAATGTTACTGTAATAAAATTATTCATTATTACATTTTATGTGTCACAAATCTATGTTTTTAAAGAAAAATAAATGAAATATAAATTGTATAATGGACGTTTAAAAAAATCTATTATCGATTCTATGCTATTTTATGCGTTTATTTGTAAAAAATTGGTCTAATACTCATATTCTTAAAAAATCGTTTGAGCTACAATTTATATTTAAAACGGAGAAAATATTCGTCAAAATTATGCTAATCTATATCTATACTATTATATAGAGGGAAGATTTGTGTGTATGTTTGTAGTGAATAAACGTAGAAACTACTAAACCGATTTTAAAAAATCTTTCTCAATGGAGAAATAATAATCTCAATTTTCTGCAGGTCAAGAAGCAGGTCAAACTTTTGTAAATAAATTACTTCAACTTAAAACAAAGGGTTAAATTAAAGGCCACATAAAAATACATATGATATAATTTGTTTCTTCTTCATATATTCTTATTAATTAGAGCTATTTACAAATATTATAAGTCGAATAGAATCAGTCTTCACGGTTGGTAGGCGGTACACTCTCGAAAAGCACCTGAGTTAGGAATGTAAGTTTACCTATAATAAAATTACATTAATTATTACAATGAAGATAAGATTAAGCACGAATAATATTGTGTGTTGAGTAGCGGAACCTTAAGCCGCGCTTTGTTCTACAATGCGAGGGAAATAATTAAAATTTAAGTTATTTTAATTTTGAGTATTTTTTTAGCTTGATGCATATATTCCGCATAATATGCAATATGCAGAGGAAATCTAGTGTTAAGACACTCTGTTTTCCGAGCACCTCCCAATTTATTAGGACATTTTATTTTAAGAGCCGAAAACTTAATATTTACGTTAATTATAATAAGTTATTATAATTTTTTAAAATGATAGAAGTCGCGACAAAACAACATCTAAATTTGTTTATACACAATAAAATACTCACTTAACAAAGTAGTAGGCGTTTTCTTATAATACACAAACAGCGTATAGACTACAACGCCGATACAAATAAATCCTATCGCCATTAAATATTTGATAGACGGATCGTGTACTATTGGCAACACTGACAGAAATATTGCCACTAGCAACACAAAGCATGGCACTATTGTTGGGACTCTATAAGGCCTTGGTTTATCCGCTTCAGTTCTTCGTAATACTAGTAATGCTACCATAGCTAGGCCGTAGAAAAACCATAGGAACCAACTGGCGAAGTCTATTAGCGTTTTGATGTTGCCAACTATGATGAAAATTGAGGTTAACATTGCCTGTAACAAAAAATATTAAAAACATAAAGAGTATCAAATTATATACAGTGATGGTAGGATTTGAATCCACAATTGAAATCCTACCATTTTATATTTTGTTAAATGAATAGTATAAACAGAAATTATCACCAAGTTATCTTTCTCTTAGTTTGCTTATCTTTTATAATACCAGTCACATATTGGCATCAATAATTAATAAATCGACAAGAAATACACATTCTGTTTTATAAAATATATATTTAGAAAACATATGACAATTTGAACGTAGCGGGATTTGAAGACGAGAGGCGTGTTTTATGTTTTATATGCTTTTTAAATAAATATTTCTCATATGATTTCTTAACGATTTTTTTTAATAGTAAATTAAAAAGTAAATAGGAAAACTAATAATCAATTTTCTTTTCCAGCTCCACGCTGTATCCCGCATGTATCAGGGTAGGCGCAGATTTCTTTCTGCCGAATTTTCAAGACAGCAGGCCAGAGTAGCGTAATTCCACGGCACGTTTTGTCGTGTTATCAGAGCAAAGAAATGATGATTTAATAAAGAATGAATTAAATACATAACCTTAATTTTTTTTCAGTATTATCAATATACCTGGAATGCTACAGCCGGAGCAGGTGTTAACTTCTTCATGTTAACATAAGAGAAGAGTTCTAACATGTGTCCACCACGAGCTGCAGTGTAACAAACTCTGTAAATAAGAATGGAAGGTTCAGTACATTGTTTTTAGGGTGACAAAAAATATATTTAAGAAACACACACTGAAATGATTCTCATATGAATATATATTATTCGAATTTGGAATTTGAAAGTCCAAGCACTTAATTATACATATAATTTTAAAAACACTTTTCATACTTATGTTTAATATTATTACTAGATATAAAGCCTTCCATTAATAAGTATATATATTACCTGGTAATACCAAACTGCACACTCATAGCGCATCCAAACGTCGCAATGGCAACACCTAGCGGTATAATAAAACTAGCTGGACCTAATACTCTTGCACCGAAAGTTACAGCCACCGCGGGTACTGAGACCATTTCAGTGTAACTTAAAACTGACATATATGCGACGTTCATGAATACGTAGAGACCAGTTATGAGTGGCACTGCTATTGATATGCTGAGCGGGACGTTTCTGTGGGTTAAAAAGGAATATTGCTTAGTTTTTATTTTTTTGCGTCTTGGTCAGTCTTTATGTTTTATAATTATATATTAAAATTATAAATTATGTATTGTAAACCAAACCAACCATCTGCACGCTGTATCCCGCACACAGCAGGGTAGGCAGAGAACCTCGTGTTGAGATACTCCATTCCCCACTTTCCGCTGGAGTCTAAAGGCATTGAGTTTTAAGTGGTGGCACTTAACGTTGCCCTTTGCCTCGACACCAGAGCGAAGAAATGGAAATATAAATTGAAATAAATATTTCATTTTCTCGAGTAGGTATCGAACCCACAACCAATCGGTTTACAGCCACACTTATTTCCCCTGCGGCACGACTGGCCTTTATGTATCATAAAATGTTTTTTAAATAAAATGTTATGCTAGAGTAAAAAAATAGAAATAATCAATTACTCCAAGTGAAGATCCAAGAATCCACAATCATCATATTACTAGACGATGCTGTATCACTGAATAAAGTTGCCATTAATAAAAAAAATTAAATATATTTAGTATAAAAGGGAAAGTGATGATTTCGCTGTAATTTAAACATATATAACACATAAAATTCATCGGTTTATAAAAACTAAAATAGATCTTACACGCCAGGATTAATAATTTCCTCTGTGACAACAGTCACACTGTTCCAGCCATCATATGCCCATAGTCCAGAATATAACGCAAGGGCAACACTCCCGGCTGTGGTGGCACTACCTTCAAAACCTTTATTTAAATTTTCAGTGTTACCTGTAATTAATAGTAAACATTATTGGATTTACATTTATGTAATGTATGTACTATAAATTTAATATTCACTAAACTTATTTTAAAAAATTATATTTGAATTATTATATAAAATTCAATAGCTATTTTATGCACGGGATGCAGAGTGAAGATGTTTTTTTTAAATTATTGTGGTCAAGCAACAAAATATTATTACCTCTGGCTATTTCATATATACCTCCTCCAATAACAACAAGGCAAGTAAACACTTTACACACTCCAAATACATTTTGCACTTTTACAAAGAGTTTCACACTAGTTATGTTGATGTATGTCATTATAACTGAAAATAATAATTAAAATAAAACATAAAATATACAAAAAATCATAATTATTTGGAATCAATATAAAAATACATATTACGGCCGTTATGGCGCAGTGGCAAACGCGAGGGTTGAAAGTTTGATTCCTAATTGGGGAAACAAATAAACAAATCATTTCTTCGTTCTGGTTCTGGAGAAGACAAATCGTGGCACAGGGCCAGAAGCGTTCCACTGTTAATGCTAAAGGTTGCGAGTTTGAGTCCCACTGGATGAAAAACACTTTTAATATTTACATTTCTTCGCTCAGTTAAAGCGGAAACAAATTCGGAACAAAGCTCGGCGTCGAGTTCCGCGACTCAACAAGCAATAAATTCGCTTGAAAAATGGGGAACAGAAGTGTCTTATTGAAAATATAGTAGTCTTAACAATAGGTCCTAGGTGCTTTGCACAGCATATGATCAGGATGAAACTAAAAGATAATTTAAAATATACAAATTTATTGTTAAAAAAATAAAACACAGATCAAAATATAAAAAGTATTTACTGAATCTTAATTATCTTTGTTACTTACAATCTTTAAAACTACTTATTATTTAAAACTACTACAATAATTAAACTAATAGGCTATTTTAACTTCCATATTGTTGTATGGGTTTGAAGTAACAATATTAATATCTTTTAGCAATTTAATGACCAAGTAGTTTTTTTCAGTTATTAGAATATAGCCGCTTGAATCCTTATTTAGCTTTTCCTGCATAAGTTGCTGTAAAGAACAATAAACCCAATAAATCTTCAGTGCATATAATTAAAATGTAACTGATTGCTAAAAATTTTTGTTGTTATGGAGTGACAAGATAAATGAGCGTACAGGCTATATGACTGTGCATTTGAATTTTAAGTACAGTTTTTCACTGCTGTACCATGCTTCATAGGAGGGTCGGGAGAGGGAACCTAGTGTTAACAGACTATTTCTCGCTTTGCACAAATTTTTTGGGATATTTTGAATAGAGGAGCTCAATGCCACACTTTGCTTTCTTACTGGACAAAACAGAAAGCTATTGCTTTGCTTTCTTACCAGAGCAAAACAAGCAAGCTATATAGGATTTAAACCCACAATCACATTTAGTCACATGCTTTCACATTGCACCACTTCAGCTATACATAACTTAAGCCATATATTCCCATTAATTTCATATTTTCACTATATCTAAGATCACTGATGTAATATATAAATAATTAGTTATACAGAACATACTTACTCCCATAATATCCGTTATAGAGTCATACTCAGTTGGAAATAGTGATTGTATTAGTCCATGCAGTTCAGTTTTTAACAATTGAAATGTTTCTTTGGCTTTCTGAAAATGTTCAGGTTGTAATTTTTCTTGTACTATTTTTGGTTTTGAGAGAGCTTCTTCAGCAGTTTTCACAAGATTGGATAATCTTAAATAGTGAGTAATAAATAAGTTATATGTTAATTATTTAACAATTCAATAAGCAACAATAAAATATATATAAAATCATTTATTTTAAAAGTATAATACAGTAATAAGAAAAAATACCTCTGTATTTCTTTGTCAACATCACAAATAGAGCCACGAGTGAATGCTGAAAGTTCCTCAACTTGTTCAGTCTTTATTTTAATTTCAGCAAGAAATTCAGTGACTATTAAATTTTCGTCGGTTGGTATTAGTGTATTAGAATTTTGAATTTCAGTAGCCAAGCCATCCACATATGATAAAGCGTTATTACCAACATTATTAGCCGAATCCAATCCGGGAGTATTTTCAATAATGTTACACGTATCAAGGCATCGTAATTGAAGTCGTTTTATTTCCTCTGATAAACATTCTATTGTTTCTGTGTTCATTGCACTCGACATCGCGTACTGTTTCAGTTTGTTGTTATCGTTTGTAGTACGAAAATCTTTTGTAAGCTAATAAAACACTTTTCAACCAATATATGCACTATAAAGTTACAAATTCAAAATTTAACGAGCAGCAAGAATAGCGTATTATTTCACTGATTACTCTGTTCTGTTTCTCATTATATTGTTATATGTTCCTCGCTTCGACCGCTCACATTTGTAACTTGACAGCTGACATATGTGGCGGTTATAAAGATTGATTTCAAAATCGTTTGACGTTTATATGTAAACTAGGGTCGTGCCTTACAGTAATAACGGTCTTACGATAAATTAATATGATATTACTTACAAAGTGCAGCCAACGATCCAAGTTTGATTGCAGTTCTTTTATAATGAGGTTCTAACTCTGTTGTAAAAGGCTGTATGGCGTATTCTGCGAAAGTCATCACAATGATGGCTACTTCAGCTGGTCTCAAAATTACAACATATATCCAAGCACATATAAAAGATGGCAACGGTCCCCAAAATTTGTGAAATTTTCCAAACGCTGCTTGGAAATAAGAATATTCAGCTCCAGATTTTCCGAGAACTGTTCCTAATTCGGCAAATGATAGTGCTCCTAAAATGAGTAGAAATTATTTTATATTTTTAAAAATATTTTACATTATATTTATTGTTTTTTTTTTATTTTATGATAATGAATAGGTATCTTACCTACACCCACCTAGTAAGGATATTATTCCAGATACAGCCCAAACAATTAGGCACAAACCAACAGAACCAGAATGCTCTAACGCTGATGCTGGAGATACAAATATTCCTGATCCAATCATTACTCCTAAAATTAAATTAACTGCAGAAAATAATCCTAATTCTCGTCTTAGTTGTACATCGTTTCCTGATGTTTTATCTAATGCTTCCAGCTCCTTACTTGCCATTTTCGTTTCTGTAAAAAAAAAAAGATTTGATTTATTATTACTTTAAAAAAAGAAAACTTTTTTTCAAAACTTTCGAATCAGACTAAATGCCTTTAAAGGGGATTCAAGTTTCAAATTCAATTTCAAGGGGGTTTCAATTTCACATAAAGGATTCAAGATATACATACATACATTCGTCAGCAGCCATAATTTTTCTATACATTTTTAAGGCTACTTCTTTCGACTTCCCAATCTTCACATTATATCCCGCATTTAACAGATTGATATATTGCGTGTTGAGTGACAGAACTCAATGCAGCGTTTTGCCTTGTTACCAGAGCAAGGAAATAAAAATATTTAAAAAATCGTTCCCTGGAGAGTGTATCAAACTCACAACTTTCGCTTTGACAGTTACACACTGCACTACTGCGCCATGAATGTCTTAAGTACTTTTTTTTTCACTTCACGCTGTATCCCGCACACAGCAGGGTAGGCAGAGGGAACCTAGTGTTAAGTCACCCGTTTCCCACTTTCTGTCGGATTCTGGAGGCATTGCGTGTTGAGTGGCAGAATTCAACGCCGCGCTTTTCTTCGACACCAGAGCGAAGAATTACAAATATATGCCTTAAGTACTATAATTAATATACATTAAATAATCAATGTTATCGGCTAATTAATCAACTTTATTTAAGCATTTCTATTGTAAATTAAAAAGAGAAGTCTTATGTTTGAGTCGTATCATAAATAAATTCCATCATATACTAAATCAATCATTATGTACAAAAGACGTAATAGAATCGTATTAATGGTGAATGAACTTGAAATTACTGTCAGCGTTATCAGGATTACTTATGTTCCACGTGCGATTTTTTGATTTCAATCTATTATGAACCATATTACTTTATCAGTAGGTGTACTTCTAAATAATTTAAACATAATAAAAACTTGAGAATTAACCCTTGCATGGCAATGAGGTCAATAATATTACCGGTATTCGAATCATACAGGAAAGGCGGCACTTAGTACCAATCAAGAAAATTCGGCGGACTCTATTGAGAATCTAAATAGCGTTCACCGAAATTGAAAAACTGAATTAGATCGAAATTAAGAGTGTCGACTTTTGGTACATCACTATTTTGTACATCCGCTCTTATTAGGTAATAATTTCATAAACATGTTAAAATAATCTTTTGTGATAGAGTTAATTTAAGAGAAACACATTTTACTCCATTCAGGATTTATTGCTTGTTAAGAAACGTCTGCACTTACCTACCGGCAGAAGAAAATGCCCAGCGAATATCTATTAATGGAAATATTAAAAAATCGGTTTTAATTATTAGTTTTCAATTGGTCTGAAAAATTACAGCTGCGATTCGATGACATATAGTTACTTATAAAATTAATTGGATATATCTTTTTTAAAATAACTTTATAGGTAGCGTTCTGATTATACTTACATTAGAGTAGCTAATAAAATAATACTTATAAATAAACATGTGTGAAAATAATGATATTCTACGACAGATTAAAATCATTTATTATTATTTTCAGTTTCACGCTGTATCCCGCATAGAGAGTCCGGGAACTTTGTGTTAAGATACGCCTTTCCCATTAAGACGGTTTTCCACTTTCCGATGCGGAACTCAACGCCGCACTTTACCTCCTTTCCAGAGCGCGTCTATAGTTTCACACTTCACTGTGATATAAATAGTTTATATAAAGTCATTAAACATGAATTAGCATAACGTACACGTGTAAATAAATTAATCAACAAGATCACTGACGACTTTAAGAGATGAATCAACAATTATAAACACTATATTGGATGACAATTACTTATCACAATCTTAATATAATTATGTATTTAATCGATGAGAGCTGAATTGAATATTTAGACGATACATAGAAGAATGAAGAACTATCATATGAAGAACTATTAGTAACTTCGACACAAATTTAAAACGGTAAAATTTAATTTTGTGCAGTAGAGTATCGCAAGAAGAAACTGCTGTCAAAATTATACCCATAAGCAACGTGCTTAGTTACCAGAGAACTGAGACTGGAAATCGAATCCACAGCCGTCGCGTTTACAGCTTCACGCTGTATCCTGCACACAGCAGGGTAGGCAGAGGGAACCTAAAGTTAAGACATCGTCCCCCACGTTCTGCTGAATTCTGGAGGCATTGTGTGTTGAGTGGCAGAATTCAACGCCGCGCTTTGCCTCGACTCCATAGCGAAGAAATGGAAATATAAACGTAAAGAAATATTTCACTTGCGCTGCGCCACGAAGACCTAATACTATATAATATTTTATACATTTCTTATATTTGTACACTATTTATGTGGTATTTACACAGCAGCTATAAGATAGTACGGAACTGAACCGTTCGTTGATTATTTATAATTAAGACAAATGACTCATCGTGTTAGTGTTCTAACAATAATGAAATTATGATAACACTAACATGGACTTATGTAACTTTTGGCTTAAGCTTTGTTTACATATTATTTGTGGTCGGTGACATTTTATTTATCTATTTTTTTTTTACATAATCTGTCTAATTTATTAAAAACCTAGCGTATTACATTAATCTTTGGTCTTCGTCTGAAATCAATATATTTTTCTTCTTTATCAGAAAGAATGTTATGATATTTTAACTACATGTATTCTCCACTCGCCTCGGACAATTTCTTCACTTTACTTACTTATTTCATTATTTTTATATCAATTGAGCCAATTCGTGTATGTTTATACATAAGTATGTATGAGTATTTGAGTAATAAATACCAAACTTTTTAATAGATAATGAATATTTGAATTAGCAACAGAATTATTATTTGCAGGAACACCAAGTAGGTATTTAATTTTTTTACTTTTTTATCTTGAATAGAAACAGATAAACGTTTGGGCGTCACTATCCTACAATACTTATATCGGATGCTTTTTTTGTTTTCTATTACATAAATTGTACAATTATAATTAATTAGAGGACGTCGTGGCGCAGCGGCACAAGGGTGTGACTGTAACGCGACGGTTGTAGGTTCGATCCCCACTCGGGGAAGTGAAATATTTCTCTACGTTTATATTTCCATTTCTTCGCTCTGGTGTCGAGGCAAAGCGCGGCGTTAGTTCTGCCATTTAACACGCAATGCCTGCAGAATTCGGCAGAAATTGGGGAACGGAGTGTCTTAACACTAGGTTCCCTCGGCCTACCCTGCTGCGTGCGGGATACAGCGTGCAGCTGCGTGCTTTTTTTTATGATTAAATATAAAATTAAGTAATTCTAGACTTTAATTTTAAACAGATCTGTACGTGTAAATTTTTTTGTTGATATTTCAAAGTAATGTTTTTGTTACTAAACCACACGGTGGACTTAAGACTATTTGAATGGGCACTATACTATGGGGATGGGCATGGATCACCCAGCCCCCCTTATTCATGCGCCCATGGCCATCGCGCTTATAGACAGACTGTCTCTCCGCGCCATGGCGGCCATATAAAAGATAGACGGCGGCGGTGTAGATTTAACTTTAGGATTTTTCTTACTTTAGTATTAGGTATTTTTTTCCGAATGAACAATGCGCATAAATTCCAAACCTAACTTCAGAGCGTCCATAACTTGTCAACCGTACTGTAGTCTAATCGGTGCGTATTTAGGCGTAGTATTTTTATTCCTCATTGACCAGTGATAATGTGGTTTGAATTCATTTTAGCTGGCAGCTAAATGAGGAAGCACGTTCTTTTATTTATTTTTCTAACGTCGCGTCGTATATAGATAGTAGATATATAATGATATTAAGCGTGAAATTAAATATATATTACAATATTGTTGTTTTTTTTGTTAAATAACGGATTTATTTCAATAGCTGTTTTAGATTTCAGATGATAATTATTATTAAATAAAGATTCTTTCAGTATAATATCAAATTACGTAGCCACTTACACATAAAAGTAAAATGTATATGAATTTTGGTCTTCATTAAACAATTTTCATATTATAATCTAAAGAAAAATAATATTTTCAAAGAATATTCCTACATACTGTTATCCTATAATTTATTACAAAGAGTACACGTACTACTTATCAAACAAGAAAACAATTAAAAACGAGCATAATGATGTAAAATGTTTAAAATAATTAAACCTGTGTAAATAACATGGATATATTCGTACATATTATTAGTTATCATTAAAATAAACATTGTAATGATATTTATTTTGACATTTACCTACTCCAATTTTATAAAGCTCCTGGATTAGTTCTATTGAGTTTGTTATCAGATAGACACCTGAGTCAACAGGAAATGAAAATTGGAAATGAATATTTTCATCATCTGAGCGAGAGAGATGCTGTATCCCGCTGTTATTTTGTTCATAAAAAAAACAAATATAATATTAAAATGAATAGAAAATGTTAAGGATAAAATGACCATACTGTATAAAGAAACTTTAATAACCGTTTAGCTTAAAATTTGCAACATAAAACAGTTTTGTTTTATTTTTATTATTATCTTTTCCTTATTGATGGTTCATTGTTAGATTAGTATAATAATGACATGAATCTATTCAACCAAAGAATATGCAAAAAATTAAACGAAATTAATCTATTAACCTAATTGGTTTCAATTATTGGATAGTACCAAAAAAAAAATATTTTCAAATTTCGTAATGTCAAGCATTTCACGAAATTTCAATATTTTTATAATGTCGGGTGTACACATCGCAGGAATTGACTGTGAACGCGACAATTGAGGAACCACAGGACAGTTGAGGAACAAGAAAAACGCGGCGTTAATTTCCACCTGCACCCTATACTCTACACCCAATGTCAAAAATTGGGCGGAAAATGTTGAATATAGTGTCCTAACACTCCATTCCCTTTATCTACCTTGCTATACGCGGGATGCAGTCCAGCATGATGGTAAAAAGAACTTTAATTTTCAATGTAATACAATATTTTTCATTTCTTCTCTCTGGTGTCGAGCCAAAAGCGCGGCGTTGAGTTCCGCCAGTACCAGTTCCGCTCCAGAATTCGACAGAAAGTGGGTAACGGAGTAACTTAACACTAGGTTCCCTCTGCCTACCCTGCTGTGTGCGCGATACGGCTTGAAGCTGAAGCTAAAATAAAACTAGTTATATCGTGTTCATTAATACGCTTAGTTACTAATGTGGCTATTAAAATTATTGTTTACTATTACATATATCTATATATAGAAGCGTATTTTGTTCTATTAAAATAATGAAAACTGGTTAAGTAGAGTGGTTGGTTAATTGGATGGTTCAATTATGTAATTGTTTCTCTGAAACTGACTGGTACCATTGTTACTTAATAAGTATATTAGACATAGCTGTGACATTATGAGAATTGTATCTACAAAAATATTACTTAAATTCGCATTATTAGTGCATATTTTTTTTGGGTTTTTTATGCTTCAAGTGTTACCACCCTGATATTCCGAAAATATCAGAGTGGTAACACGCAGTTCTCCATTTTCCATACAAGTTTGCGACAATTCTTGCTATGCTAGAGCAGTGAATCGAAAATAATTAATTCTGTCTAATGGGATTCGTATCCACAAACATTACAAAAGCCAGACGCTTTTCCATTACGCTACGATTTTCCCTAAGGCTCTAGAGCTAACATATTAAAGAAATAAATATAATTAATTATATTTATACATATCAATATGACCCTATATCTAGTAGTAATATTTATATAGCCTAGATTAGGTTTATACAACCAGTTTGTATAAGAATGCAATATGTGTACAATTTGACAGATAAGAACTGCTCAACTCGACACTTAAATGAATTGATAATAATAGTATTTTCGTAAATATTGGTTAACTAGCTTTATAATTAATATTATTTAACTTGAGGCCAGTGGTGGCATAGGGGCACAAGCGTACTTGCGGTTGTAGGTAGGGTGTACAAATTATGGGTTCGATTCCCACTTGAGGAATCTAATTATATGCAGTGATGAAGAAATAAGATAAAAATGTCTATCAGTAAGTATAGGTCGTTTTTGTATTTAACTAAAAAATCTGAACTTGAATAGTAAGCACAAGGATACCTAATAGGTACCTAATACAACTAAGAACGAAATACATCGTCAAATCAAAGTAAGCGGTCCAGAGTACATACAGATAGGTAGGTATTCGAGGACCTTTAGGTATCCGAGGACACCAACTCTCGGTCTCAACTATGCGGCCTCAAATATTTTAAAAATATTTTTTACGTGTTGAGCGGCGGAACTCAACGCCGAATTAATTATTAAAATGTAACATACTAGGTTCTGGGTTGGATTCTCGATCGAGGCAATGACAAATTTTCATTTTCTCGCTCTGGTAAGTCCGTTGAGTTCCGCTACTTAACACGCGATGTCTTCGGAATTTGACGGAAACTGGGGAACGAAAATGTCTTAATGGAAACGGAGTGACTTAAAACTAGATGCCCAGGTTCCCTCTGCTATGTGTAGGATACAGTCTGAAGCAAAAAATTAAGAATAACGTATTTTTTCAGTAAATATGTGCTATTACAAATTTCAAGTAATAAAGTAATAAAATAATGGTACGACTTTTTGTTTAGTTTTTCAAGTTTCATTAATTGTTTATTAATATTATCCGTTAGTTTTATGTTTTAATTTTGAGGGATAGGTAATTGGTATTGTTTTTATCTTTCATTAATTAAGAATGAACAATATGAATAATAATGAGTGCGATAATACCCGCGTCAATGCTAAACTTTTTCTATAGTAAGTATATTTTTTACAAAAGTATACAATTGAATAGCTAAACAGTGTTTTATTTGTTTGAGTAAACAATGACTAACGTGTTGTCATTTTATCAATTTTCTATCAAATCTCATCACAGATGATTTCATTCAGTGTTATTATAAATAACGTAACGATATTCGGATTGTTATATTTTATTTTTTTTCAGCTTTACGTTATATAGCAGGGTATAGCAGGGTAAGCAGAGAGAATCTAGTATTTTTTTGGGCATTAAATGTTGAGTGCTTTGTCTTGGTATCAGCGAAGAATTTAAAATATAAAATAAATCATTAGTTCGTGTGGGAATCGAATCGACAAGCGTCGCTTTACAGTCACACGTTTATGCCCCGGCGTCGCGACGACCTCTCATACGATCTGTAATATTAGGGTTCCGCACCTTTTAAAGAAAAAAAGGAACCCATATACACTAACAATTTCCATGATGATGTGAAATTTTAAACCATAACTACACATATCTTACAATATCTACATATCTAAATACAATTTGGGACGACAATAGGTACTGTATTTATGCAATTATCTTAATGATAAATCCAATGATTCAATAACTAATTGATATATTAATGAGTCATTTTTATTTATCATCAATTAAAATTTTGCCGAAGATTGTCCATTTAAAATGAGCTTTTTTAAGTCCCATCAGAGTGACAGTTTTTTTTTTTGAGTTCACTCAAGAAAGCCGCATAGGGCTTTTAAAAATGTAATGCAAATTTGCACTAAATATATAATAACGTTAAAGAGTTTAATTTAAAATGGTTTTTATAAATAAATCGTCAAAATAATGTTTGCATCGAATACGACGTGCGTAGCAGATGTTAATGACCGAGGCACGGATGCACTTGTGACGTAGTACGAAGGACGGCTGTTAAAACAATGGGGCTAACAATTTTTATATGTATTTTTAAAAAAAAACCTTTTAAGATAACAAAAAAGGCTTAAAATAAGGCTAAGGCTTAACGTTGAAATTATAATTGAATTCTTACTGTTAACAACAGTAAAATATGTTTTATGCATAATGTTCTTAATTTTTTTAAATATTTTATTAATATGTATTTTTAAATGTATGAATATTTTTAGTGTAATGTTGTTATTTAAAAATATAATATTTTTATCGCTTAATCTTGATTTCGCTGATTTACAAACATCTTCCTTATAAAAAAATAATATTTAAACACCCCATTATATAAAGCCTTTCATTTGTTTACCAGTTTGGTAGACTATTGATATCATTTACCAATACTTTAAGAGTAATTTGTGTACTTCATAAATAGGTACTCATTTCGTGACATTGGGTTGATAATTAGTAGGACATTAGCGATGCAATAAATGTTCTATTGTCATGTCTAAAAGCTATAAATTAATGACAAGTGACTTTGTACTTAAACAATTTGGTCTTGCAGTAACTCCTTAATGAAAACAATACTCTCTTGTCGAAACCTTATGGTTTTGAATAATTTATATAATTTTTGTCAGATTGTTTAACTCTATGATTAAGCTAGCAATATGCATTTAAGGAAAAGAAACTTAAGTGATATGTAAAGTAAATATTACTTTGTAAGTAAATATATAGAAAGAATTATATATCTATATAATTTTTTCTATCTTCAGCAGGTGTTTTAATATCACGATGCAAATAGAGAATGAAAAGCCGGTGTACCCAATTGGTCAATTTTTGTAGTGATAGTAATTGCTAATACTACAATATTATAAAGCTAAATAGTTTGTATGGTTAAACCCGCCAATCTCAGAATATATTGGTTCGAATTCAAAAAGCTATTCGTGTTGGATAGACCATTTATCAAGGAAGGCTGCATTAAGCATCAACACAACCCACTGGACCTGCAGTCAGAGTTAGCACGGACGCTTCGAATATGTTATAACATAAGACTCATGTGTCATGTCATCGTTATTCTATTCGACCACGTGGACGAAGCTGCAAGTAAGTTAATAATAAATGAAGTGTTACAATATAACCATCGGCTCTTATACTATCAGATAACCTTAAATACTAAATCTTTAAATAAGCACAAGTTGTAATAAAATAAGTAAAAATCCTATTAAAAATTTCGTTAATACGCCACGACGAATATCTGAATGTACTTGCTTGAACACTTCTTCTTTTGTTTATAAATACATATTTCGTATTCAATTTCCAAGTACAGCGATACAAATAAACCTGACACTGCATACTGGCGGAACTGACACAGCGTGCAATTTTAATGGAATATTCATTTATAATATGGAGTTTTATTTTATTTTATTTCTCTCTTCACGTTCGTCGAATTGCATTTTAAATATTTAATTTTAGTTTTTATTTTATTTTATGAATTCTTGTACGTTATTCATTTTTTTTATCTTTTGTTTATTTTAGAGTCATTGTTGGGTAACGGAATGGTACGCTTCAGTGGTTTTTTTAAATAAAAAGTAGGACATGTTTTAAAAACGCCAGGGTATTATGTAAATATTAACTTCTAGGCTGCATGTTACACAAGCCTTCGTCTTCCTTCTAAGTATTTAATATGGTTAAATTTATTGTCACTGCGCCTATTTGTCGCTTTCGCGTGCCATTTTCTAGGGACTTGAAGTAGAAATATTTATTTAAGTATTTATAAATAAATACTAATATTTCATGTTTTTATTACATTAACATTTTTGAGGCCACTTGTGACCCAGGGGCACAAGCGTGCAAATGTAAACGCGACAGATTGGTGGTTCGATTCCCACTCGAGGAAATGAAATATTTAATATGTGCATTTCTTCCCTCTGGTAACGAACCGAAACGCGGCATTTAGTTGCGCCACTTAACACGCTATGCCTCCCTAGTCCTCCAAGTGTTGTAATGAGTTAGGTTCCCTCTACTTACAAATACAGCAAACTCACAGACACAGTGTGAAAAAAAACATTTAAATACAATTTCTGTTGCAAGTAAATGCTGTACTAAGCCTTAAGTATATAAATGCTCTACATTAAAAGGTTAAAAAATAATGTCTTAAACGTTATCTTATCAGATGGCTTGTATTTGATTGTAATATTTTATTAGTTAAGTTCTTTACTGTATTTCAACGAAAACCGTATTTGATTTTGTGATATGAATATCTCAAGGATGATATATGTAGGTGCAAAGTCAAATATATATATATATAATTTAAATATTAAATAAATAAATCTACGAGGAAAAGCAGCGTCAATTATTGTAATTGCTCTAAGAATTGTATGTTATATAGTTTTATGTAGTACTAGCGGCCCACTCGCGGCTTCGCCTGCGTGAACTACGTTATTATTATAACCTATAAGTGACGTCCATGCAAAATCTGAGACTCCTAGCATTAGTAGTAACGAAGTTTCATACAAACTTTCAACTTTGGGGTTGAACCTTAGAAGTCGAATATTACAAATTCCCGTCTCAGCGAGCACCTACGTCCTATAAGTAACTCCTATAGAAACTTTCAGATTCCTAGCTCTGGTAGTTTTTGAGATTTCGTGATGAGTGAGTAGTGACCTTTCGATTTTATATATATATAGATATATACTTTTTTGGAGTTTTGATCTTTTTTCAGATATGATTTTGTGGGCTTTGGATTATCTTAACCATCTAGTCCAGCTACAAGGCAACTGCACTATGATGGTATCATTATTTTATTTTTCACAAAAATGTCCTATACATATGAATATTTTATAAATCCAATATTTTATAGTCCAATAAAAATAATAGAAATTCCATGTCTCAAGATAATTCACAAAATAGGTCAACGTCTCCCAGACTGTAAATAAAGTCTTAAAATATACCAGTCAGCCTTTGTTGGCTTCCTCAATAACATAAGGATATTTTTGCACTGGCAGCTATTTCGTATATTTTACTTTTGGTCGGATTTATGTATAGATTATATTCGAAAATGTTTCGTTTAAAAGCGTGGGATATCATACACGTGTCTCGATATGTATCTAATCTAGAAGTTGGATATGAGATAGATTTTTTGATGATGGGTTCATAAATTAGGCAGCGCTACTATGTATTACTTTTGTTTGAGAAAAGAAGGAAGGAAACCTTTGTTCTCATTAAGTCACTTCCTTTCCTCACTTTCCGGAGAATTCTGAAGGCGTTAACGCCGCGATTTGCCACATTACCAGAAATTGAATGAAATCTAGAATCGTTGCGTTTACAATCGATCGCCCTCATATGCCCCTGCAATTATATATAGGTGAATATAATATATTTTTATTCTGTTAGCTAAAATGACATTTTTTTTATTAAAAAAAGTAAATATTCTTAGGTATTTCAAAAATTTATAAATCTCTCACATTGAATTTGTCCCCAAAACATTCAGTAGCTAATGAGTTAGAAAACACGATAAAGTAAATCATAGAAAAATAATTTTAATATTTTTAACCAAATAAGGATAAAAGATAACACAGACTATTTACGTAAAAATGTTCTTGGCTTAATAAGTGACTTCGCTAGTACGTATTATGTATCTTTATGGCTTTTGTTTACGTTTGTACCGACATAGTGCACTTTGCATGCACTGAACGTGTGGGTATTAACTAGATATTAAGGTATCGTTTTTAGGGCTCCGTACCTTCTAAACAAAAAAAGGAACCCTTATAAGATAACTATTCTTTACTTTGAGATCATTCTCAAGATCGACCAATTTCGTCTCTCTACCTCCTATTCTGATATGCGGAGAAAAGCGTGTAGCTTTTTATAGGATGTAAATGATTTTTACGTAATTGACTAATACATATTTTAGTCTTTAAAGAAATTAATAGGAACAATCCAAGATATATTTTACAATGTTTTGCTGAATCACAGTAATAATATTGAAAAATGTTATTAATTATTTTTATGACACCTGCTACTATTTTTATCTCTGGGTGACCTGAGAGTTTCTGTAATAATTATCATATAATAAAAACATAATGAAAATAAAAAAAAATCATTCTTAAGAAAAGCGTCTTCAGTTCAACTCTTATTCATATTTTTCGCTATGAAATTTTAAGAAAATTTGTCGAGAAATAGAGTATGGAATATCTCACTGGACTGGCTGACGCATGTTGCAGAATAGGCACAGAGGGTAAAAAAATAAATGATCAATAAGAAAATACAAACTACTTAATATGTATCTAGCCCACACAAGCATGTGACAATTGCACCACGTGCTTATTTAAATTAAATAAAATCTTTAAATAAACATATGGAGAATTAGTTAAGCCGATGAGTGTATACAACCTCCATCGCATCGAATTATGAATACGGCTTGAATTACGTTTTGGATTTAACGCTTTTTTTTATATGTAGGTTTTTTGGTAAAGATTAAATATCAATTATAGTTATTTATTTTTTAATTGTTCTACAATAGTTACATTTAAAAAATACATAAAGATACTACAGTATGACTAAAACTGTCTTATTTCTATAGTTACAGTAATTAATTTTGATTCAAGTAAGTTTTAGGTTTTACCGAAGCATTTTTTAAAAAAAAAAACTTAAATCTGTTCAAATGTAAAAATTAGCGCGAACTTTTCATTTATAAAAATAACATTCTTCTTCACGACGATCACATTTTATTGAATAAAACTGCGACTCACCTTGGCTATTCTTTAAAAAAATAGAATAGAAGACCGAAGATACTCCAAAGAATAAAATACTTCACAGACACATTATTAGATAAAGAAAATATATAAAAAGATTTACAAATACGATAATGCGTAGAACAGGAGGAAACAATAAATACCGTGCTCTCACGACGAGAGGAGCGTAGAGACTGGTGTGAAATTGTAAATATCGCAGAACATAGCTTCATTATAGTAGCGTATCGGGTGTTCGATAACATATCGATGGGTTGGGTGATAAGGCCCAAATAAACCTGCGTCCAACATAAATGTAATGATAACAAATTAATAAAATATATTTACTATTATTACTTGAAATATTTCTATTATTACCATTAGTAAGCCAAGTTTTGGCAAAGGTCTGTTCCAAATTCTTTTAATCTAAACTATTATAAGTTTTCCTTGACCACAGACATTTATTTTAACAAATAACAATAAGTTTAAATCAAAGTAAGAGGTTTTTTAAAGTGACTTTATTAAAACCTCTTAATTACAAATAAGAAAAATAAAATATTTCATGAAATATGTAAAGTTACTAGCTTAATTTTCTTTCTAATTGTAAGGAAAATTACAAAAAAATATACCAGTACCAGTACCAATTGCACTGGCTGTTTCTATAGTTTAAAATTTTGTTAGAGGAAATCGTCTTAATAAAAATTACTGATATAATTTATATAAGATCATTTTATTATTAGGTTTAGGCAATTACATTATACCAAATCCACGACAGACACCACCGTAAGAAGAGTAGTTTCGTAAGAAAAGTAATTGAAGGAAAAAGATACTATATAGTACTATTACTGCCCAGTAGTGTAGGGAAGGTAAATATTAAAACTCTTCCTTTAAATCTTCCTGCTTCGTCAAAGCTACTGGCTCAGAAAGTTATAATTTGGAAAGTAAGGAATTTCCTATAAAGTTTCCATTTTAAGTCTCAAAGTGCATACAAGCAAAGTAGCAGGCTACGCGAGTAGTGTTATTACATGGTGTTTAGCGGAATAAATGAAAATATCCTTGTTGATATTTTGTTTACAGTTTGATACCCAAAATTTAATAATTTACATCAATTAATTAACTTGTTATTATTATTATTGTAAATAATAATATGAACACGTCGAGGAGCAGCGGCGCACACAATGACTTTCGTCGTTTCGGTGATGAGATCCGGCACTTAACATACTAAGTCTCGAAAATTGGGCGGTTTGTTAATTGGCGGAACCCTAAAATAAAAAAATAAAAATAATTGAAATATAATTCCTTCCAAGTGAGAATTGTCAATCGATCGATTTACATATAAAATTAAAATTTATATAACATATTATGTATGGAATTTACTTCACAGTCACAAAAGTAGCGCACAGTTCGGTAGGACATATTACGTCTACGATAAAATCTTATTATAGAGAAAGTATAAGATATGTAGATAATCTTATTCTAAGATATTTAATTAATTCTGATAGAGTTATGAGAGAAGGCTGATAAAGTTGTTCGTTTCGCTAATACCTACTATACTTTGATAGACTACTAATTACTAAGGAATCGCAATATCTACATTATATGAAAAAACTATGTAGTATAATAGTAGTAATAATAATAGCATTAATATTAGTGTTTAAATATATAAAATGTGTTTCAAATTCCACTATTAATATTCTTCTCTTTTTACTAAAAATACACATACACAAATAGCATTGCATTAACAACATATACATATGTAAACTAGATTTTTAAGCGATTTAAAAATGTAAATATACCAATAAAAACAAAGCGGGTACTTACTATGTTAAGCTTTCAAATTTTTGATAGAGAGTAAACTAATTTACATATTGGGTCATTTCGATTATATATAGTTGTATTATGTAAACTTCTTTGTTATTTGAATTTTAAGAATGATTGAGGTCCTTTATATGAGATGTTAGAATATTAAAGCATACAAATACTTATAAAAAATATAATGATAGTAATTAATTAAAACAAAAGTGTTACAGACAGTTTAAAAATTTGCTATTACTCTATTAAATAGACTTGTCTAAAAATTTACTTAATAACTAAAACGAAAATCTTCTAATATAGATTGAAATTTAATCTAATACGCACCACCACAGAACACATTTACTCACCACACTGGCACACTGACGTCAATCTTCAAAATTGGCGCGAATGAGATATAAGAAGACGGCGTCCTACCATTAGAGATGTATTTTCCCACTGTAGCGATTTTTTGCTATAAATAATTACAAAAAACTTATGATTACATTTAAAATTTAGTTATAAATTAATACTATAATTTTAAACATAATGCTTAGGTCATTATTTTACTTATCATGATACTAGTAAATGCAATAATATTAAGAATACTAATTATTATTAATTAGTATCTATTCGGTTAACTAAAATCGATGTTTTACACTCAAAATAAAATAACGAATCAAATTCTCTTCTGAGCTCTTGATATAATCTGTTGCCAAAGCTTTCATTCAATTTTCAATTTAACTCGTTTCGAGTTGAGGCGAGTTTGTTCTTCGTACTTCGTTAATACTGTTTAAGCAGATATTGCTTAAACATATTAAAATTTGTGATATTTACTCAATTATCCCCCTAATAGATATAATAATCTAGTAGTTATAAGGTATAAACGCCAGTTACCTGAAATAGAAGTACTCATAAAAATTTTGTCTGTGACAGATCGATTTAGCGTACTTTGTGAACTTACAGGTTATATACGCTTTATATTACTTTTTGACTTTGTGCTACTATTTATTAATAAAAATGGAGAGCATGGATGTCGCCCAAGAGAGCACTTCTGCAGCATCTACGCCAGCAACTGAAAATGGTGAGTTTTAGCGAAATTTCAACATGACGCCGGTACTCGTTGCGGCGAAAACGTGTTTCTTTATGTCGTGGTTTTTTTTCTGAAATTCTGCGAATATTCTTTCTAGGACCAGACAAAAACGTTACAGCAGAAGAAATGACCTCACGAGACTATTATTTCGACTCATACGCACATTTTGGTATACACGAGGAGATGTTAAAAGATGAAGTCCGAACTCTCACTTACAGAAATGCTATGTATCACAATAGGCATCTCTTCAAAGGAAAAGTTAGTTGCGTTTAATATTTAATTAAATAATTGAATTTTTCATTAAGTAATTAGTTTTAAGTCTTAGGCGCATGTTGTCTTTGTTAAGAAAATTATATGAATGCTTGAGGTGAGAATTAATTTATTACTTATATTTCCATTTTAATGAATGTATATGTAAAAGAAATACTGATTTTCCTAATTGAATGACAGTGTTCGTGGAAAAACACGAAATTATTTTTAGGTCCGTTAATATGTATTTTTCTCAGTAATCCAAGCATATGAATTAACTCAAAAAAATATTTACAGACAGTATTAGACATAGGCTGCGGTACTGGCATCCTCTCCATGTTTGCTGCTAAAGCTGGTGCTGCAAAAGTAATAGCAGTAGAATGCTCAAACATTGTAGACTATGCTCGGAAAATAGTCGAGGCCAACAGACTTGATGATATTATTGAAATTGTTAAAGGAAAGGTATGTAACATTACAGTTTTAATAAAAAAAAAATTGTATTGTTGGATATGTTTAATAAAACATTGTTTATTGGTTGAAATTTGTCCAGGGGAACCTTTATCTATACTAATGCAGTAAAACTGAAGAGTTTTTTGTATTATCATAGATGCTTACTGAACTATCTAGATTAAATTATCTTCATGCTGTATCTCGCACACAGAGTGGGGTAGGCAGAGAAAACCTAGTATCCACTCCCCATTGACCATTTAATTTTCAAGACATTGTCATTATTCTTCCAAAATGATTTTCCGATTTTTTTAATATTACGCTGAATTCTGAATTTGGCAGGGCAGACAAAAGGGAACCTGGGAACTCAGGGAATGGTGAATGAAAATATTAAATATTTCACTTGTCATCTTTACAGTCACATGCTTGTTGCCACTGCATCACAACTGCCCCCATAACTATTATTTAGTGATTGTACTTATCTTTCTTAATAATTTTTTATCATTTTACAGGTAGAAGAAGTAGAATTGCCAGTGGAAAAAGTTGACATTATAATATCAGAATGGATGGGCTACTGCCTCTTCTACGAGAGCATGCTCGACACTGTTCTGTATGCCCGCGATAAATGGCTGAAGTCAGATGGCATGCTGTTCCCTGATAGGTATGTTTCTTACTACTTTATATGTTCAATTTTCTGTGTTGCTTCAAGATTATCTTTATAATGTTTTGTTTAAAAAATGTTTATATGGATGAATGAATTGAATTACATTTTAAAATCTCTATTGTAATCATTTGCATTATGGTTAAAATATTAACAAATAATTTTTCATCAACATTTGTGATAAATTGCTAAAACTTGTAGTGGTTTCTAACAGTGCATAGCCTATATAATATCTATTTCAATTCCAGATGCACACTGTTCATTTGTGGGATAGAAGACCGTCAGTACAAGGATGAGAAGATCAACTGGTGGGATGATGTGTATGGTTTTGACATGTCCTCAATCAGGAAGGTAGCCATGTCTGAGCCGCTTGTTGATGTTGTTGATGCTAAACAGGTATTGATGCTTTTTCTTAATTTTTTGGGATGTTTACTATTGGTCTTGTCTGCTTCAGACATATCACAACATTGCAAATACTCTTTCAGTCATTGTTAAAACATTAAGAAAAAACCATATATTTTTTTTTAAATTTACGAATAAAATAGCATTTTTAAGGAAAGAAAAAAATCTTTGGTGAAATTGATAGCTACAGAACCTTTATTATAGGCTTACACAAAATGGCATCTTATGCTAAGAAAATTTGTTTTACAATTTTAAATTTACTCAAAGTGTATGTAAGTTTTATATTTTTAGATGTATTATAATATCACCTAAACGGAGATTTGAATGACTAAGTATTATTCATATATGTTAAAATGTATGTCTGCGATTTAGCTAGAACTTTGAATTTCATGAAATAATTGAATCTAGTTATTGTTAAAAACGAGGTTGTTGTGATATAGTTAGACTGGGTGACTGTAAGTGTGCTTGTTGTAGGTTCGATCCCCACTTGGGGCAATGAAACAATTATTTTAATTTTTCTAGCGAAAGTGCGACGTTGAGTTACGCCACTCAAAGCACTGTCTTATCTTTAATATGTACTAATATTTCATTAAAGTAAAATGTTATTAAAAAAACGTAACATTATATCCAGTACTTATATGTAGTTAGCGGCCGTCATGGTGCAGTGACTGTAAATACGATGGTAGTGGGTTCGATTACTACTTGGGAGAATAGTTAATTTAGTTTCTGGCTCTGTTTACAATTCGGGCGGAAAGTGGAGTTGGAGTGTCTTAAGACTATATTTTCTATATTTGGTATTAAAAAAAAATCTTAGTAATTTATTTTCTTTATATTCAGGTGGTTACAAATTCTTGCCTATTAAAGGAGATAGATTTATATACAGTGAAAAAGGAAGACTTGAACTTTGAATCAAAGTTCCATCTTCAGGTAAGTCTTTAAAATTCTTCTAATAAAAATAGTTGCTATAATTGATTTCAAGTGTTTTGTTTTTGTGTTTTTAAAGATATTTCTTTTTATATTAAAACATTATATTTTTAAATATAACACATAGATTACAATTTATCTAAAGATGTTGCATTATTTGTAATTTGTATAATATAAAAATGAATGTAAGCAGGCGAAGCCGCGGGCAGGTCGCTAGTTTCCCATACTCTATTTTAAGCTTCACGCATATAGCTGTTAAACAGCCAGTGGCGTAGCTAGGGGGTGCGAACGGTGCGGTGGCACCGGGCATCAAAAGGAATCACATTGTAGTGTCTGACGCTTGATCTACATGAGAGTAGAAGACACTTTGAATCTCTCTTTTTTTTTTTTAGAGGGCATCAAGTCCCAAGCCGCACCAGGCAGCCAATACCCTAGCTACGCCACTGTAAACAGCCTATAGTTAAGACAAGAGTTTAAGATTCTTCAGTTTGAGTTGAGTGGCGAAACTTAATGCGTCGTTTTGGCTTACAGTCACACGTGCTGGGCAACTGTGCCACGATGGTTACTGAAATTTATTGTTAAATATATAAATATTTTTTATCAGGTTCGTCGTAACGACTTCATCCAAGCTTTAGTGACATTCTTCAATGTGGAGTTCACGAAGTCCCACAAGCGGCTCGGGTTCAGTACGGCTCCAGAGGCACCATACACACATTGGAAGCAAACGGTGTTCTACTTTGATGAACATATGACTGTGAGTTTTAATTTTAGTAAGGCTATTTTAGTTACGAAGTATATAAGAGAATTCTTAGGTTTGCTTGTTGTAGGAAATGAGTAAAGAGAACACACAATTTAGTTCAACAGAACACTTAACTTGATTTTGCTCTCTGCAAAATCATGTAAAGTATTGTATCTTGTATGCTATGTGTATGACAGCGTAGGCAGAGAGAATAGTATTAAAACAGTCCATTCCCCCACTTTCCCAATTTATGTGTTAAATGACAGAACTCAACAACGAGTTTTGCCTTTACCAGAGCGAAGAAATAAAAATATTAAATATTTCCCACAAGTGGAAATCGAACCCTCATCGAGATCATTTAGTATAAGTATTTATTAAAAGATAATTTTCTGTATTTACTAAAAAATGTTTTTTTTTAGGTAAAAAAAGGTGAAGAAATAACAGGGACATTCTCAATGCAACAGAACGCCCGCAACAATCGCGACCTCGACTTCGAAGTGGAGATCTCCTTCAAGGGGGAACTCTGTCAGGTCCAAGAGAAGAACCATTATAGGATGCGTTGAGGACAACCAAGAATCTGATTTAATAAGTAAATGTCATGTCTTAAGCTAAACATAATTTACAGCCAAAATAAAATGAAAGGTACTATAATATTGTGTAAGAAACGTGTTTAACGCTATAAGTACTGTTTTTCTTTTTTGTTCTATTGAAATGAAATGTTCTGGTAATTTCTTTGGGAATTTAAAGTTTTCTTTTTTTTTTCGAAAAATAATGTGAATTGAAAAATAAATAATAAAGTAAATGTAAGATGTTGGTTGTACATGTAACATTGGTTTGATTCTTTTTATTTTTGTGATTTCATATTGTCATTTCGATTTCATTTTGTGTATATTTAGGTTCTTTGTAGTCTTGAAGGAAGAACCTTTGTCTTATATTTTTTCAATACAATTTGTTCACTCAGACATGTTAATTTTTTTTTGTCGTTAATAAAATGACAACCTAAATATTTGGATTGGTCTCATGTCCCGTGTTTGCTAAATATCAAGACAAAATATACATAAAAAAAAATATGTTATCGGCAAAATGGACATTATTATAATAATATTATAATGTTTTTATAATGGCCGGAACCAAATACTGCCTAATAAAATAGTTAGTGTAGAGTTCAGAATTTATCTTGAAATGAAATTTTGTAGAAAATGACATCGTCGACGATTTGAACCCAGGTACGTGAAAGATATAATAAAAAAGGTCAAATAGACTTAAAGTCAACATTTTAACTATATTTATTGTACTTTTAATCAATAATAATAGCTGAATATACATTTTTGTATGTTAAAACAAATGAACGTCTGTTGTGAGTTCGATTCGAACTCGGCGGAATAAATTATTTCTATTTCCTCGCCCTGGTTACAAGACGCCCGGCGTTGAGTTCCGTCACTGCGTGATGCATGTATGGGCAAGGAGTGTTTTTTAAACTAGGTTCCCTATGCCTACCCGGCTATATGCGGGATACAGCATGAAGCTTTAAAAGAAGGGATAATGTTAAACTCTACACTTTATGACATGCAAAATCGTTACTGTATTAGTCCAGGCAGGCAAAATATGAATGTATGAAATATTTTGCACCAGTTTCTTTATAAGAAAACAATTTTTGTATCCTAGTATTAAGTAAACATAATTTTACGGTACTCATCGTAGTTTTATTTTTATTTGAAAAAATAATAACCCTGTATTTTTAAATATTTTTTATATTTATAAAAAAAAGTATTTATTTATGTTTATTTATAATATGTTATGGCGCTAAGCAATTAGATCAAAATCTAGCAAAATTGACAACGAATTAAAGAAAATGGCACCATTTTATTTAAATTGAGTGAAACTTGAGTGATGAATTGTTTCTGTAGTTCATATATTTATAATTTCATTACATTTATTTTTTGCATTACTTACATAAATTTACTTTTATTACTATAACATGTTTTCTACTTTAATAACATTTAAAATTTTTACCAAAATAAAAAGAAATGTTGTTTCAAAACAATAAACTTTGTTTAGCTATAGGAACACCAGAAAAAAGGGATGTCAGCAGTTAAGTACTAATTTAATAAGAGCTCACAACATGATAGGCTCTAATTTAATTAATAATTGATTTAAATTCTGTTTTAGAATATTATATTTAGTTTTATATTATTAAAAAAAATAGTATTAAAATATTATTTTTACGTTTGAACTACAAAACTCATCTGTATATAATTCTCTATAATGTACGTACGTATGTGTAAATAATATTGACACTGTATAAATGTAAAATGAGTTAGCATGACAGCTTGTTTCATTTTATATATTACTTATTGTTTGAATTTATTGCGGAATATCAAAATATGGCTTAATTAGCAAGGACGTAAGTATCAGGGGGAACGAGTGGTTCATAGATTTTTAGTAGAGAAAGAAAATGAATATGTGCAAGGATATAAATGAATTAATAATTTATTCCCCTGAGTAGGAATCAAACCCATATCCGTCGCGTTTACAATCGCATTGCCACTGCCACACACTTTAATTATTACTTTACTATTATTTTCGAAAAAAAAATTTTAAAATATGATTGTGTGCCCCAAGCAAGAGCCCCAAATGTCTCTAAGCGAAGCAAAATGTAGACAAAAAAATCCAAATTTCAAGTTTATTCAGTATAATAACAAATTTACTATTTTCTTATAATAATACTACTTTCTATGAATCTTGTGTTAAATCCTTTTAGCCTCTAAAAATAAATAAGAAAAAGTGGAAAATTGCAAAAAAATAAAAATATATTTTTTAATTATTTTATTATAAAATATTTATTAGCACCTATATAAAATTGCACCTAATTAACTTAGTTCTAATTGTAAATATTACGTACATTTTATAAATTAATCGATATGATGAGTGAATGATAGAGTAAATGGCCTGTTTACACAAAAAATAAATACATCAATTTAAGCATGTCTGTTCGGCACAATTGAATGATAAAATATATATCCCTTAGTATATTTAATACATCGCAAGTAGAGTTTAAATTAATAAAAGAATTAATTATTTATTTAACTAATTTTCATTTAAAAATTTTTTGATTGTATTATAAGTAAGTACATCTAATAAAGATAGTGCTGTTACGATGATAATGATAGATTCTCCAAGTTTTTGTAATGAAGATAATATAAAGAATGAATGAAATTATAAATGATTTATGATTACGAAATGAAGCTTTATAGTAATAAGTTCTTAGGCGACAACAGGCACTATGGCGGGTACAGCAGGCACTACAGGGACGGCGTTCTTCCCCAGGTCCACGCAACAACAGTTAGTGATTAAATGGTACTCTTGACATGAATTCGCGTAAATGAAGTTGCAATCTGATTTACGACAGCCGCCGAATGGGTAGTCTGTAAGGGAATTAATAAATACATTATATTTTGTTACATTTTAAAATTTTAAACTTTACATCGTACTACACTTAGGAAAGTAAAGTGCTTTTTGGAAAACAGAATTCGTCTGAATATGAGGCACGGAAATGTCTTAATGGGAACAGAGTATCTTGACACTAGGTTCCCTCTGCCTATTTTGCTACGCGGTATACAATGAAGCTAAAAAACAAAAAAAGTGCTATTTCTAAATCTGCGAAAGATATATTCACTTAAAATAGTTATGATTTTATACAATATCTTATAAAAAAAATTCTTTTATGTTTTGTCCTACTATTATTATTATAAATGTAAAACTTTTTTTTTACAGTAATACATCAGAATAATACAGGGGAAGGTTCAGTTAAAGACTACGAATTGAATTCAAAACTAAAAATATAATTAAAAAAAAACTAAACCAACTTACAATTATTATTATCACAACAACACGAGTCATGAGACTGTTTATGGGAACAGTAGCTATAAACTGACGAATCACAAAGCGGGCATCCAGGATGAGCTCCAGGTGGTCCTTCTAATCCGGGGCGATGTCCTCCGTATTGTCCTGGATAGTTTCCCCCAGGGTACAGCCCGGATCCGCCAGGATAACCTCCGGGATAGTGGCCAGGTCGGTACCCCGGATAGCCGTAGTTGCCCCCTAATAAATAGTCCCATATATCTCTTATAGTGAAACCTGTTGAGTGATTGATGGATTGAGCGTTAGTGATGAATGAATGAATGATTGAATGGTAATTGTTACTTGGACCTGACGTTTGACGCGCGAGTGTTTTATGTTCGATGAATTATGAAATATTGCTTTTGGGGGGTGGGTTATGAACAGATTGTTTGGTAGAGTTAGATGGACATGGCCAAGCAGCTGGTGAAATTAATTAAAATGGAAAGCGCAGTGGAAATAAGCCGTTTTTTAATCTACTTCAGATTTTTTATTATTCCCTATAAAAAGATAATAAGAATGTTGTAATAAAAATTTGGGCGTCATCGGAATATATATTGTTAGCGAAGGAGTGTAAATGTCGGTAGATTTAGGTGAAAAAGACAATAAAAGCAGTTGAAGCAGTTTATTTTAAAAAACGTTAACCGCTTCCGTTTTCTAACAATATGTTAATTTATTTTTTAAGCTTCACGCTGTTTAGTAGGGCATGCAGAGGGAACCTCAGAACGTAGTGTTAGGACACTCAGGACTGGAAGACACTCCATTTAGGGTACTTCTGTTCCTTACTTTCAACTGAATTCTGGAGGCATTACGTGTTGAGTTGCGGAACTCAACGCCAATGAAAATTTAAATATTTCACCTTCTCGAGTGAGAGTGCGAACCCACAAACTGTTGCATTTACAGTCACACGCTTGAACCCCGGCGCCACGACTGGCCTCTATATATACAGATGTTCATATTTTGCTATTTAACGTAATTAAAATTTAAATGAATCAAAATATCCTACTTAATATTTAATATCATCAAACATAAATAAAATGACTCACAAAAAAATTTCGTGCGGATAAAAAAAATGCTTAGAATCTTGTTTTTTTCGTAAATACAGACATCACTAGACTACAAAAGAACGTTAAATGCAAATAGCTTAAAGAAAAACGGTAATTATATTTAAAAAAACAAGATATAATCTTAGTTTAGATAGTTAATGTATAATTATTTGGAGTTCAAATGAAGATTTTTGACCTTGGTCGTAGTTGATTCTTCCTATGATTGTGTTAATTTTAATATTACTATGTGTGAAGTAAATTGTTAAGTTGTAAATAGATTAATATTGTTTATTTTTTCGTCTTTACGCATTTTATCTTAATACGACGACTCTGCTATATGTGTGGGATACTGTGTGAAGCTTACAAAAAAATCATATCTGTTATTTGTGAAGTAAGTTCACAAGTTCATATTTCCATGCCCACCCCGAAAAAAACTTGTGCCCAACTCAAAAATGTTCATACACTAGGTCTCTTTTATAATAAATAAATCTGAAGCTTTTTTTAAGGTCTGAATTAATGGCTAACTTTAACAAACTATAGAAATGTGTAAATATTAAATAAAATGTTTGTACCTACATTTCAATTGAATGAAACCAAAAAAAAAACAATATTTGGAGCGTATAACATTTATTAACAAAATGCCTATAAGCTAAGCTGCGAAAATCTCCGTTACTGAAAGCGGATTATAAAAGGCTTCAAATTAAAAAATATGGCAAAAATGTTTTACTGATTGATGTGGAATGGATGAAACATTTTAAAATGGAATAAAATGAAAGAGACTTTTTTATTATTTATGTTTTTTCAATGAATGGAAAGAATACTGTAGTTAATTAAGTATTATGGTGAAGCTCGAAGCTTTTTACTATTCGATAGTAGTTATTACCGTTACGAGCGCCGTTTATCCTGTTCCTGCTTAGGTCGTAATTGGTTTCGTCAACACCTATTGATGAATGTATAAAAATATTTTTTTAATGACAATTAGTTTTTTTTTATGTTAATAAGTTATCTTTGGGGTAGTGTGGCAGGGGGTGAGATGGTAAAGGCGACGGTCGTGGGCTCGATTCCATTCAATGTAAGTCCTTTGCATTCATTGTAAGTATTTAGCACTGCATTTTAAATATTTACGGTGAATTAATAATAAAATCTGAATTAATTATTTTGGAAAAAATATTTTAGATTTTAGTATGATTTTAAGGAAAAATCTCAATTTTTTAGTGTCGTGCTGTATCCCGCCCACAGCAGGGTAGGCAGGGGGAACCTAGTGTTAAGACACTACGACTTAAGTGCCGGAGTTTAACGCCGCGCTTTGCCTTCGAAACAAGATCAAAAATGAAAATATTAATTTTCCTCCAGTGCAAATCGAACCCATAACCTGTCCCGTTTATTCACACTTTATGGCCACGGATGGCCTCAGTAGGAATTTAAGGAAAATCCTAAATTATTACTTTACAAGAAACATAAATAAGAAATATATAATTTAAAAAAACATATAACCTTCCATATGATAGTTACCTTAGTTTACTTAAGCTATTAAAGTAGTATATACGAGTATAATCATAATAAACAGTATTATTGAAAACGTAATGTCTTAGTGTTAGGACACACAATAGTTACAAGTTCGAATGCAACCTCCCAAAAAAAGCGAAAAGGGGAGAACGGAATAATATATCACTAGCTTCTTTTACTTATAACGTGAATATCTGGAAATGCTTGCAATAATAATAATAATATATTTATACCACTTACCATATCCAACGGCTATTACAGCAGTGAACACAAAGATACAAAGTTTAGAAGACATGTTAGCACTGTCTTGTACATGTGAACCGTATCGCTGGCGAATTCTGAATGGAAATTATAAAAATATACACTCCGATATAGCCTTAGCTCGACTTACCGGTAGCGTCGCGTGGAAAAGTGTTAGTTAATTTATTATTACTCATTTACTGTACAGTATGGTTGACTGTGAGTAAGTCTAAAAAAACTTGTAGTGTTGAACTGTGACATAATTTATTAATGTTTTATTTATTTGAAGCAATTTAAAAAAAATTTGAAGCCACCGTGGCGCAGTTGACCACGCAGCAGCACGAGCGTGTTACGGTTTTGGGTATAGATCCCTCTCGCACAAGTGATTTTTTTATTTATTAATATTTATTTTTTCACTCTGGTACCAAGGCAAAAAGCACGGCGTTGAGCTCCGTCACAATGCTTCGAAGATTGGCCGGGGGATAAGGAACTTACTTAACTAAGGAACTTACTTAACACTAGGTTCCCTCTGATTACCCTGCTATATGCGAGATACAGCGAGAAGCTGAAAAAAAATTAAGCTGAAAAAGATTGAATAACAAATCTCTGCGTAGAGACGTCTCCTCGCTGTGCGTTCTCTATCGCATTTATCATGGTGAGTGTTCTGAGGAACTGTTTGACCTGTTACCTGCCGCCGAATTTTCTAACCGCACAGCACGTCACAAACTTAAATATCATCCACACCATCTGGATATGTGGCACTCCACTACTGTGCGGTTTCGTAGAAATTTCCTTCCACGCGCCACCGAACTGTGGAATGGCCTACCCGCGTCAGTGTTTCCAGGTCGGTACGATATGGGTGCCTTCAAGAAGCGCGTCTATCTCCACTTCAAAGGCCGGCAACGCACCTGTAGCACCTCTGGTGCTGCACGGGGTCGTGGGCGGCGGTGATCACCGCCAGGTGACCCGTACGCTCGTTTGCCTTGTCCTTTTTCCATAAAAAAAAAAAAAATATGCCCAAAAGACACAATTAAAGTAAAAACGCATTTCTATGTAAATAAGACTGATATAGGTCTGCCTAGTGCCTTTATACGATGAGCTTTGATATCGATTCTGTAATATTTCCTATTGGATTTGGTCTATACATACAACGTTCGATCACAAATATTATAATAACGCTTTTAAATATTATTTGAGCGATTTTTATTACACAATTTATTATTTAGCACCCGCGTGAGTTAGCGTTATTTTGCACACAAAGGACTCTCCATTGACCCTGGCTTTGTATTGACATGTCTATATATTACTATTCTACTACAGCAGATAATAAACCTACATTTAGTGATAAATATAGTTAACGTATTTTATAATTTTTGCGATTTCCTTCTGAATTGCAAGTATCACATATTCGTTTGTTGTTAACGTTTTTTTTTACCTTCACGCTGTATCCCGCACATGCAGAATAGGCAGAGGGAACCTATTGCGTATGGAGTGGCGGAACTCAACCCCGCGCTTTGCCGCGGCACCAGAATCGGAATCGGAATCCACTATCGAGTGGGCTACGAATAGCCTCTATTATTAGAAACGGTGAATGCGGTATCTTAACACTGGAGTCCCTATCGTTCCAGAAGACCGATGACCTGACACTAGAGTGCTAATAGAGTAGTTAATCTCAATTGTTACAAATTAAACTCAAAACGTCTTGAAATATTTATTTATAATAAATGTTTTAGTTTAATGAGTTCTATTTATTAATAGAAACTCAACGGTATCTAAAAATTTGTTTTATTAAACAAATTTTTAGATACCGTCCAAGGACATTTTTGTTTTTTAAATTTTAAACACTTTTCTGGACGTCTGTCCATGAGGACCATTACTCTGGTCCAAGGGTTAGTGCATGTCCTTAGACGCAGATAGTCCGTTCTAGTGAATGCCAATCATATATATAAATGCCTATTTAATGTCCTTTACTTGCTTAGAGCTTTGGATCTAAAGTTATATTAAATCATAAGTTATAAAAGTTCTATAATGTAGTTATATAATATTGTATATAGTACCTTAACCTTATTTACATGAAAAATAGTGAGAATATAGTGACCAATTTCTATTTTTTTATTCAGTCACAACTTTCTTACTTTACACTCTAGGGCTCTAAAGGCATTTTTTACTTTGACTATACGCTTTTTTAATTTTGAAGTTTTGCTTTGTATTGTTATATCATTTGCAGCCCGCAAAGAGCGGTATTGATTCTGTGAGTGTCTTAATGGGAACACAGTAACTTAACACTAGGTTCCCTCTGCCTATCCTGCCACGAGACGGATACAGCGTGAAGCTAAAAAAAATACTGCCCTAAAAGATTAACAAGCTGGCCTTAATTACATAAAGCTAGTGGTACTAAATTTAATCTGTTAGTAAATTTAGTCCAAGTCGTTTAACACTTATCTTATGGTCAATAATTATACGGAAAAATCACTGTTCCTGTTTTTTAAGTACTCGGTTAATTAGTAAACTCGGTTTAAAATTAGTAATAAAAAAAAATTACCTAACAAAAGGCGGAGAGAACCCAGTGTTAAGAAATTCCGCCCTCATGAACCGTGAGAACTTATAATAATTAAAATAATTAGAAACATTAATAAAAATAATATAATTCATATAACTAAAATATATTATAATGTTTAATTTTTCTAATTAATTAAACTCTTGGCATATTATATAGGGTGTTGTATGCAACGATACAGTTATATTAATGTGAGCATATCTATATCTATATATCGGTACATCGATGTCAGTATGACTACGTCAGTGTGCCTACTTGCAATAAATAGGTGTGATTAAACCCGCATATGCATTGATACGATGCTGCCCGATGCATAATAGCCTAAGTATTTTTTTTCATTGTAGGGTAGGCAGAGGGACCTGGGAACTAAGTGTTAAGAAACCCCGTTCCCAGTAAGGGGCTACCGTTCCTCACTTTCCGCCAGTACCCGGCCGCGTATTGACGAAGACCAGAGTGTAGAAATGAAAATATTATATATTTTATTTCCTCGACTGGGAATCGAGCTCGCATCTTGTTGTGAACAGACTCACGTTCATGCCACTGTGCCACCATCGGCCTAAAAATAAATAAAAAAAACATATTCAAAATTATTATAAAATTATTTTTTTTAATGTTTTGAGTTAGTCGTCTTTAGCAGCCGGCTGTATAATTACATATTTTTATGTCTCTTAGTAAACGATATCTCTACAATATAAACCATATAATACCATAGATATTACGTCATTTATTAATACAGAATCGATTTAATAGTAGTGTGCATAATATAAACTTCTTGGAGGAAATAATTCGTTATTTCCTCCAAGAAGTTCCGGCCAAGTTCGAGTCGGAATTATGGTTCCCTACAATTATCTATAAAGGCCAGCTTCACGCTATATCTCGTATAATTATATAATTATATTCGGGTAGACACTTAAAGATACTTCTTTATTGTCATATTTTAATAGGATAGTCAGAGGGAACGTACTAATAAGATACTCCGTTCACGTTACACAAAACTTTTAAGATGTAGCGAATTGAATGGCGGAATTCTTGGAACCAGAACGAGAAAATCCAAATAATCCATTCCCCCAAGAGGAAATCGAACCCACCACCATTACGTTTACACTCAGGCGCTGTGACGGCTGCCGATCACAGACTATGTTATTGGCATTTAGTATGGGCTAAAAGATCTATAAAAGCATTCTTAGGGTCTAGCCTTTTAAAGAACCCGTTAATTGTCCACAATTTTTAATATAATTTCTTTTAATTACTTTTTAAATAACACAAGAGACATCTTGCAACTAGTTTACTATATTTAGAGCAGCTAATGTCAGGGTCCGAGAGGTGTTTGACCTTAGTACCGTAATGGCTAACCTGTTCAACGACTTTGGTGTTAGGTCTTATATATATATAATATATATTTATAGTTTTTTTTTGAATTTGAATGAATTTAAGGCAACGACCACAGAATAGGAAAAATGATTTGGAACGTTCGTTGTATTTTTTTTTATTTTTGTGCGTTTCTGAAATATTTTATGCATTCAGGCAAACAATCAGTGAAACCTAAGATCGAAGTCGCTCTCAAGATTGAGCGATTTATAAATATGATCCTAAATGACTAAGAGACTCTTCTATTAATTTTTTTGTTCATCTGGGCTAGAGAAACGAAAGGTTTAAATATAATATTTAATAGTACTAAGATGTCCTCTACATAAATTAAGTATAATTAGAAATATGCTCCCAAATAATTAGAACATTTTAGAACAAGTACCTAATAGATAAGTTACCTCACATAAGACAAAAATATAAGAATACATATCTAAGGCGTTATTATTCTATAGACATTCTAGCTTCTTTGGGTTTATTTTTTTGTTTTAAGCGGCCACTGCCTACCCTGCTATGCGCGACATACAGCTTGAAGTTAAGAAAACAATAAAGAACTAGTGATGTCACAATTCCTGTTTACTCCTGATAGAAAATGATATTTTGGGTAAAGGAAACCACCATACATCGTTTGGTTTTTCACTGTGGAAAACTTTCTTTATTAAAAAATAAACAAAAAATTAGGCGTATAATTATCATACGCAGCTGGGACATATTAAAAATGCACTGAGGCTGCATCATATTTAAAATTAAATAAAAAAATAAGGATTTATATGCAAGACATTTTTTTAAAGCATTTTTCTTTAACCAAAATATTATTTTCAATCAAATGAAATAGCGGCGTTGATTTCCGCCACTCAACACGCAGTGCCTGCTGGAATTCGGCGAAAAGTGGGAAACCAAAGTGTCTTAATGAGGAACGGAATGTCTTAGCATTCCTAGCGTACCTAGGTTCCTTCTGCCTATGTGCGGAATATAGCATGAAGGTAAAGAAAAAATAGAGAAAGAGATAAGTCAGTGCTAATAAAATAAAACAAAAGATAAAACCTTACTTAATCTGTAATAGACTTTATTATTTTTATCAAAAATGAAAGATGACAAGTATCTAAATGAAATCTTGATAGCTTGATTAGTAAACGGTTTTTGAGCACAAGAAATAAAAAAATGCTATTCATAGCGCAGGGGCACGAGGGTGCGGCTGTAAACACGACAGATTGTGGGTTCGATTCGAGGAAATGAAATATTTAATATTTTAATTTTTTCACTCTGGGAATATTCTGCATATTAGAAGAAGATATACATGATAAAATAATATTTTACCCTAAACAAAGTTAACATGACTTCCCAATGTATCATATTTTTGTTGGTTTTACATTTATTGAGAGCAAGCTATGTGAGAGGAGAATAAAGAAATTTTACATAGGTCAAGGGAACATCGCTACCTTGTTTTCTCCACTTTCCGCCGAATCCGTGAAGCGTTGGGTGTTAAGTGGCGGAAGCTATCGCCACGCTTGGTTTTGTGAATATTTCATTCCCTCGAGTGGGAATAGAACCCAAAACCGTTGCGTTTAAATTCCACGGTTGTACTAGATGAAAGGGAATTTTATTTATTATTATTGTTACATTTTTATCTCCATTCACATATACCTAAGTAGTTCATGTGAATTCTATGTTCATAAATAATATTTATTTGTTCACAGAATATTAGATGTCACATAAAAAATCGGTTGTCGCATAAATCAAGGGAGTTTATTCAATATCAGTTGTACGATAGCGTGAAACGTTATATGTTTTTGTTTTATATTCTATTAGTATTTTAATAGTACGAATTTTAATAATTCTAAAAATATATTAAATATCATAAAAAATATATTAAAAAAATTATATCAGCTTCACAATGTATCCCTCACACAGTAGCGTAGGCAGATGGAACCTAATGTTAAGACGCTATATTCTCCACTTTCCACCAAATTCTGGAGACATTGCGATACCAGAGCGAATAAATAAAAATGTTAATTTAAATAAATATTTCATTTCCTGTGGTGAAATAAATATAAAATAATATCCTTCGTCGACACTGTTTGGAGAAAAATGAAACTTTGGGAAGAATCTACTGAATGTGAATATGTAATATTGATGCAGCAACTGAGATAATGTAAATATTTCATTGTCCGAAGTGGGAATCGAACCCACAGCAGTCACGCTTCCATTCAAACGCGAAGCTGCTGCTCAATTAGATTTTCAACAGGTTTTTAGAAAAAATAATTCTATTTAATATTTTTTAATGGATATTGTTACCGCTGACGTCAAAATAATTCAAATAATAATGTTTTGTTTTTTAATTAAAAATCCTACATGTTTGAAGTACGTTATTACAGATTTAAAAAAATATCCTTTGACTCGTGTTGAAGTGTAATAATTAACTTTAGGGTGTAAAAAATAAAGTCGTTTTTAGCTTAAAAATATATTATTAATTGTATTCCGCTAGAAACCAGATAACATGTTTTTCTCGTAACCCTTATACTTTGGATATGGTCATAATTATGTTTAGGTCTCTTATATTATATTAAATATGTTGTTTTTAGATTTCCACTGTATTCCATACATGGCAGGGTAAGCAGAGCGAACCTGGGAACCTAACGTTAACACTCCGTTCCACACTTTTAATTAGGATATTTCCGTTCCACATCACCACCGAATTCTGGAAGAGTTGCACCATATGAGATGAGGATTAGTTGGTTAGCTCTATGGACATTTCCCGTAATTCCTATGAAAATCAGAAAAGGCGGTATTCTGACTTTTCTGACTCTACCATACTTCGCACAAACGAATTTGAGGGCAAAAACTGATTAAGAGATTTACCATAATCCCACAATGACACATAATGATGAGTATAATTGTATTAATATTATTATTATTGTACTCTCGTACACTCGATACGTAGTGGGTTCAATCTCTACTCGCGGGAGTGTATAATTTAATGCTTTATTCATTATTTTCAGGCTTATTTTCACAATTTTTCAATTGTTAGGCTAATTTTTGAGACATTGCATTCACATGTTTTTGAGACATTGCATTCACATGTTGTGTAGCTAAACGCCGTGCGAGGAAATCGATCCCACACCCGTCGCATTTAGACCGCTGTGCCGCGACGCCCTTAAAAATAATATTTGTCCAGTCAGTATTCAGGAAATGAAAATATTTTTTAAATATATACCGAATATATTTAAACAATATTTTCATTTCCTCTATATAATTAGATGAAGCGCAGCTTCCCAACAAATCTAATATTTGTAGACGTAGATTTTTTCCAATTTTAAAACAACTATATATACATACCTACACTAAATTAACATAATATTATAGTTATACAAATATTAAAAGCTAACTTAATCTAGTTTAATATAAGGTTCCAGTTTCATAGCCCTCATGATGTCCCCGGTAACGGAACACCTTCCCGCCTGCATTATAACCCTCGGATCCTCTTTGCCGGAGACAAGTTGTTTGAAATAGTGTTCGTTTAGTGTGAATGTGGTGTCTGGCTCGTTGTCTGGTTCCCCCTCGTATACTGTCACTTGATTTAGGTCTAGGGCTGGAAAAGGAAAATTAAAAGTTAGTCGTAATACTTTTAATTAGTAGTACCTAGTAATTAAAAGTATTTTTTTATATTTTAGTGTTTCTTATGTTATTATTACATGTTAAGACAATTTTGTTCGCCGCGCTCTGCCCCGTTAATATAGTGAGAAAATGAATATAACAAATATTTCATTTCCTCTAGTAGTAGTAAGAATCTACTCCGATTTCTAATTCGCATTTATTAAGTAACACCGAACTTGAACTAATTTTGAAAAAATGTACAATCAAAATATTCCAAACAATTAAATCCCGGCTGTAGCGTGAGCTAGTGACATGTTGGTTTATACACAAGTACTAGTAGCTACCAGCTATAGGTGGTACTGAAACTGAACATTTGCATCGTAAAATAAGTCTGTTTCACGTTGTATCCCGCATACAACAGGATAGGCAGAGGGAACCTAGTGTTGAGACACTCCGTTCCACACCGCATTTTTCGCATTTTCGCCGATTTTTTCGAGGCAGTTCAGTTGCAGAACTCAACGCCGAGCTTTTGCGTTGGTGCTAGAGGGTTAAACAAACTAAAAAACGAGAGCTAAACAAACTTACTCCAGGAATAAACAGACATCCCCTTAATGACGTTGAAAAGGAACACTCCACCAACTTCTTTAGCTTTCTTTGGATCGACAGTCTTCAGTCTTTCCTTGATCCTCGCCACTAAGTCGTTTTTATTCTGGGACGCATGCTCGCTTTGTGAAGCTCCCTGAAAGAAGAATAGATTTTTATTTAGTATACTCGTAATTATGAACAAAATGTCATTATGGTGCAGTGGGAAGTGACTGATATTTGTTGATAGTGGGTTCTGTTCTGTGTTGTTTAAAAACGCTTTTAAAAAATATGTTTGTTCTGGAGCAATCGCAGCGTTTACTTCCGCTACCCAAGCGATTTATTCTTTCGGTTCCTTTCTTCTTCTTTTTAAAAAGATTTGTATGAATAAAGGATTTTTTAAAGCGTAAAATGTGAATATATATACTTGAGAAACACTGTGTGCCTCTAGTGTTTACAGGAAGCGCAGTCAAGCAACTTATTTAGTAAACTTCTATATATATATATGTATAGGACGCGCAGTATATATATATATATATATATATATATATATATATATATATATATATATACTGCGCGTCCTGTAAACTCTAGAGGCACACAGTGTTTCTCAAGTAAATATTATATAATGCAAACACTTTTGAACATATTATACATACTAATTATTTTGTAACTAGAAAATTAGTGTATATTTAAATATTTATATATGTTATAAAATTATATTAGAATAAAATTTCAAGTAAGAAGTATGATAGCTTATGTAATGCAAACATTATCGTAGTAAAGTTAAGAGATATGGGTGCGATCTTCAGTTGGTTGGTTGGTTCATTGAAAATTGGAAATATTTCAAATTCCGCAGCACTTTTTAGTAAAGAAAACAGCGTTAAATTCCGCCACCTAATTACTTCTACCCAATAATAGAGTTATTGTAGTAGTCGTTAATATCTCAATGTAAAAAAAAAATCAAGATATTCGCCTTTTAAAAAAAAAACAATTAAAAAGCTTTACAATAGGCGCAGGTTCAAATCTTGTATTTTGTATTATATTACAGTATTTTTCTTTCTCAAATATGGGATAATACTAAAAACGTATGAAAGAGCTTGAATTTATTCCTTCTAAATGTACTTTCACTAGAAAACTAATTTATTCATATGATTGTTTTGATCATAATTTTATCATTTGTATTGTCAAAAGTCTAGACATTTAAAGCAGACTTAGATTAATGACTCTATTAATATTTAAAGCATTTCTTAACGCTATATATTGAATTTGTGGCATGAAAATGTAATTAGTGGTTTTAGGTTCGAAACACACGCGAAGAATGTGTAATATTTAAAGATATTTTAAATGCCAGTTGTGACGCAAGGCCACAGTGGTCGGGTTTCCTCGCTAAAGAAAAGAGAAAAGGGACGTGACAATTGTTTCACGCTATATCCCGCACACAGTAGAGTAGGCAGATGGAACCTAATGTTAAGATACTACCTTTTCATTAACTATCCCATTTTTTGGCGAATTTCCGAGGCATTCTATGTTGAATGGTGGAACTTAACGCCGCGTTTTGTCTCTTTCCCAGAGGGAGGATACGAAAATATTTGATTCACCCGTAATCATCGTATTTACAAAGCATGAGGCCATTGTAGCGCAGAAGCACTAGCGTGCGACGTGACAATAACTCAATAGAACATTCTTTTTATTATCTCTAAGGGTGTATCTGAACAAAGCATATAAACATGATAACTACCGTCGTGGTGCAGTGGCACTAGGGTGTGGGTTCGATCCCCACTTGAGGAAGTGGAATATTTATTTACGTTTATATTTCTGTTTCTTCACTCTGGTGTCGACGCAAAGCGCGGCGTTGAGTTTTGCCACTCAACACGCAATGCTAGAAAGTGGGGAACGGAGTGTCTTTACATTATGTTCCCTCTGCCTATCCTGATACAGCGTGAAGCTGATTAGATTACTTAACAAACGGAATAAAAAGGTAACAATTATCAAAACAATAAAAAAAAAAACACTAGATATAACAAAATCTTAAAGATCATCAGAAAGATATTTAAATAATCTTTATATTTTTTTAGCAAAAAACACTGTTTCCATACATTTCAATTAACAAAAATCACCATTTAATCAAGTTTATTTAAAAAACAATAATAAAACCAATAAATAAATAAATAAAATAATTAACTCTCTTTATTAATAATAGTTAAATAGAAACGAAAATTAATAATTAATATAATAATAATAAGCAAAATGCACTCACCATCGTGTGTCAGGTTTCGTTCTGACGGGTTGTAGAGAACGAGAAGCTTACTTTCACTAGTTACAAAACTCGCGTGGTAGGGTGACCATAATATTTGAAACTCGTAAATATTTATCGCGACATTAAGTCACGTTTACATAAACCGGTCTCAAGTCTGAGATCGATCCTGAGATGCCGTTTTCATTCACAAATTATATACGGGCTTAAAACCATAACAAAATCTTAAAATATATATTATTTTGATTACATTTTTTTGTTCTTGCAGTTGGATTAGATGGAGCGGCGTTGAGTTATGCTACTGCTGTGTGCGGGATACAGCGTGAAGCTGATTTTAATTTTTTTATGTTGTCCAGTAATTTTTAGAAATATAGTCATCGTATCTCGGGCACCGTCATCTCATTCAATAAGTATATATTGCGTAAAATTTCACTTTTAACGGACAAGCCATAATTATATTGTGCCTGTCATTACAATCTAATGTTATTTTAGTTAAGTGCGTACATCTTATTTACATACATACATACATGTATTTTAATAAAATAAAATTATATACAGATGTAAACGCGACGGATGTGGGTTCAATTTACAAATCCAATCTTGGGACTCTATTAAGTATAACATATAATATTCTTATTTCCTCGCTCTGGTAACGAGGCCAAGAGCAACCTTGGGTTCCACCACTTATCACGCAATGCCTAGAGAATTCTTTAGGGTTCTTAATACTAGGTTCCCAGATTCCCTCTGACTACTCTGTTAGTTGAAGGTAGAAAATGTAAGTACAACACTGTTATATCACTTTATTAGTGTGTATTAATGGAAGGAAAGTTTATTTTACACTAAAGTCTTATACGAAGGCATGTTTACATTTAAAGTATCAGTGTTTCCCAATCTGGTTACATAAGCTCCATATCGGGTTCCGTAAAATGGTACTAGCCACGGAGTTCATTTAGTTCGATGAACCGTCGTGACGCAGCGACCTAACCAGTTACTGTAAACGCGTAGAGTGCGGGTTTTATTCGTAGTTGGGGGAGTGAATTAATTTTAAATTCTTCTTTCTTCACCCGGGTAATAAGACAAGGTGCGGGAAATCTGTCAACACGCAATTCTTGGAAATTGGACTTAAAGGGAAGAAGCATTAGGGTCCCTTTGCCTAACCTACGAAACAGTTTATCAAGCAAGGCAAATAAAGAATTTAATGTCTATTAATTTTGTAAATTAAATAAATAAAAATTCAATTTTATAAAACATAGTTGTATCAAAATTAATAATTAATCAAAATAATATATGACTACATATTATATAACACTCTTAAGTGAGTTACTGAGTTACTGACAGCTCAACGCACAGTCGGAACAACTGGGCCAACAAAGCTGAAATTTAGGTTCCTTGGGGAATGTAGTCGAGCACTAAGAGAAGGATTTATGGAAATTCCTAAGGGAGTCGAAAAAATCGTATATTTCATAAAAGCTAACGTATTATACTCGTATGTATATAAGTTCACAATATAACATGATTGTAAGTTTAATATCATATATGTAACTACTTAAATTTTTTTTAACTTCACATTTCTTTTAGGATCTTCGAATTCAATATAATCTACATTATATGTTACACTAGCGTCTATTAAATTAGAATTCTATAGGCAATTTTGTTTTCGCTTAGTGCTGTATCCCGTATCAGGGTAGGCAGAGGAAATCACTACATTGAAAATTATACATCTTAAAGTCCGCTCCAAAAAAAAAATTGCGGACCGAGACAACCATTTGTACAATCTATATGGGTCATACACAAATCGCGACCTGAATGTGTACGAAAAAAAAAGTTAAATATTTGTTCAAAATCACTCTCATTTAATTCTCATAGATTAACCTAATACAGAAAAAATATGAAACCAGATAATTATTCACTTTTCAGATAGATATTCGATGCATAATTTTTTTTTTGATGACCACAGAAGGGACACAGTTCTACAGAAAGTATAAAGTATTAATGCTAAATGTATTTGTTTGGTTTCCTTCTCTAATAATAATAGTATTGGTTAATAAGGTCCTTGATTGAGATATGACATCAATATTGTCACGAAAAAATTAAAAAAATCTAATAAATGTCAGATTCATACAGCAGATTCCTTCAGTCTTAAAAATGTAAAGTAAGAAATAGAAGAAAAATATAATTTCTTACAATTACTGAGCAGCAAGCATATTAATCCATGTTTTCTTATCATTATTTGTTTGTTCATAATAGTTTCAGTTATTTTCTGCATACGTCAACGGAACTAAACTCAAAGTCTTTATTTAAAAAATGAATAAAGTTATAAACAATGTTAACGTAACGATAATGATGCTGTCACAAATACTAGCCTCTTAAAACAATAAGAAAGAGTCCTAATCAAACTACACAATATCTACTCAATAATGAATGGCCAACTTTTATATCGAAAAAAGTTGAAAAAATTAAGTTTTCTCTTTTAAAATTAAGTCTTTCATTTTCAAACTATTCTGTATTTCGTAATCAGATCTTTAAGTAAGGAATCATGTTTCAAATTTGTAGAAATAGAACAGATAGATGTTGTCTTAAGTTGTAGCGACTCATAATCGACGAGTAGTAAAAAAAGACCCAATTGTGTAAATAAAATTGTATTTTTAATCCACCAAAATGGATTGGTTGAACTTTTGATCCATATTTACAACAGTAATTTTCAGAGAATAATCATAATAAGCCCGCAGGGCAGCTTGTGGCGAGCTGTTGGGGAGTGGCGACCCCACGAACATAAGTCCCCTGGAGAGGAATCTATTCCACGCCTCTGGCTTCCCTTTATTGGCCGGCAGAGTGGAGCGCAAGAGCTATATGCTCAAAATGTTTGAGCAAGTGCTCAAACGTAATGCGTAATAACGGGGAATCGCGCTCATGATCTCTTCGTGATGGTCAGTTCTGCTGCTTCTTCTCTCTACACCCTTAGCTGACCACCCCGATGTTGTGCCCGAGGCATTACGCCGCTTTGTGGGGGCCCATTTAGTGGGAGGCGAGTCACCGTCCACCAACCATTCAATTTGAGACTATTGTAAAGGCGGACGTCCGGTAGTCTCATCCAATAGCCGTCCATCCAAATTCCATTCCATAGTTCTAGTTTAGATTTCCATATTTTCTGCAGTTACTACGCATTAACCGGCGACCATCTCTGGGCAATTACCTATGGCTGCCCAACGATCGATCCCGGCTGATGCGTCACAGTAAAACATTTGTATATTCTCTACGTGATGGACCTGTGTCCCCACCCAAGCCTTCCAAAGAACCGGGTTCTTTTGAACCCGTGAATCTTAAAAGAGAAACATAATAATAATATTTATTAAATGAATATTTCATACAAAACAATAGCAAATTTAATCGTTAATAACTGCAGTAGTATTAACTGTGTTGCAGTTCTTAGCTTCAACCTCGCAGCCGGTGATGATTCAGAAGCTAATATGTAAATCAGCATCATCATTTACATATTCAGAAGCTAATATGTAAATCAGCATCATCAGATCATCATCAGCTGGTGATGATGATCAATGTTGATCAATGTTTTGTTTTATAGATATCATGGCACGATATTAGTTAATAATAGCATCTTGTTTAGCTCTACTTGTCTCACGTCTTCGTTTTTTCTTCTCTTCATTGTTTTAGTGCACCCCAGATCTATTTGAATAGGGCAATGTGGCTGGAACAATGTAAAAAAAGCTAGCTAAGCTAAGATTTCGTTATTTAAGCTAATAACTTACACCACTTGACACTTGTAAAATGCTATATGTTTAGTATAATCTGAAACATTAGTCTACATTTAATTTTTCAAGATATATACGATATATTGATTTTATTTTGGTCATTATAAAATAGCAAAAAAGCTGTTAGTTTAGTTTTACAAGCGCAAGTATAAACAAATAAACAAAAAAGTGATTTTGACATTACAACATATATTTTTTATTATTAATAGTATTTTATGTGGACATACATCTTTCCTGTGGACACCTAGAGTAACAGAAAATATGTCTACAGAGATGATTTTCCAATCGAAAATCAGCAATGGTGTTTAGTTTTCAAGGATAGAGAAATGTCGAGTGAGATTTCAAAAATACTCCGTTTGCCATTGTGCCTAAATAATTACAAATATAAGTAGCACACACTTACCAAAATACACTAAAAATAGGAAAGATTCATTGATCTTTTACAACACGAATAAAATACACAATTTTTTTATTGGAATATAAAAATACACATCCGTCTTGCGCAAAGGGTGTAAGCAAATTATAGCTGTCTAATATTACCAAATTAAAAGATATTACATTTATGGTAACTTTAGTAGACATTTTTTTAATACAGATTTTTTGGATCACAGAAAAGAGTCATATACGTGTACCGACTTGTTTATTAGAAAATATAGCTGAAGCACATTTTGAAAATAATCAATAAAAACTTAACTCAAGTATATTCTACAATGAAAATATGTGTAATTATGATAACACGGGCGTAATAACATAAATTACATATTTTTGAAACTATGAACTACGAATCTGAACAGTTCACAGAAGGTGACAAATGATGGAATTTGATTTTTTTCTTTACATTGGTTTTTTTAATTTTGATGTGTAGACTCCACTTATTATATTCTTATGATCATAGAGGCATAGTCAAATTTAGAATGAAAAATCGTTCTATTTTCTTTTATTTATTATTGCTATTGTAATATAACACTCATATGAGTATGATCCATATATACTCGTATAAAAGGACTTGTCCTCACTGACTGAGGTAAGACGCACGCACAGCCGTAACTGCTGCGCGCAGAAACGTGAAATTTAGACAGATGTTTACTTTCGTAATCTGGACATCCACTAAGAAGGGATTTTGAAAAATTTTTACCCTAAAGGGGTGAAATAGTGGTTGAAAGTTTGTATGGAAAAAAATTAAATCGGCACCGATTTTTATAAAATAAGAAATTTAGATTTTTAAAAGTTTCATCGTTTTCTAGAATTCTCACCCTAAGGGTGCAAATAAGGGCTTGAACGTTTGTATGGAAAAATCTGTAAATCGCCACCGATGTTTATAAAATTTTAAATTTAGACTTAAAAACATTTCATTTATTCATGTTTCATGGTTTATGAGAATTCATCGATAAAGGTGCTAATAAGTCCACTAGTGTGCATATATTTTTGTACCTGGTAAAACAATCACACTTCCGATTAGTTTGATCATTTAAATAGAAAACAACAAAATATAATTTGAATGTATTTGTATCCATTTCAATAAAAATGTTTGAAACATAAAGCTTTTGACTTTCACTGTCTATTGAAGCGCACATTTGAAAAAAAATCTTAATTTGATTTTCATTTTAGCGAAACTTTAGTTTAAATATTAATTTATATAAGTTTCATTATAAACGTGGCGTTGAGTTTCGCCACGCAACACTAGAAACAAAAAAGTTTTAATTTGGAACGGAGTTTTCACTAGGTTCCCAGTTTCTCTTTGTCTGCCCTGCGATATACATCATGATATGGATGATGATGATGATGGTGGATGATACATCGTAAAGCCACAAAAAGGGAAACCTCCACAGTCCACACACAAACTGCTGCAAAAAAGAATATAATTACATTTATAATATTTACCATATTTCCATTTAAATGAAATAAATATTAATCAGTTATTATAACAGATATTTTATATAATATCATATAAATAAAATGTTAATAAACGCAACCGAATATCGACCGCAGCCAATTTAGTTTTGTAAAGGAATTTAATTGGATCACGATGACCACTCTATGGCACAGTGAATGGTGATAATTGTATTATTGCGAATAGGTCGTACGTTTATATTTTTATGAGGCAAAGGTTTTATACTTTACAATGCATGAAGAATTTGGCGTAAAGTGGGGAACGGTAGTGCTATAACACTAGGTTCCCTGTTTCTATCAGGTCATCGGTGTTGAGTACCACATGACAAACAATATCTCGAAAATTGGGCGGAAAATGGAGAACGGAGTGTTTTAGTACTAGATTCCTTGCAACGTGCGTGGAGGCAAAAATAATAAGTAATTAAAAAAACCTTTGTAAAACAAACTCTACAGATTTTTTGTCATGGAGTATTGTATTTTACAAAATAACTGCTTTCAATTGATACCCATATAAGGAAGGTTCTGGAATAAATTGTAATCAGCCATTTTGTTGTCGCGGCCATTTTGGATTAACAACAATATTTATCATATCAAATTTCATTGTCGTCAGAATTTAAGTTGTTGTCCAAATTTTAGCACAATCAGTGGGTCCAATTAAATTTGCAAGATATGTGAAATACACAAATACTAACACGGCAACTCCAATAAAAGCTTGTAAAATAGTAGGTTTTTCATAACAACGTGTAAAAGGCCATTTCAGTTTGAAAAATTCACACTTCACACCCAAATAGAGCGTGTTTTTCTTTTGAAAGTGGAAAATAAGTCAAAAATATTCGCAAGCTTTGCGTCAAAAGAAAGCCATACGAAATAAACGACCAACTGCATGTGTATAAAACTTTTGAGCTCTTTTTTTATTAGAAATACCCTCAAGCTGACTTTATATTAAGACTGTTAAAGTGATGGTACACTTGGTGGAATGATTATAATTAAAATATTTTTTACTATCCGCTCTTGTTTGTGTCAGAGTGCGGCGTTGAGATCCGCTATAGAAAAATGTACACGAAGCATATATATAAAGCAAGCCATATGTAGTAAACGATCCAACTACTATAAAACTTTGTACCGTTTTTTAATAGAAATGCCCTCGAGCTAAATTTACATACTAGGTGCACTAGAATATTAAGGCCTTCGTGGCTAAGTGGGACTGTAAGCGTGGTGGTAGTTGCTTCAATATCCACTCGGTGTGTGATTATAATTAAAATATTTTCATTTCATTTCTTTTTCACGCAAAAAAGGCATACAAAATTTTATGACTTTTTTTATTAGAAATGACCTAGAACTGAATTTTAGATGTATCTGTATATTCGTATTTACCAACGGTCTAAACACGCACTACAAAATAAAGGACCCTGTGGCCCAGTAGGGCACTGTTAGATTGTCATTGTGTCAACCAGAGCGCCTTTGATGCTCCTCGGTGGAAATAATTTTAATTGATATATATATTTTCATATCCTCCTGTTCTTGATAGTAAAATACAGCGTTGAGCTCCGCGACTCAAAACCTATGCAAATATATATACGAAGTTTACCTAAAAATAAAGTCATATGAAATAAACAAGCCCACACTTAAGAGCACCATCTTCGATAAGCTTTTGCAACTTTAAAGAAATAAAGATTGTTTGAAGATTCTTAAGACATTTCCAAGTAAATCAAACATTAAAAGATAGATGGCGGTAAAGTAAAAAGATTCTTACTATTTCCTCCCGGATTGAAATAACTTGCGTTAGCATTTACGATTATTTTATTATTTTTTTATAACTTCACGTTGTAACTTCGTCTTCTAAATTTATTTAAATATTTTAATTTGTTAAATATTTTCCCTGTGCCAACTCGTATAACGAATNTGAAAAGAGCAACTGTTGAGTTTCTTGCCGGCTCTTCTCAGCAGAACTGCCTTCCGAACCGGTGGTAGCTTTTTATTCATATGTTCATTCGACGATTCAAAAGTGCTTGTAATCATTGCCTATTTGAATAAAGAATATTTTGAATTTGAATTTGAATTTGAAGTATTTTGGAAATAGGAAAGTGGAGTGTCTTAACACTAGCCTCCTCTGCCTACTCCGCTACAACGAATGTCAAACAGTAATTCTTAAAATAAAATCCAAAAGTACCTAAATTTTTCAAAACAAATATAAATTTAGCCTTCCTAGATTCTCTCTTTCTATTGGTTCAAACTGTGCAGTAGTTCCACAAGCTCAGAGCGCCGAGGGATTTTAATTTATAATACTCATAAATATTGTATAATCCGAATGTATAATATCGGATTAATATATGGAACTAGTAAATTAAAAATGTCCTGAAAATTTTTAAATTTCCTTTAAGCAGAAGTTAGTCCAAACGAGTTAGTTCAAAAAATAATTTATGTTTTTTGAAACAAATAAATGTTATTTTTAGAAATATAATATCATTTTATGTCTGTAAACGCGACGGTTTTCGGATCGATTCTCACTTGGGGAAACGAATTATTTTCATTTCATCTCAAAAATTGGGCCAGTAGTGGTGCAGGGGCGTGCGATTGTAAACGCGACTAGTTGTGTGTTCGATTCACACCCGAGGAAATGAATAATATATTTGTTTAATTTGAAGAATATATACTTTAATATAACATTTATATTTTCTTTTCTTCGCTCTGGCGTAGAGGCAAAACGCGGCGTTGAGTTCCGCCAATCAGCAAGCAATGGCTTTAGAATTAACGGCAACTAGCGGGCATTTGCACTTATTTTGCATGAAGTGAACTTCAAATTTGCAAATGTAAATTTGTAATGATTTTTTATCTAAGAAATACTTACAAATGTTCACTTTTCGTGTTTTTAAACATACTAGTATTGCTAATTCTCACTTGCTGAATTCACGCGCTGAATTTCATAAGTATTGGTCCACGGCAAGTATCCGATAAATTTAATACTTGCTCATATGTTTTTAATTATATTAACTTAGATATTTTCTGTGCTTCAAAGGACCACAGATCTAAATATATGATATCAGCTAGATTAACTCACGAGATTCCTAGATAATGCTCAGATAGACAGACAAGTTGCTCCTTTAAAGATCCCATTTTTACCTTTTCAGATGGGGAACCCAACAATAGCATCAAAATTCAACAGCTCAACCAATTCTACGTTCGAACACTCGTCGAGATGAAAAGTATGAGATGAAAACGAACTGAAGTGCTGGAACAGTTGCCTTCAGTAAAAGTTTTTTCATTACGCCGCCGCTGCGACTGTGACATTGACTTTAAATAAAATACTTCCGTTGAATTCAGTTAGTTCAATTTTGATACGGGCATTGATAGGTCAGTTAGGTTCTAATTTTTTAATGGATGGTCGATGGAAAATGTTCGGGAGACTAGGGTTTTCTTTCGTAGAAAAAAAGGTGTGATCTTTTCCAAAAGTACCGAAGTGTAAATTTTTTTGATACTTCATGAATACTAGGTATTACATTTTAGACCCTGCAAAATATATATATTTTTTATTTATAGCTGGAAATTTATAAATACTGTTAATCAATGAAAAGGCTCTCTAGACAGAATCGTTCTTATAATTTCTTCGTTTTCGTTCGTTTCGTTTTTATACATTTTGTATAAAATGAAATACAAATATAAGTGAGTAATGACATTTTTTTATTTATATTGTAAGTTTTTAATTTCTTAATTAGTGCCAATTTAAAAACAATAAGTAACCACTTGGGTTGTAATTACTCGGAAAATTCCTACAAATGACAGAAAACGACGAATAAATGTTGCGTTCACTTAGAATATTTTATATTAATATCAGCTTCATACTTCCACGCAGTCTCGTAAACAATAATTTTGACAGACGGACAGAGTGTTCCGAAAAAGGTTCCGTTTTGCTCTTTTGTGCTAACGGAACCCTAAAAAAGCGTGAAGCTCTCAAAACAGACACTCGATACGTTCTGTCATATTCAAATATGAATACCAAATGTTGTTATACAAACATAAATAAATATTAGAACAACATAATTGAAGGTAAACCGAGAGCTTTCTTACGTTCAGTATATATTTGTCGAGCAAATAACAAGAAGACAAATGCTATTAACGTCATCGAATATTGATATCATATTTTAATTCTATAACCAATGTATACTTACATGAAAGAAACAATTTCCATAGGCCACATGGAAAACTTGTTGCTTATTGATTTTGAGCTTTAAGTCGTAGATGATAAGATACATTATATTACCAGTGACGGTAAAGATAGTTGCGAAAGAAATAGATTATTTGAGTTGCCCTGAACAAACGCAAGGCACTCTATGTAGACACATTTAACATGTTATCAATGAAAAAGTTGTTTGAAATTCTTAATAGAGTTCTTGTTTTCGTTTCGACGTCGCGTTTTGTTAAAAGGTGTAGCTATTCTCCCTAATGGCACAGTGGTAAACCTATTATATAAAAGACTATGTACGTAGCTTTACGCAAGACACCGCACATAGCAGGTCAGCCAGAGGGAACCTGGGAACCCAGTGATTCAACAGAACAAGGAGAACTCAATGAAGCGATTTATCTACTCAGAATGGAGAAAGAAATCCACTTCCGAGAAGTGATCGAAACCACAACCATCAGCTATCAGATTGTACCACTATATTTAATTAAACTAAACTCATCACGTAATATTTGTTATTTCATGTATTCATTCTAGCAAAATGACAGCTAATACAGATTAACGAAGGAAAAACCTAACAAAAGAATGAATACAGATAAAACATACATACAAGAGACAGATAATAAATCTTCACACGCATTATTTCAATAAGTTCCATTGAAAAGGGGGAAAAATGGAACCTGGAATTGTCTTTCTCACAAAACAGTTTTTAATATTCTGATGACGCGCACATGTGAATATTTGATGCTCACAGTCTACTCATGAATTTATGAATCTCATTATTGTATGTCATTGGATATTTTTTTTACGATACCATTATATTATGGCCGGTATTTTATTTGTTTGTTTTGTTTCTGTTTTTGGTATATGGGTGTGTGTGTCCCAGGGTTGGTTTTGGACTGGACTGGAAATATTAATATCAAATGGTAGATTGAAGTTATATCATAATACTAATTAGATATTTTTTTATTATTGAAGGTTCATGAGTTTTCCTTCATCTTTCTCTTTTTCTTCATCCCTCAGGCAGGGAAAATCTAGAAGTTGGAAAACTCCGTTCTCCGCTTTACACGCGAATTCGAACTCAACGCTGCGCTTTACTTTTGCTTATTATATAAATTGTTACATGATTATAAAAATATTTATAGTTGTCGAGTATTTGTTAAATTTGATGCGTTTAAATGTTAGAAAAACTACTTTTTATTAGCTCGTATACTTCATGTTTATGTATTGGTCGTGCGTAGACTTAAATATGCAAACACAAAGGAAGAACCAAGTTAGTTGGGGCCAGCAATAAAATCCGCGCTTAACCCGAGTGCTGGGAACTTGAGAGTATTACTTCCTGTGAATAAGGAAAGAATAGTTTGTAGGTTTTGTCAAAGTGGCGTAACTATTGATTTGAAAAGGGAAGTTTAGCTTAAGTCATATGTTTTTTTTTAAATATTATTTGTATTGTATTTGAAATATAAAGAAATATAATTGTAGGATTACTACTAGAGGGATTTTTTGCCTCACTTCTATTCGTATTAGGGGTATGAATTATTTTCATTTCCACAACGAGAAAAACGGATGAAGAGTGGCAAGCGGAGTGTCCTAACAATGGGTTCCCTCTGGATATGGAACCTAAGAAAAGTTACATCTCATGTTCTAAGCAAAATTTATATCGCAATTAGCATAAAAGTCACAAGAAATTTATATTTATATGTATGTATGTCTGTGTACAAGGAAATAACTCCTAAATCAATTACACGAACTTCTCAAATTCAGTATCTAATGAGAAGTGACGCGAACATCAAGGAGCTCTGTTGTTTGTTCGTTTTATGTTTGTTAAAATTACTTTTGTAGGGAAATTAGGTACTTATGCACGTAAATATGACAAATGTTTTTATATGGTGAAAAAAATCATGTTTTGATGGCTTAGGAGGGACTTATTTGACTGCACGGAGGGTGTAGGATCGATTTTCACTTAAAGTAATATGAGTAACACCTATCGTTATAAAAAGTAAAATTTTACGTTATTTTTATAGTTTCCCAGGAATAGCCTACACTAGATTGAGGTGACCTAGTTTTCCGTTCCCCACAAAATACCCAATTTTCAAAACATTGCAACGTTGAGTTGAAGAAACATTGCATGCGCGGCGTTGAGTTCCGCCGTTCAATGGCGGAATTCAACGCCGCGCTTATTCTTGTTACCGAAACTAGGAAATGGAAATATCTCTTTATCTTTATTATCATCATAAAATAGTGGTCCATATCATCAAATAAGCTTAGATACAATTCCTAAGCCCTCATATAATCTACTACCATATTAAACACATGCATACGTAACAACGTAAAAGAACGTAGATCCATTCACTTAGTTCAAACGAGCATGCAAAGGCGGCCACCAGGGAAATTATTAAGATAATTCGTCCTTGTCCTCGACGTCATACGTCACGTTTAGTGATTTTGATGGAACAATTGGTATTTGTTGAGTATTTCTTTTTCATTTTCACGTATTCTCTCCCAGGGGATGGAGGGGAGAGCTTGGTGAGAAATCACTGCGGTTTTTTTTGAGTTATTGATTACTTATGCTAAGAAACAGTGGTTTTATACATTTTACACTATTTAGATTCTAATACAATGAACGTATGATGTACGACGTCCACAAATACGAATTTATGGGCGACAACTAGTCTATAACAGAAATCTCGTATTGTACGGTAGATGAAGAAAATGTAGGGACGTGTTATGCTGTCGCCGCTTATGAAAAATATTCATGTTCTGAAGTGTTTCGTCACTACACAAAACTTCTCGAGTAAAAAATCACGCTTCTACAATTGTAATATGGAGGTGACATACACAACTTGGCTCGTGACGTTTGGATGCAGAGAGTCGAAGGTCTAGCTCAGTGACGGACATGTAGTTAGAAATGCTAAAACGTGGACTGGCTGATGATGATAACGATAATATAAGATTATATCGTAAAAGTATAAAATAAAATAAATATTTAAAATATCAACATATTTATAACTTCAGCTTCCTTTATAACAATTTAAAAGACTACAAACATTAAATTATTTGGAAAATGCACTCAAATATATTTAAGAAATCACATCATCTTTTTTATATATCAATTTCAAAGTTTTCAACTGGGGTACAGATTTACTTGAAATAAGTTTATTATCCAAACTTCTCTGTGATCCATGTGATAGCAGAGCTTCACTGGCACAAATAGTTTGATTACAGATCTCTATGCCTTTTGCTGGTTCCGTTTGGGAAGTCGATTTTCCGGGTGGCTTTGCTTGTTTTGTCCTTTGAGATGTTTCTGGCGGTATATCGATTATTGGGTATTGCAATCTAGTTTGTAGGCGTGCCTGCTGGTGGGCGACTGGACAGAAATTATTGAATATTATATAATGGAGATCGCCTAAAGAAATTCTTGAGATAAATTTTTAATTTTGTATTTAATTCTTCATTGTTATTTAACTTAGTTTTCAGTTATTTACATATAGTAGGCTCAGAGAGAACCTACTTTCAAGATATTTCGCTTATTTCCACCCAACTTTTGAAACATTACGTGTTTGGGGGAAGGCTTAGTGTGCCAGAGGGAATCAAAATAAATATGATCATTTCCCCGAGAGGGAATCGATCTCACAACCGTCAGACGAAATCTAACTACTCATTTCAATATTGTTTTTTATCTTTTCGCTGCATCTTGGATATGGCAGGATAGACAGAGGGAGTCTGGGAATCTAGTGTTAAGACACTCCGTACCGCCAAATTTTTAAGTCATTTGCGTGTTGACTGGCAGAACTCAAAACCAAGCTTAGCCACAATACCAGAGCGAAGAAATTTTAAATATTTGATTCCCCCAAATGGGAATTGAACCCACAACTGTCGCGTTTACAGCCGGACGCAGCGACTCTGTCACTTCAATAATTTTTATTGCTCATATTTAAACCATTATTCACTACCATTTTTAAAAACTATCAAGAAAACAATTAAATAACTGTAAAACTAACTCACTAAGTCGTCGTATGGCAGCCTCGAGTCTACGCTCGAAGATAGTGCCGACAAGAAGGAACATGATGACAGCCAGTACGACGGGCACACAGTATCGCCATTCCATAGAATTGATTGGACTACTGCTTGGTCTTGATGTGGAAAATTAAATGTAACATCGGTTCATTTTCTAACGTGGTTTGGTCTGAGAGGAGGAGATAAATCATTGCTAATTATTATGTTTTTTTATGGCTATATATAGTGTGATAGGCAGAGGGAATCTGGAAACCCAGTTCCCACTCTGACTAAAGAAGACACTTCGTACCCATTAAGACATTTCTGTTCGCTACTTTCCTCTGCCTACCCTGCGGGATACCGCGTGATGACTTCGTGGGCGAGGCCTAGGCTTGTAAAATCGAGTTCACAAATAAAATTTAATACGAGTTAATTCTAAAACTTAAAACCAGCGGTCTTGGTTGGAAAACCACAGAGCACTTGTACCAGCGTTTATTGAATGGCAATCGGCATCGTTGTTACAAATTAAAAGCGAAGCACAAAGGATTGCTTTGTTTAGAAATAAAGAAAATTGTAGATTGTTTAAAGCTTAGGTACATTCTTATTATCTTTTATTATTGGTCCTTTAATACTTGTATTGGAAGAATGCTTGAAAATAAGAAATAAATACATATAGTTTCATACTTCAACTTAAATAAAAATGCCGGTCAAATGCGAGTCAGGTTAGCACCTAAAGTTCGAGCCCGAACCCTTATTACTTATTTCAGATTTGTATCTAACGGGAAAGACATATAAAACATATAAAAGATAACTACATAAATTATTACTTGAAAATTCGGCGGGAATTGAGCAATGGAAGTTTTTAATGAGAACAGAGTGTCTTAACACTAGGTTCCCAGGTTCCCTCTGCCTACACTGCTACGTTATGGCATTCGTGTAGTACATTGTATATGGCAGGATAGTTGAAAAAAAAAACTCTTCAGACTTTTAACATTAGTATAAATACAGTGTTAGGGACCGTCATTGTCACAAAAAATAGTGAAACCGATAGAACGGAGTGTTAATTTCAGAAAACACTCTTATGATCATCATCATCATTCATTAAATAAAATATCTTTTTTCATTTATATGCGAAATAATGAACATATCATTGAAATTCTGTCAACATCCCTATTCTGCTGAATTTCAATATCCCATTACTCAAATATATTCAGTCGTCCCAAACCATTATTCATTGGAGTAGTTTTTAACGAGCCCTCTAAATTGGAGGGTGGGACAGCCCGATGTACTTACTTTAATTCTATTATAGTATTATACGCTTTATTTTATGAACTTTTGGAGTTTGGGCTATTGTAATATTAAATTGGCAATTTAAATTGATGGATTTGTATTATGTAAATACTTACATAATACAAAGGTGAAAAAACTCATATAATAATAATAATAATAATAAACTCTTTATTTCACACCATAATACATAGCATAAATTAAAATTTACAATAGCTTAGAAAAAAAAAAAAAAATATAAAATGTGAAAAAGGCGGCCTTATCACTAAAAGTGATCTCTTCCAGTGTTAACACTCTGAATTCCTCACTCTCAGCCCAATTTTTGAGATATTGCAGTTGAGTGGTGGGGGTCAAAACGCATTTTGTGTTGTTATAACGAGTAAGAACGAGAGAATGAAAAAAAATCATTCCAAGCAATAGGGAACGGAAAGTGTTTTAATAGGTACGGAGTGTCTTAACATTAGGTTCCCTGTTTACTCTGCTTTAAAGTGGGTGCGTGATACAGCGTGAAGCTTAAGGTCAACCAGGCGCATTGACTTTTGCATTACAAGAAACAAAATACTTACGAGTTTGTGTTTGTAGAGTTAATTGTTTACTTCATAATTTATAACATGCTTTTATAATATTCAGAGGTACCTAATTGTGTGATATTTATTTTAGAATAGCTAGATTTATTGAGCTGTCACTTGTGACAATTTTGAAAAATGTCAATATTATGTTAAGGTTTTATGTATTTTTTAAGATAATATGATTTTGAGATGACAGGCACAAAATATTCTGTCAGTGTTGTAATTGTTCCACTTTTACGCAAAAAACACTGAACGGGTTTTGATGAAGCTTTACAGCAATATTATTACTTATTAGTATTTAAACGACAAGAGGTTCTGTAAAAATATGATTTTATTTATTTCCAACTAAGGATTTTTTTATATTCAATTATAGGTATGTCGAAGGAAGAAATTAGATCATAAATATTATATTATCCCAGATGTTTAATGATGAGCTTTAATATTCTTATCTGTAGCTACTGTTTATAATATGACTGGCTGTGTTCATGTAAAAAAGACAATGTGTCAACACATTTGTATAACCAATTAGATGATTTGACCAATAGTGTGTGCCAGAGCCTTCAGCTTCAGAGACACTAATTGTTGATTATTTAGAGAGTAGACTTTGACTTGACTTTGAAGTAATTTGACCAATAACGTGGAGGCTTATGCCTTGAGTAGAGAAAAAGAAGGAGGAAGATGACGATCGTAGAATGATTCAGTCTACTGATGTTTTAGAGAAAGAAAGGTTTGGTGTCATGAATCTGCTTCGTTATTCTTGCTTGCATTAACCCACAATGGAACCCACAGGTCCAGTAAGAGTCATTTGCGAACAATCTCCTACAAGTATATACATGATTCCTATTCATAGCCTAATTTTTAATTATTAGTGTTAGAATTAAAGAACTGCATACTTTATCTGAAAATTATATCGTGCGAGCTAAAAATATATTTATTTTACATAAAAAAGCCATACACAATTTTTACATTTCATGTACAAAACTTTATATACTTTAACAGTCAAAAGAACTAAATAAAACATTCGTTAAAATTGATGTCATACACCAGTGAAACTAACGAACTGCCATTGAGGTGCACGTTGACCTGAATTATTCAAAGTTCCAACGTTAAGTATAATATTTCGTAAGAACTATCTTCCTGACCTCACCGTGGTGAAGTTGAAGCTGCTACGAGTATGTCTTGCATATGGTAGGGTGGAGAGAAGTTACGACACTCTTTTTCCATAAAGACAATTCCCTTTCCCACTTTCCACCCTATTCTGGAAGCATTGTAATGGAGAGAAAAATTAAAATTTATTTCCTCTAGTGGAAATTGAAACTGCACTAGAAAAAGCAGCACATTTATAGAAAAATCGGTATATTTTTTTTGCTTCATGTATTAATTATAGATAATCTTGAATTGAACAACATTGAATAGTATTAGCTTTGCTTAATAACATATTTTTCATTTAAATTTAAATTATTTAATAATTATTTAAATTGGTAAATTTTGGTTAAAGTACCAACAATATACTCGTATATAATATTTGGTACCTGTAGACGTCAAACTCGTGAGTTCGATTCTTGTTAAAGGGAATGCTCCATTTTTCACTTTTCGCCTAATTCTCGAGTCTCTTAGTTACGTTTAGTTACTTTGCGTGTTAAGCCGGAAAAAGCTTTTTTTACAAATTTGGTTAAATAAAACATTGATTACGGCTACTCAGCATACAATACCTTTTAAAAAATAATCAAAAAACTAAATATCTAACATCAAGGCAGGCAGGCAAAACGAAAACAAGAAACAATCTTACTGAAACTTCATTTGTAAAAAAAATATCTACCATTGCAAGCCTGTAAATCACCTGTAAATGCATCTACGACTTGAAGCGAAGTAATGAGGTGCCATTGCAGCATGTTGGCCTGAATTAGGTGTCAAATCGCATGGCAAATTTTAATATAGCAAATTTTGCTTGTATTTTTTGGCAGGCGCTCATTAGAATGCATTGGCATAACGTCTTATACAAGCGTGACGGTCATAAGTCGAAAGTTCATTGTCTTTCCCGTTCCCGTTCCCATTCTGGCAACAAGGCAAAACACGCTGTGGAATTTCGGAACTCAATAGGTACGTAATGTCTCGAAGATTTGGCGGAAAGTAGAGGATTGTGCTAATACCTCCTCGTTTACCCTTTAACGCGGAAAAAACGCGAAAGTGCTTTTTTATACATATTTCATATCTTTTTTTATTTCTCTGCTTTTTTAACTTCACGCTGTATCTCACACTTAGCAGGATAAGTATCATCTCTCTTGCTTAAAAAAAGCAAAATTTTAGAATATATATTTTCAAAACTTTATTAGTCTAAAGACAAAGCTACATCTTTTCTTTAGGTGTTTCTATACATAGTTGGAAACTCCTCATTAAAGACAACATCTTTACTAATATAATAAAGCGGAAGAGTTTGTTTGTTTGAACGCTAAGATCTCTGGATCTACTGGTCCGATTTACTTTGTTTTTGTTTTGTATGAAAGCTGCAATATTCAGAAGTGCTATAGGCTATATAACATTACATTACACATATGTACTAATAAATTAAAATACTTTCTAATTTGACATGCAATTTATTCTGCCGTATTAATAACAACCGCAATAGCAACGATGCTAAGGAACGGTTTGCAAAGTTTGTTTGTTGTTTTAAGAAAACGTCACCCAAAATGAAGTTATATTTTGATATTCATCCTCATAAAAATTAATATAAAAGTCACTTTTAGCATTTTATCTAGATTGTTTTGTAATTATTTGTTGTTTATAATTTATTCAAACTACACTTTTGTTCTCTTCTTATTTTATTTGATATTGCTCGCTAAAATTAACTATTTTTTATTATTACGCCTATTTTATATAGAAAAATGTTTAGTTATTTCATAGAGTCGATATCTACGAGTATGTACGCACGCACAGAAAACTTTAGATACTTTTTCTAATATTAAGAATTTTCTTTTAGTTACTTTTACTTCTTTTGTTGGTTCATTTCAATAACTGAGATATTTTTTTCTCATAATATGTCTCTACTTATTATTCTTTTTCATTATTTAAGCGTATATTTTCTTATTAATTCTGTTGAAAACTGAAAATAATTTCATAAATATATTTAATAAATATTCTTATAGTTCAAGCAGGCGTAGCCGCGTCCTGGTCCACTAGTCCTATATATAAGTTACAGCCGATAAGCGGCAAGACTATGACATTCAAAAAGCTACACAAGCGCCTATTCGGCGTTTAACATTCCACGCGCGCGCAACTACAAAAACAATTGACACGCAACAAATCGGGCCGAATGGCCGGCGAAACCGGTTGTAGCCGGTCCGCACCGGTGCGTTCTGGATTATACTGGTTCTGTATCCATTATTATATTTTTTTAACCGACTGCACGATGAATATAGAGGTAGTGTCTTATATGTAATGTAGTCCATGCTTATCGATGGGGTTACAGAGACTAAAAAATCTGTTTGGTATAGGAGCATAGTAATATTTGATTTATTTGTAATGGAATTAAAAATAAGATTGTGAAAAGATAACAAATAATCTCTATGTACAGCCAAAGATTTGACGAAATATTCGTGTGTTTTTGATCACAGAGACTCTGATGTTCATAAACAGGCTTCACTTCTGCTGCTTTTGAATTCAGACGTCTTGAGTCGAGCGAGCAGGAAATAGAAAAAAAACAACTTGAAGCTCCACCAAAACATGATGATAGTGAAAGGGTATTTTGAATAAGCATTTTTTTTCAACAATTCTACATACTCTTGTAGTCCTTTTTATTCTCTATATTTCCTATTGATGTGTTCGTTTTGAACTTTATATATGTAGATATTTTTAAACTGCTGGTTGATATTCTTTTTATCCACACGGCGTATCTCGCAAATAGCGGGGTACTCAGAGGGAGCCTAATCTAATGACACTTCTTTCCGTTGGCATCGATCGGAGTGTCTTAACATGACGTTCCCACTGTCTACCGTATTGTGTGCGGGTATAGCGTGAAGCTGATTTAATTTTAATATAATTTTATTAAAGTATTCAACAAATCACCTCAAAATCAGCTCTATTATAAATAATCCTGTAACCTGCAACTGCGGCTTTCGGACGATTACAATGGAAACCAGCACAGAATCCACTAATTGCTACGTGGTCCGAATGAGAAGATTGCCGATGGACCCTCTCGATTAATTCGCCCGAAATAGGTAATAGGCTGTGATTAAGATGAGGGGTCGCTCGTGCTGTTCGATACACGAATATTCAGCTTATTATCTATTAGGCTTGTCAAGTCGAAGGTCTCACCACATTCATTGATTCTAGTATTGTTTTCTTTCAGTGCAATTTTCAGTTTTTTTGGATGTGATAGTCCATCACTTTTTATTAGTCATTCTGTTTCAATATTTTTGTAATTTAAGTGTAATAAAAGCAATAGTGTGGTTTAAGAAACTTATGATAATAGTATTATTTTTTTAGGTTCGTGGCTAGAGGTACAAGCGTGTGACTGTAAATTTCGAGGAAGTTAAATATTTAATATTCTATTTATTTCGCTCTTGTGGCGGGGCAAAACACGGCGTTGATTTCCGTCACTCAGTACGCCTCAAAAAATGGTGAAAAGTAAGGAACAGAGTTTCTTAACACTAAGCTATGTTTATCCCACTACAAGCGGGATATAGCGTTATGCTGAAAAAAATACAATAAAAAAAATATCTCGGGGGTATTTCAATATTGGATGTCATAATGGTTATAAATTTTTATAGCAACTTCAAGTATATATCGTATGTCTTAAATTCTTACGTAGGTTTACAAAATATACGAATTTAACGTTTAAATTAAACCTCTCACACTTGTGCTTTATCTCAAGCATTCCTCCATTATGCTGACAAAATAATAATTAAACTAAGCTTAAGTGAAAAATATCCGGTAGTTTGTTTATCTGTTGGGATAATTTATATTTTATCATCCCATTATTGACCTCTGGATCCTCACAAATACTTCTATCCGACCTAGAGATTTTAATGACGTATATTTTGTTGGATTGCTAGAAATGAAAATCATTGTGGCCCCCAAAATGAGATCCATTGTTCGTCCAGATAAAACAACGCAGGAAAATTACGGAGGGGCCCCGGCAGTTCGTGTCAGTCATTGAATACAGGGTGTTACACAAAATTGTCGGTTTTCAGCACTCTCAATAGTGGTCCCTGGCCGAATTTTCGTTTATTTACTTCATTTTGTGAAAACAATGAGTGTTTCGTATGATAGAAAAGAGCAATGTGGGATGTTGGCCTTTTTATTTCGTATATAAAAGATTCAGTTTTCTAGAACTTTTCTTTTTTGGGGTTTGTAAAGATTTTTTTAATTAAATGATTTAAAAGCACCTTTAGTGTTTTTAAGCAGCTATGTTAGATAATATTGTGTCTTCAGAGAATTCCATTTAATTTGCACTCATTAAGAAGCGTCCTGTGAGTTAATAGAACACCTTCCTTTGTCAATCTAAAATGGGACTACAGAGAAAGCGGACCATCTATGATTCTACATTCACTAAATATAAAACCCACTTAAAGGAAATATAACTATACTAGTGACCCGCTCGCGGCTTCGCCCTCTTGAACTATATGCATATTAATTTAATAATCTATAAGATTATGGAAAACGACAGTTGTGATAACAGTCGTTTTCCATTAATAATATTATTTTGAAAACAATATCGATACCTATATTGAGAAGTAATTTTTTTTCAGCCAATTCAATAAAACAGTTTATTATAGCAATTATGTCGAACAATTTTTTTAAAATGATATTACTTTTTTATTTATAAATCGATTGAAAAACTAAAACATGAAAATTTTAAAAATCGTTGTTTTTGTTTTCATTTTTGTACATATAATAAGTATATATTGTAAATTGTTTGTGAATTGTAAATGATTATCTAATATGTGTTGACGTTGAGCTAATGACGCGGCGACTTTCCCTCGTTTGAGTAAAGTATGTTCTTTCTCCTATATTTAGTGAACATTTTTGATTTATTAATTTACACTATTACATAAAGTATTATAAAACTAAAGTTTGACAAACTTTTATACAATTCTCTACAATTCTTCTACGGTGGGCTAGTCCGACTCGCACTTGACCTGGTTTTTATACTTTTTAACAACACTTTATGTGTATACATGTGTATACACTTGTATACACATGATCAAATTTCAAATATTAAAGTGCATTTACAACAAATTGATGATTTATCATACTTAACAGATGAAATGATCACATTCATTTGATAAACACCAAACATACATCAAATATAATATAACAAATCAATGTTAGTTTTAGAATTTCCAAATACAACGCCGCGGACGTCATTAAAATCATGTAAATTGAATACGATTGCCAAAACAATGGATATTAAATGATTTTATGATAATATTGTATTTTACAATCAGTCGTAATGGAATATTTTAACCGTACGAACAAACAATACATATAATAAGTATTTATTGTAAATTGTTTGTGAATTGAAATGATTATCTAATATGTGTTGACGTTGAGCTAATGACGCGGCGACTTCTCCTCGTTTGAGTAAAGTATGTTCTTTCTCCTCTATATTTAGTGAATATTTTTGATTTATTATTCTTTTTATCAGCTTCACACTGTATTTCGCATATAGCGGAGTAAGCAAAAGGAACCTAGTGTTAAGGCAATCCGTTCCCAACTTTCCTGTGACTTGTCACTTGGTGTCAGAACAAAGAAATGAAAATATTAATATTGTTAAAAGCGGCAGCGGTTAACGTTTTTATAATAAACAAGATAAAAATACATACCGTATATGTTTCCAACGTACTCGGACAGAGGTTCCACGTAATTACAATAAATGAAATGTATCACTCAATAACAACACTACACACTAGATACCTTCCAATCAGGGCTTCCGCCTACAAGCAACTGTTCCCATTTGACACAATTCCACTGCTATTATTGTCTTTTTCACCTAAACCTACCCACTTTTACACGAATATGCTAACAATATATAATAATTTGTTCTTTCGGGGATTAAACCCACCACCACCGCGTTACAGTGGCACACTTGTTCCCCTGCGCAGCTAAGGCCTCAATTATTTTAAGCAAGAATTGAATTCGTGGTTGAGGTTTCGATTGGCACTCGGGTCGAATTGATAACTTATATTTAAATTATATTCAATTGTTAGAGCTGGTAGACCGAGTGAGACTTGACTTCTGCTATGCCACATAGCAGAGCAGGCAGAGAGAACCTGGCAACCTAGTGTTAAGACACTCCGTTATCATTAAGACACTTCCGCTCACTACTGCTTGACGTATTCTCAAGGTATTGTGTGTTGAGTGGCGGAACGCAACACCGCTTTGCCTCGATATCAAAACGAATGTATATATAATACGTTCTAGTACATTTTTTTCTTTCTACTAAGAATTGATAATTGTACCTACCTGTATTTTACCCTTTGCTCCTTTACTTCGGTCAGGTCACTTGAAATCCACTTAAATGGTCAGTGTAAACTAATACTGAGTTAGCCTCCACCGTAGCATGGATCTCAGGGGACGAGGTCTCAGTTGCGTAAGTCCAGTATATTTGTATCAGTGACGGACGCCCGAGACCGAAATTAGAGGACAGTTCTAAACATTATATTGAAGTAAAGAGAAAGTAAATAATTAAAGTGAATTTGGAACGGAGTGTCTTTTCAGTAGGTTCCCTCTGTTTACCCTGCTGTGTGATGGATACAGTTTAAATATTATTTTTAATGTCTCAGTGAAGTATTTAACTATTTTTCGCTGAAATTGAGACTGTAGTAGCTTTTTTTAAATGTTCATTCTACTTCAATGTAACGATACTTCAATGAAATGATTTCTTGATTATCAAAAGTTCTCACAATAATCTATTTGAATAAATAATGTTTAGATTTCTTTTATTTGATATAGTTAATCAGTTAAATACTAGATATACGTACTGATAGAGAATCGTTTGTATTATAAAATTAATTGGTTTCACTGTTTATTTATTATTTTCAGGTCACTTAAGCTTATTTACATTTATATTTTTATATACACTAAAAACTCTCACTCTTTTAAAGAAACTTACTATGTGAAGAAAAAAAGGTACAAAAATATTAAAATGTAGTGAGATCGTACGACGGTTGTTCCAGTTCTAGAGTTTTAGGCAACCACAGGAGTTCCCACTCGAGGCACAAAAGGGCGTTGAATTCCACCACTCCCTCTCTAACTAGAGAGTAAGAGAGGGAATGGTGGAGGGAATAAGCAAAGTCTTACTCTGCTATGTTTAGAATTAGAACTCAAAATCGTTTCTACCATACGGTCACTAACTTCGTTACAAAGGCGTATAATGCTGTAATAATGTCATCCCCACTGTCTATTCTACTTTTATTACCACTTAACCTTTAAGGCTTTCAGAATTTGATTTAAAATTAATCCAGAGATTTCTCAGTAATAGAGATATATGAAACAGCTTTTTATTCTGCTTCAGTAGTTGGCTTGGAAATGCAAAATATTTACTACAAAAAGTTGAGAACAGCAATAAACGAATATAGTGTTTTTGAAATGGCTTTCGTGGACAAACGCGGCTGTTGGTGCAAGTCAAAAGATAAATACACATAAATATATTTTAATTTCTTCGCTTTGGTGTCCAGGCTAAGTGCAGCGTTGAGTTCCGCCACTCAACACGCAATGTCTCCAGCATTGGGTGGAAAGAGTGGGACAGAGTGTATTAACACTAGGTTCCCTCTGTCTACCCTCCCTGCTGTCTGCAGGATACAGCGTGAAGCAGAAAAAAACCTACTGAATGCGTTATAAGTCAGGCACAGAAGTAACTAATGGACTTAGAAAGTAGAGTAGGCTAGGAAGTGTAGTGTAGCAGTAAGAGAGAGTTTCTCGTAATTTCTACGAAAACTAGAATTTTTTTTCTAGTATTGTACAATCACGTAAGTTAACGATATATATATTTTTTCAGCGTCATGCTATATCTTGCACATAACAGGGTAGGCAGAGGGAACCTATACCCCTACTTTCTGTCAAATTCCGGGGGGCATTGTGTGTTGAGTGGCGGAACTCAAAGCCACGCTTTCCCTCGTTATCAGATCGAGTATCAATATTTTATTTTCTCGAGTGTGAATCTAACCCACAAGGCAATTACACTCGTATGCCTCAGCACCACGACGGCCCTAAATATAATTTTAAGAACTACATAATTTGAAATATTGACATTTATTTGTCTTGTTCACTCGCTCTCCGCTTTTAAAACGTCCAGCATAATAAACTTGGCAATTAAGAGGAATGTCCGCGCAAATTGAAGCGATTTCATTTCTTACCTCAAGCTTGGGAAACATTAGGAACGGTGCAATTAGGGTTAACTAGAGCCTGCTCTTTATCACGGCTTTTCGTAAACCCGATGGTTTACGGCAGCGAAAGTCTGCCTTTTTTTAGCCTTACATCGTTTTTGCTTCTTGTGTACCCTACACAGAGAAAGTAGTGGAAAATCACTCAAATGAGTGATTTTAAATTTGAAAGTGGAGAAATCTCCACATTCTTTCCCCGCCTTTGAAAAAATATCTAATGATTTATACTAAACATAGGTTTTTTGACTTTATTTTAATGGAATATTAGGATTTGTAAAGATCGCTCGTTGGTTTTCGCTAAAAGGCGATTTCTGGCTTGAAAATAGCTTTCTGGTTGTTAGCATTTGATAAGCGGCGTAAAGTTATAGATTGTATAAAGTAATCGAGGCCGTCGCGGCGAAGAGGCACAAGCGTGCCCCTTCGTTCACAGTTGTGGGTTCAACTCTCAATCGAGGGAGTTAAATATTAAATATTTTCATTTCTTCGCACTGATAAGAAGGCAAAGCTAGACTTTGAGCGCCGCTATTCAACGTACAATGCCTCAGTGGTGAAGCTAGAGGGGGGGCGAGCAGTGCGGTCGCACCGGGCATCAAAAGGAAAGGGGCATCAAAGTCGACCATCAATTCTTCTAATTTTTTTTCAATCAAGAATCAAGAAATGTACAAGAAATATTAGAGAGTGGAAATGAAAAATACAATCTAGAGGCAAATACAATAAAATAAAGTAAAATATTGATTTTCTATGAGCCTTTGTGGTAGAGTAAGGTGTCAAGAGAGATGGACATTAGAGAAGTAGGTGTACTGTTACTAATAACAATACAATGACCCTTTAGAATTTAAAGTACCAAGGAAACTAGATTAGACAAAACAAAACCAAAAATAAAAAATACTTAAGATCAACAATGTCACATACATAATGAATATATAGGGGCGCTCGCTGAATGTCATACTTGGGGACTCATCATTAATATATAAATAGAGTTTTAGTCCGTCGCGTCGACAAATTTCACGACGAAAGAGGTCCCACATCTGCCTGAAGGGAAATTTGACGTCTCAGGGAAGCTCAGAGAGCTAATCCGACGTAAAGATTTAGCCACTACGACGTAAAGATTTATTTTATCTGGACAACCGAAACGACATATCCAGCTCTCGTACACCGCTTTTGCGTCTGTCTCCGCCGTTATATTCCTGAAATATAGCGGCGGAGAAAGGGGACCGAAAGTTTTTAAAATATTAGTAAGAGATAGGGAGCAGTGTGTGTCCATTGATCGACTAAAACCAGCGTACCTCTTAGAGAGTACATGTGTTGATAAGGAAAATCAAGATAATGGCATGTGTAACAACGTAGACACACCCTTAGTAAAAACAAAGCGAATTTGCAGGGTTATTAGGCAACCAGTTAGGTTTAGGAATTAATAACATTTAGTAATAAGCAAATTTAGTAATAAGCATAAGTATTAAATATATTAGTAGTAATTGGAATGTATATGTAATGTAAGCATTTATAATAAGGTCATTAGCTATACGTACATAGATATATTAGACAGTACAATTAGTAGTGTTAAATAATTTCAGTTACTATCTAACAAACTATCATATAGGTAACCAGTTTGCATCGTATTCTAGATACTTGTGGTTGGTTCATTGGTTTCATAACATATATTAGTGTGTTACAATACATTATGGGAAAAACATATTCGGTAGAAAAGAAGACAGAAGAGGTGATAATTGCACAGAATGGAGCCAATTCTGCGACAACTTCACATTTCGAATATAAGCTGGATTCGTTGGGGACCATCGTCACTGTTATAGGAGTCATTATGGCTATAATCATTTTTATAGCTGCATTCAAAATGTGTACTTCTAGAATGAGAAGCACATTATAGAGAGAGCTAGGTGTGTTTCATCGGAGTGTAAATGCGACAGGGGCAGCGCAAGCGCCTGCGCGTGTGAACTCTGCCTATACTGCGTAATTAGTCTAAGTTGCAATGTTAGCACGTAGCGATAAAACGCGAGCCAAGTGGCTAAATGTAATACGATACGGTATTGTTTGTTTAAACTATTTATGTATGTAACAAATTAATGTAGGTAACAATGATTTTGTTTTGTTTTAGAGATACTATGAGGCTATTAGAGATACCTATGTATTTTATACATTATTTTTCGTACGTTTTTTATTATTCGTTTAAGAGGCAATGATCCAATCAACTCCCGTGGTGCTACATTGATTACCACGTAAACCGGACTTCAACTCAACGACCGCCCGACACAAATCTTCATAAATTTGGTGAGTGCACATTCTAATCGGCTTCCCACAAGCGTGTCTCACCGGTTAGAATTTCAAGAGGCAATATACCACCAAACCCATAAACTTAGATTTTCGAGGCAAGATCGGACATGCAAATGAAATAAAAGCTGATGAAGTAATAGAAAATACCAAGTTTTACGAAGGCAGCGGGTTATAAAAGACTAAGAAATCATTTATTAATGGATATGCGCTATAACAGATTAGTCGACAGCATAACAGGATTATTACATCCGAAAAGGATAATTAATTCTAGCACTCTGAAATTACGACTATCAATGTTTAAGTTTAAATAGACTTTAAATAAACACAAATAAACACAAGCATGGTAGAACGAAGAAACTAGGGAAACTTCTCAGTCAGTAGAGAATCATAACACTGACTGCGCCCTCTCCGCACGCACCGCCATCGATAATTACCGAGGCATCCCAAGCATGGTCGAAGCCCGAAGCCGTCCACAACGACAATTAAACAATAAATGGTAAATTGTAATTTTCTTTCCAAGGCTCAACCTGAAGCCCTACAAGTGCAAGTCAACCTTATATACTGCGCATGTTTCGAAAAAGAATATACAGTATATTACACGACGCAGCGCACCCAGGATTCAGAACAATAAGAATAATGTTAACAAGTCATTATTTCTGACCTGATATGGAATACTCAAGTACGTGGACAACACGAAGCTATCGTGTCAAAAGGCGGACCTCTCACGTGACAACAATTCGTCACTTATGCTTTTCCCCGGTACGTAGTACCAATCGATACATAATTACGGTCATTGACCTACTTACGCCAGCATTCATCGCAAACAAAGTCGACGACCATAAAAATTCACCATCAGCATAACGGCAAAAATACTGAAACAATGCGCAAACGCAGCAGCCGACGACAGCAAACACCGCATCGAGTACGACGTCCGGGCGCAAAAACAACTTGTGGATCAATTTAGTTTATAGGCATAATATTTTATTTTGTTTATTTTATATTCTGTTTTGCACATTTTTTCCCAAAGGGGGAGAGTTTGTGAGGGGTATTGCACAAGTATTATTATATTCTCTATAAACACGCTAAATCGGCGCCCTGAATTTATTCGCTACAAATGCAATTGTGAAATAATTTTCCACTATGGTTTTGTAGTGTATAAATTAATTTTTAACAAAAACAAAAACCGACTTCTAACAACGAACTAAAAAGTGAAAAATAATTATACAAAGATTTTATAATTTTGAAGTCGGTGCCAAGTCAAACAAACAGACTTAGTAATTAGATATTGTAGTAAAGGTGTTGTAGCATTAGCTTGACACCGACTTCATAATTATAAAATCTTTGTATAATTATTTTTCACTTTTTAGTTCGTTGTTAGAAGTCGGTTTTTGTTTTTGTTAAAAATTAATTTATTTTACGATTTTTAGTGATGGGTAGATCTTAAAATGATGCTTCTTAAACGAGTGGTGATGGTGGTGGTAGTGGTTGTCAACGAGTGGTTGTGGTTGTCCTAAGTAAAACTTTATTTAATTAGGTATTATTTTTGTGCAAAGTTACATTTTGGTATATTGACAAGAAAATACATAAAATGTATTCGGGCGAATGAAGAATCTCCCTTTTTTGAAGTTGGTTGAAAATGAGAACATCCTCTTTTTTGAGGTTGGTTGAAAAGAAATGCAACGATCAGGAATCTCACCTCTGACATCAATTTAAAAAGTTTTTGCTTGTAACTATTACAGTATAATCAATTTTTTACCAAAAAAAACAAACTTTCTAAATTTTCACCGGATCCCATAATCGGAACCTAACCAAACTTTCACTAAATTATCCTTGAAGTATATCCTTTCAAATAAAAAAAGAATCATCAAAATCGGTTTGCGCGACATTGAGTTATTCGTCTATTTGTCGCGCACATACCTAATGCAAATTTAAGACTTATGTGATTTTCTCATAGATACCATTGTCAGACATGGACAAAAAAAAATGGGACCATTCGGGAAGCCTCACCTTTCGATCAAAAAAAAAATATCAAAATCGGTTAACCCAGTCAAAAGTTATGAGGTAAGAAACATAAAAAAAAAAAAAATCCTCCTTCTTTTTGAAGTCGGTTAATAAATAACCAAATTAAATATATAATAAAAGAGTTGAATGTGAAGTCTCGTCTTATCAACGTTGCCACGACACCGTAGCCCACACATGTACTATTTTCCCTTTGTTGAATGACCGCTCCTATACTGACGTCAGAGGCGTCATTAATGCTAATGAAGTACTTATCATTGGATGAGATAGCGTAGCCGCGTTTTTTAAACTGTCCTTGCAACTTTGAAATGCTCTGCCTGCTTTCTCTGTCCATTCGATTTTTCGTAAATATTTTTTTTTAGATCCTTGCAAGTAACTATCTAAAACCCCTTGTACACGCGCTGCGTTCGGAATGTGATTACGATAAAAATTGATCATACCTAAGAACCTACGAAGTTGTTCGACCGTTTCAGGTTTCGGATATTTTTCAATAGCCTTGACCTTATCTAGTAAAGGACGTGTTCCCTCTGTAGCTACTTCATAACCTAAAAACTCTATTTTAGATTGGCCGAATACACATTTTCCTATATTTATCGAAATTTTAGACTGTTTGAAGCGATCAAACAAAATTCTTAAGTGTACCCTGTGTATCTCTTCATTTTCTGACCCTAATAATGTCATCTAAATACCCGAATAGAAGAGACTGTCCTTTTATTTTTTTACTATTAGTGTTCTTATCTAATTCATCGTAATTAAATCGCTCAATGCCAGCTAACACCGTGTTGTTTATAAATCTCTGAAACGACTGCGCTGCATTTCGCAGTCCAAAAGTCATTCTTGGAAACTCGTAAAGACCAAACGGTGTGATTATCGCCGTTTTCTCTACATCTTCTGGATTTATTTTATTAAAATTAATAAAATGATACACTCCATATATGCCTATTTTCGAGAAGATAACTTTATTATGTAAACCATACGTGAAATCCTGTATCCTGGGTATTGGATAACGGTCAGGCTTAGTGATAACGTTAAGCATTCTATAATCCCCGCATGGGCGAATTTCCCCTCCTTTTTTTGGCACTACATGCAAAGGGCTTGCCCATGCTCTTTTTGAGGGCCTACATATTCCTAGCTCTTGCATCAATTCAAATTCTTTTTTAACTCTACCTATCCGGTGGCAGTCTCCTAGTGCGCGCATGTACCGGCGGCCCTACGGTTTCAATATGGTGGTACACAGTATGTTCCGGTATATCTCTAAACGTGGGCGACTGAGTTATCTCTGGGAAGCCCGTAATTAAATCTGCGTACTTCTGCGTACTACTTATACATTTAATTGTATCACTAAGACATGCACTTTTCGAACCGCTAGCATACAAATTAGTAACCAAATCTATTAACCTATTATTATACAAATCTACTGTTAATTTAAAATTACGCAAAAAGTCTGCCCCTATTATTGGTTGTTTAACGTCACATACTATAAAAGCCCATTTAAAAGACCTCCCTAAGCCAAAAGTAATCTCTAAATTACATATACCGTAAGTTTTAATTTCGCTATCATTAGCTGCGTACAGTTTGTAGTCACAGGGCCTTAAAATAAAGTTTTTAATACATTTTTTTGGAATTACAGATATGTTGGCCCCTTGTCTATTAAAAAAGTAAGTTTCGAGGTATGATCTTTAACTACTAAACGATGATTTATATTTACCCTATCTTTAGTACATTCGTACACCGTTCCTCAAACCATTGACTCAAACTGTATAAACCATAGTCTGGGCATATCTACCCAAAATTCAGGTATCTTCGCTGAAACACTAATCATTGCTACACCGCAGCTTGTTATACTTGATTTTTCCTCTTCCGTCATCTTACTGCTTTCCTTTTTCTGCTCACTATCCGATATTGGAGAACTCGCTTTTACAGATAATAGAGCCTTAGGTGCACCAAACATTATACTTCACTGTATCACGTCGGGGTCACCAATGTGGGAACCTCACATTATGTGTTGAATAAAACCACTGAGCCCATGGGTATATCTATATTATAATTTGACACGTGTGTCTCTCTACATGGCGGACTGGCGCCACTAAATACTTATTCACATTATTACATCACGCCTACGCATACATAGCCCCTACAAGGGGAAGGAAATTTTCTGACGACTGGACCATTTTGAGGCGAAAGAAAACTTTTACCGGTTTAGAAAAAATATTTTATAGTATAAATGTATTCAGCTTAAGGGTGATTAATATAATCACCCTTAAGCTTAACTTACTTATACCCTAGCAACGCCACTGCAATGCCTTGAGAATTCGACGGAAAGTGGGGACCGGAAGTGTGTTAATGGGAATCGGAGGTTCCGAGGTACCCTGCTATGTGCGGGATACAGCGTGAAGTGAAAAAAAAAAGATTTGTAAGTAATTATCTGCAAAGGAAGGTTTTTCCATTTAATAGGAACATACAAAAACATTGTAGTATAAATGGACCATTGCCCTAATCGTTAGCTAGTTTGCCTGCAAATAATGAGAACTTGAGCTAGTGACAAACACTAATTTGAACTTACGCTTTGTCTTTTTTCCTCAACATGTTTCATAATAAAATAATATACATTCAAATATTATATTTAAATGCATAATTGCTATTAATTTATTATAAGGGCAGAGATTTCCATAAAGTCGTGTTTAGAGACTTTATTTCACATTTTCTGAATATTTTGAAGACATCATTGTTTAATCGTTTAACTAATTTAGGATTCCAAAGGAGTGGTACTAAAACCGCAATCTTTACAGGTTTGATTCCTACTTGAGGAAAAAATATATTTAATTTTACCGCTTTGGTGGAACGCAATGTCTTGAAAATTAAGTGGAAAATAGAGAATAAAGTGTCTTAGCACCAGGTTGCATCTGCTTACTTTGTTATAAGGAAAACTTGTTTTCTTTTCAGATTAGAATTCGTATAAGGTAATATGGAAACGTAAACAAAAACGGCAACTACTTCATCTGATTACATTTATTTTCCGTCTTCTTTCATAAAGATATGTAATGGATAATAATATTCTTATTATATCCTTGCCTGGATGTCCCAGGTATTCTCAGGTATTTTTGACAAAGAACAGGTATTATATAATATACGGATTGTACAGATTGCCGGTAACATAAGCATAAAATGAAGACCTGACAGTATCTTAAAGTACCGAAGTGCACTACACCGGTTTCCAGCTTAAACTTATCCTCTTCCCTAGTTGGCTTACGTTTATGTGGCTCAGGACGACAGTGTTGTCTAAATTGTAATAAAGATAGTTAGTAGGATTATATTCTATAATATATTAGTATATTATAATTATGGATGTCATAGTAATTTTGGTAACATGCAGTTTCCAGTGCTTACGCTGTATTCCGCATATAACAGGGTAGGCTTTCTGGCAAATTATAGGGACTTTTGCGTGTCGAGTGGTGGAACTCAACCCCGCTTGGAGTTGGAATCGAACCCATAACCTGCCGTGGCTGTAAGGCGGGATATAGTGTGAAGTTAAAAAAATAATAATCATGAATATTCTAAGAAATTTAACTTTTAAATTGTACCTAAATTCTGGTGTCAAGTGGTTAAATTTTGTAAACATTTTAACCTATAATATAAAGGATTTACGGATTAAGGCTTAACTTATTTGTTCGTATACTATTTAATAACAAAGTAAATGAATCAATTATAGGTACTTCAAGTAAGAAGAATTCTTAAAATTTATAACGAAGATTTTCAATGTTTGCAAGTGGAAATCTTTAAATTATCGGAAAACCGATTTTCACAATAAACTTAATACAGAAGCAAAATGTTAATTTTGTAGTAATTTATGTAAATCACGACTCGAGGGGATTTAACAGAAGAAAACTATAATTTATGGTGCCGATAGCGCTCCGGTCATTATTACTCATTAGTGGCGGTATTCATCGTGATTATCTGTGGTCGACTTTCGTGATTATTGAAGTTTGTTTATTTTACCCTTATAAAATTTCTATGAATAGAGAAATAGGTTATTACTTAAATTGCCGGTCAGGTATTTTAGAATTGTGTGATTGGATTGAGTGGCGGAACTCAACGCCGCGTTTTTCCTCGATATCACAAATTTCACAAACAAACACAACCATCTCGCTTACAGTCGTACGCTTATAGCCCTAAGGCACGACGCGACGACCCACCTTTGCTCTATAAATATAATGAAACTTGTATTTTTGAAGATAAAAATAACAGTATCTTGTTAAATGAAGTACACTGTATTTATTTAATAAGAATATTAAAAAAAAACATCTATTAAAAATATTATTGTCACAAAATAAAAATATTTCTCCTTTTTTCTTCGTGAGTGAAGTCCACGGTGGTCGCCAACTCATTTCTTAAAGCTTTGTAAAATATAATCCAACTATGACTTTTCCAGTGTCATCCACTCTAATGAATGAATGGTTTGAAAGCGTCTCAAAGAACCAATCGAGGACTTTCAAGTCTTGTGAAAAGGACCCGTTTAAAAGGAACCATAAAATTGGGGCCTAAGATGGTGCTCTGCCAAGTATTTCTAATATTACGTTTTCAGTATGTGTACTGAGTTTAGTGAATTGAAAACCTTTAACTTTTCGGCGGAGAGTGGGAGACGGAGATGTGTTGAAGAAGTGTTATAACTTTGGTTTCCCGGCGACCATGGGGAGCGGAACACAAATTGAAGCTAAGAAAATAAAATTTTTATTCATTTATTTCGTATACAATATAAAGCTTACATTTTAAAGTAAAAAAATACGAAATAAACTTATACAGTCTGTCTGTCAATTATGTCTTTTATAGTTGAAGATGAGTTTCATCTAGCATGTAATATATTCCAAATAAGCAGAAACTAAAGAACGGTTGGGGCGAACGAAGTGAGGTGAAGAATGGAGTAAAATCATAATACAAAATAAAAAAAATTGTGAAAGTAGAAAAAAGCAGCAAAATATCAGTAAAATAATTCATTTTAGTCATGCACATTTATCGAAATCTTCCCAAGAAGTCTAAGAACTGAGTACTCGTATTTCAAATAGAAATGTTTGTCATTCACCGGGTGCAGCTTTTCACTACTGCCCTGCTGTTAAAGCTGTAGAAATTAAATAAATTATAAATATCATGAGAGCAAATAGTCAACTGAATATTAATTATCTCTAAAGGAAAGTAAAAATACTTCGAAAAAAAAATTGGAACACTTTTAGGATCTTTTTTTTGTCAGTTGGACAACAAAGTTATCCTTTCTGTGTAAACGTCTAGGTTAGTATGTCTATGCTATATGTATCTAGTTATGTCATCTACCTGTCTATTTGTCCGTACAAACCATTTTACTCAAGATGGCAGAAAGGTATGGTAATGGTAGGTCAAGCTAAAATTAATATAAAACGCCTGTTTTCTTGGTAAAACAAGTAAACAATATTAATTAAAAAAAAAAGTATTTATTTATCTATGTTTCATTTAATACAGTATCTTACTATTATACCTAATGATATGAAATGGAACATAATGACAATATTCGTCTATATAACAATGTATGGAGGCTCATATCCACAATATCTAGATTATGAACTAAGCTAGCGTTTCTCATTATTTTAATAACATTACTATACAAAAATATATAGAGACTTTGTACGACACATGTTTTAACTAACATTATATCGATATCGATTATCGATTGTGATTTTTTTTTATTTGTGAAATAATAAAATGAAATATAAATATTTGACGTAAACGCTATGTGGCTGATTGAAGGTAATTGTATATTTAAATTTCTATCTTGTACGGTTACTCCACTCAGAGTTTTGGAACTCAACGATGAACTTTGCTTCTACACCAGAGCGAGTGAGCATCGAACCTGCCACTGCCCCTGCCCTTTTATTAGTATACATAGATGGTATATAAAATATCCACCCACTAAGTACTAAATACTTGAATTCCAATCTCTTAACGCCTGTACAGTTTTACCGACATATTAAATTAAACCCTCAGGCGGTACTGAAAGGCTGCCTCGATATTAAGAAGCCGTAAATCGTCAGCCATCGGTCGGGATGATACCGCGCTCCTCACTTTTAGCATTGGAAGTAAAATATTATTATTTTTACGTTTCCCTCGCCGAATATATTACTTGGAGATTTTTTAAATATATTTTTTAACCCTGAAGCTCGAGGGTTGTGAAGAAGAATTTCACTGTCGTTGGTTCAGAGCTGCATAGTTCTGGAGATGGATATGAATTTGTTATGACTTATGTACGAGTATGTGTGTAAGACATTGTTTTGAATCAATGGGATATGTTTTTTAATGCAGTTTTGTGTTCAAATTCTGATGGGATGCATATAATGTAGTAATGTAAATGAGAATTGTTTCGTAATAACGTAACCAAAAATGTATTAAAGAGAACAGAGTGCCTTAACACTAGGTTATCCTGCTCCCTCTTCCTACCTTGCCATGTGCGGGAAACAGCGTGAAGTAAAAAAAAAAACAAAAAAAAAACCATTCGTTAAAATAAACTCAAGTTAAATGTAATTAACCGAGAAGGTATTTGGACGTTAACGGGCCTTTAATTTATTTTTTAAATTAGTTAAAAAAACACTAATTAAGCGATATTGCTATACTATTTATGAGACCTTTGCAACATTTTATAATATTCCTTCATTTTGTATGGGCTCGGTCTTTTTAATTCTAATTAGTACTGTGCTGTTTTTTAATACTTTCATTATTGATTTTATGCATGTAAATATATTTTATTATATGGCAAACAATTATCTATAACAATAGTTGTAAGTTCGATTTCCTCCCCGGAAACTTAAACTTAAGGAAATTAATTATTTAATATTTTCATTTCATCGCTTTGATAACGAGGCAAAGTGCGACATTGAATTCCGCTGCTCAACGCGTAATATCTCCAGAATTCAATGGAAAGTGGAGAGCGAAGTGTCTTGACACTAGACCCTCAATCAACCCTGCTACATGCGGGATGAAAAAAAAAACAAATAAAAGGTGATATAATAAAAAAAAAAACGAAAAGCAAAATCACTTCATAACGTTTGTAAAACGAAAGCTTTTTGAATTATACACAAAACGCAAATGAGCCGCCATTGATTTATGTTTTGTAAGGCAAGTTTTAATTTCGCAACGTTCAAGCTTAGCTATTTCTTTATAGCGACGCATTAAAGTGTCCGTCCGTTGATATTTATTGGTCACAACAATGTACTTGCCGAGTTTGAAGACTCTACCTATTTCTTCTAAAAATATACTATGTCAAAATTCTAAGGCGTTTCTTATATTGGGGTAGATAAATCAAATGTATTGAATGAATGATTTTTCTTATATTTTCTTATTTTTTGTACTTGTGTAAGTATAATGGGTTAGGCAGGAATATAGTTTTAAGAAACCATATTGAGTGTTGATTATTTTCAAATTGATTTTGGACAATATTCTTGAAATCTCTTAACTTAAAATCTTATTTTAGATTTTATTAGTTTCACACTGTTCCCTGTACAACATAGGGAACCTAGTATTAAAACACTTTGCTCCCATTAAGATATTGTCGATCCCCATTTTATATTATACATACATATTTTTCGAAGTATTGAGTGGCTGAACTCAACGCCGCGATTTGCCTCGTCAGCAAAAACATAAAAGACAAAGATAAAAGTAATTCGTTTATCCGAGTGAGAATGGAACCCACAATCATCATTTACACTCAGAAGCCGTCCCAAAAACTACAAAAACCAATATAAACTTATATTTACTTAATAAAAAAATACGTTCACATTTTCTAAATTACAACGTAGCTACGTGAATGAAGTACTAAGCAAAATGAATAATGGCCACTCGGTTTCTCTAGAATAATAACACTTTTAACGGTAAATCTATTTCAATTGCAACACTTGTAAATAATAGAGTAGGTTTCAGGATTTTTTTTTAAATTATTTTAAATTGGTTTGTGTTGTAATGCAAAGAAATAAAAGATGAGGTTTGCATTTCTTGTTTGTTTAAATGTTTTGGACATTAACTTCTCTCCGTTGCCTTAATTGTTTAAGATTTTTTCTTTTTTTTTTATAAGTTGTATTCTTTTAAAATATTTTATATGTATGTATCCATTTATATATTTATATATAAATACACGATTTACGATTTATATATAAATACCTCATGTGAATAGTATACACGTATTTACATTATTTCAACAAGCAGTCATTCCGCCTTTGTATAACAATCTATGAACAACTTTGAAACAATAACTTCCTTTAAATAAGGCTTCGATATTGTTTGATATATTTATAATAAACATATATGTAGAGAATATTTCATTAGAAAACTATCTTTATATGAAATTCCATTTAAATTACATTCTAAAATTTTGTTCTTCGCTCGATCCTTGGAACCATCCATGGAGGCATTATAATATCAAAGACGTTTGCATTTATTATTAATATCGTACCATTTAATAATAAGCTGTTAGAACTAAACAGAGAGTTGCTATATACTTGAAGTGTTAATTTATTTGTAGTAGTCTTATACTAGGTGAGGTAATAACATACTTGCATATTGTGAATATGATTTAATTAAACTGATTATTAACTTAATGGATGTGAGTTCGATTTCTCTGACACGACCTAGCGGCGTTGAGTTCCTTCTCTTACCACGTAAAGTAACTGAAAGCATAGATGGCTTCCGCCTACTTCTACTCTCAGGATTCAACGGAAAATGAGGAACGGAAGCGTCTTAACACTAATTTCTCAGGATCCCTTTGTGTGTTCTGTGTATATGCGGGATATACCATTAGACTAGTAAAAAATATATTACTAAGAATTAGCTTCACGATGTATCCCGCACACAGCAGGATTCACTCCGCTCACTCCGTTCCCCACTTTCCGTTGAATTCTGAAAGGAGAAGTAGGTGTATTACTTCTTGGTAGGAAAAATCCCACCTAATATATTATATGCTTGATACAGCGTGATAAAAATATTTTGAGAGAACGATCTTCTTCTTCCTGGCATTAATCCCGGCTATTACCAGGGTCTGCCTTCCTACTTAACCTACTCCACTTTGCACGATCTTTTGCGTCCTCGGTGGTTAGACCATTGGCTCTCATGTCCTGCATCACGACATCCAACCAGCGCTTCCTTGGGCGTCCAGGAGGTCGCGCCCCAGGAACTAGTATAGCAAGGCACTTGCGTCCGACATAGTTCTTAGGCCGGCGCGTAACGTGGCCAAACCATCTCAAGCGACGCTCTTGGAGCTTATCCGCTACGTCACGGACCCCAAGACTACCTCGAATGAATGTGTTGCGTATGCGGTCAGACCGCGTTACGCCGCACATCCACCTCAGCATCTTCATTTCCGTGACGTGAAGCTCCTGAGTGTGCCGAGATAGTGCTGGCCAACATTCGCTGCCGTATAAAAGAACCGGTCGGACGATGCTCTTGTATATCAGCCCCTTGAGCTTGGGCGGTATTCTGCGGTCGCAGACCACACCAGTGACCTCCCGCCATTTGGCCCAGGCAGCGCTTATCCGGCCATGGACATCGTGGTCGATGCCTCCAGACTCGTGCATAACGGATCCAAGGTACCTGAACTTCTCCGACTTAACGGCTGGTTCAGGACCTATAAGGATGGTGCTCGAGTCCCGGTTCCCGCAGGCCATGTACTCTGTCTTCGACACATTTAGTTTAAGGCCGCCGTTCTCAAGCGTACCCTTCCAGAGGTTCACTTTACGCTCCAGCGTCAGTCGGTTCTCGGCAATGAGTGCTATGTCGTCGGCATACATCATCAGCCATGGAGGCTGGTCCTGGATGTGAGCCGAGACAGTATCGAGCACTACATTGAACAAGAACGGACTAAGAGCCGAGCCCTGGTGAACCCCCACTGTAATCGGGAAGGGTCTAGTGTCGCCAACAGCAGTCCTAACCATAGAAGCGGAATCGTGGTACATGCCTCTGATAATCTCAATATAGGCCTCAGGGATCCCTTTGGATCGCAATGCCCACCAGATACACTGACGAGGCACACAGTCAAAGGCCTTCTGCAGATCTAAAAAGGCCACGTGCAGAGCTCTCCTTTTTTCCCTGTATGCCTCCATCAAAGTTCTGAGGGCGAAAATGGCGTCCATGGTGCCCGATCCTGGCTGAAATCCATATTGAGACTCAGAGACAGTACACTCTCGGCGGAGCCTGAAGTCGATCATGCGCTCGAAGAGCTTCATGGTATGACCCATAAGCTTAATGCCCCTATAACTACCACAACGATAGAACGATACTAAGTACAAAATTAACCCTTTTAGAAGCAGCACTGATAGATATGATACAGTTGATTGGACTTCGTTCACGCCCTCATAACTTTTTATTACTACGTACATACTAACAATACGTTGGTTAATGAAAAATTATATTAAGCGAAAGCCAATAAATCAACTTTTCCCTTAGAAATTGTATATTTACAACAATTTTATATTTTTTTAGATTTGCCTATCTAATTAAGTGTTAACAGTAAGACACTGGGTTGCTACGTCACAACGGTATTGAACTAATGGTGATTTTTTATTAGCATCGTGCAGTATCTCACATGTAGCTGGATAAGCAAAGGGAACCTGGGTACCCAGGTCAAGCCATTCTGTTCCAATTAAGACACTTCCGTTCACTTTCCGCAGGACTCTCGCGGCATTGCATGCCGATTGGCGAAGCTCAACTAAGTGCGAGGAAATGAAAATATAAGATATTTCATTCCTCAGAACGGGAATTGAATTCACAACCGTTGCGTTTATTAAATAACATGCTTACGTCCCTGCTTTACGACGACTTCAAAACAAACTAAAACTAATACATAACGATTGTTAGAAGTTTCAAATGCCTGTCAGTGTATTACAAGAACTAACTTCTTGATACACAAAGAACAGTAAAGTCATATGAAAACTTAACTCACTCCAAGTAGTAGAAAGGAAACTAGCAATGATATACAATTCTAATGCATTCTAAATGTGTCTGGTTGTATGCGATGGTCGTAGTATGAAATTGTTTTTGGAGAAAATGTATTTATTTATAAATCTATTAGCGGTCAAGAGATTATTAAGGACTTGTGTTACCCAAATTTCTAAAATCGTATTAAAAAAATAAAAAAAAGTTATTTTAAGGATGGAAATAGACTAAGTAAAATAAAATCTACTATCTCTAGCCTAATCAGTATTTCTGCAAAATCTATATGAAGTAAAAAAAGCGGCGTTGAATTCCGCAACCTCACACTGTCAGAAAGTGGAAAACGAAAATGACGCTATAGATATCGTCATTTTTTTCATTAATTCAGAGATCAAAAACCGAATATAGTATAACATAGTTATTATTTCCAAGCCAACAGTTGTAACTACTGCTGCAAGTAATACGGCTTTGTTCAGGTGTAAACGATTGTGTTGTGAATTGTAATCATATAGCTGTGACCTCGAAGCTTACTTAGGACGTGGCAGACTGTACGCGATGCTATAATAAGGATATAGCTTTGAATTTGTTGGTTTGTTGGTGATTGTAGAAGCTCTACTCTAGCTTGAAAAAAAATTCAAAGTCGAAGTCAATCGTTTTTTAATGTAATAATTTTTTTTGGAATTTTTATGAAAATGATGAATTATATTAAAATGTATTCTCTTTATAATATTTACAATAGCAACACAGAGCCCAGGAAAAGATTTGGAATTATTTTGTAAGCTGTGGGTACGATAGGACGGTAAAAACCGTTGTAGTTAACATTTAAAAGAATATCAATAATTAATCAATTGCATATAATTAGTCTTGTAAAAAAATTTTTGTGACCAAAACCTACGAGTATAACGTTCACAGTTGAAAGCTTGTGCTCCTATGCCACGACTGGCCTCCATTGACTGATGCTTATATATTTTATTTTATTAATTTTCATTTACAATTTCGTTTGCATAGACTTCACATGACGTTTAGAAATTTCCAGACCCCCTAAGCAATTAACAGTCTCCACTTTCCGTCGAATTCTTGAGGCATTGTCTGTTGAGTGGCGAAACACTATATTATAAACTACATTAATAATTAAATCTATCTCATTGACTTAATAATCTAAATCAATTTCTGCAAAATTCAACTTATAGTTAAATAAAAAGTTATTGTTGAAAATTTAAATTTAAATTTGTGAAATCTGATAACTCTCCACATCCACACTATTTGTCTTTCAAGCATAATAATAATCTTAGTGCATTAAGCTTTTCAAACTTTACGTTAATCTGTCTCTATGAAAAATCGTAGTAGGGCCACTCTCACTAAAGTTTTAATGCAGTTTTCTTCGAAAATTTTGCAATGATTAATTTATCTTTTTTTGTAGCGTCATGATGGAAAATAATTTTGTAAATTACTATTTTTAATATTGGACCAGTTTAGTTGATATTAGATTGATAATTAAAATTAGTTATCTATATTTGGGTTGTCTGGATTTGTAAAAAAAATATTTGTCCAGTCATTGTGCTCTTTTTTTAGTTTCTGCTTAATAGCTTCACGCTTTGTCGAAATGAAGAAGATTTAGTGCAAAGAAAGAAAGGCAGAGGGAACCTAATGTTAAGATACTCCGTCCCCCGCTTGCCGTCCAATATTCAAGGCGTGTTGAGTGACGTACTCATCGTCAAATTCATTCCTCCGAATGGAAAACGAACCCACAAATGTAAAATAAATATTACTATTATTTTAAAGCGAATTTTATGATAGCGTTAACTGCAATATAATTGTCTATTAATGAAATTGCAACAGGAGAGGCGAGTCAACGAAAACATAAAAAAGCAATTAAAAACTTCATAACACTACCGAGTATTACAACTGAGTTGCCATTTACTCCACGTATCCACATTATATTCTACACTAGTGGGTTATAGTTTTTCGTTTGTTTTTTTATTTTTTTGTAGCTTCACGCTGTATCCCGCATGTAGCAGGATTGGGCGAGAAAACTTAATGTTAATACACTCCGTTTTTACTATAGATTTTTTGAAATATAGCGTGTTGAGTGATGGAATTCTATGATTTGCTACCAATCCGTCAATTTGTGAACATTTAATACTGATTACATTAAAGTATATAAAGTAGATATGCTGTCGCGCAGTGGCACAAACGTGTTATGTAACTCTGTGAATGCGATAGTTCTGGGTTGGAGTCTCAATTGGGGGAAATGAAATTTTACCAATATTATAAATGCGAAAGCTTGTGAGAATGGATGGATGTTTGTTTCACTTTCACGCAAAAAATACCGTACAGATTTAGATGAAACTTTGCAGAAATGTATCTCATACATATATCAGAATAAAGGCAACACTTTTTACAGAAATTTTTGCCTGCTCTTTTTAATTTGGCCATAATACAACAATAAATTAATGAAGGTATAAGTCCCGTTTGAGTTTCTAGCTACAAAGCGCGGTGTTCAGTTGCGCCACTTAATACGCAGTGTCTCGAAAATTTGGCGGAGAGTGGAGTGTGTTAAAGGTAAATTCCCTTTGTCTACCCTAATATACGCGGAATACGCGTGATGTATGAAAATATTCGTGATGCTAAAATAATAACAAAAAATTGTGAAGCTGGAAATATTAAATTGCCAAAGCTACTATAGCTATTAAAATAAAACTCCGAAGTAAATGCAGCTTATTCACGTTTTTCAAAGCAATAGAGGCCTTTTTATATGATTAATTTACCAAGTGCACGTTTAACATAGTTTATGATGTTTCGTGTGTAACTGCCGACAAGGAACTAAAACTAATTAGAATTGTTTATATTAAAATGCATTTTTTTAAACCATCAAATAGCGGCTTATATAGAATATTATTATTACTACTAAATATATGCCTCACACTATCCAAATTTATGCCTCACCCTGCTTTGTGCAAAAATCATGAAGCTATTTTTACTTATAGATATAGATACTTTTTACTTACGTTTTTACTTATAGATATACATACTTGCGTGATGCAAAGGAGGGATGTTTATCAATTTATGTATGGAAAAATTGAGGCCAGGCGTAGGAGGATAAGTGTGTGTCTGTACAGGTTGTAGATTCAATTCCTACTCGAGGAAATGAAATATTTTCACTTCCTCGTTCCTGTAAAGAGACAAAGTACGGCATTAAGTTCCACTATTCAACACGAAACGAGCTCCTGAATTCGACGAAAATTGTGAAACGGAAGTGTCTTAATGGGAACGGAGTGCTCTAACACTAGGTTCCAAGTTTCCTTCTGCCTCCCCTGCTAAGTGCGGTATATAGCGTGCAACTATAATAAAAAATGTTATAGCTTATTCTAAAAACAGTATCCAATAGACACTCATAAACGAGAGTGTGGTATATGTCCAAAAACAATGGCACATTATCGCGCGCGCATATATAACGTGTGTTTGTATGAAAAATTCATAACTTACCGCAGATCACGCGAAAGTGCTTGAAAGTGTGGCGGCTGGGGAAACGCTGCGCTCACTAAATACAAATTGTTTGTATTTAGTTCGTTTGTACTGTTTATAAATCAAAAAGGGTATTTTTTTTATAAGACACTATTAAAATATTACCATCTATTTTTTTATATATATATTTTTTTAGCTTAACGATGTATTGCACATGAAACAGAATAGGTAGAGGGAACTTATTAAGGCACTTAAAAATGAAAAGAAAAATGTTCTTAGTATTTCGCCCAATATTTGACTAATTGTGTGTTGGGTAGTGCAACTCAACGCCGCGCTTTTTATCTTGTGTTTTTGTGTTGAAAGAAGATGTGCAAATATTTCATTACCACAAATGAGAACCGCCACGATAGCTTAGGTATTTATAATTTTAAACGTATATTTAATCTTCTGAAATCTATTTTTTCATAGTGGAGTGAATAATCACAAGGACGGATAGAAGGGTGCATGAATTAGTATTTTTTTGTTTTACTTTTTTATTTCTTAATATTTTTTTGTAAAAAAGGGGTTTAAAAAAAATTAGAAAAAAATAATGAAAAGCCGCTATTTAAAAAAATTATATTGAAAGACCAAGATAACGCGCGGCGTTGTCCACTACTAATACAATGTTGTTTAAATCGAATAGAATGTGAAAAACGGAGTGAACTTAACGCCCAACTCATAGAATTTAGCATTAAGTCCACTCCGTTTTTCATAAGTATAGGGTTATCATGCTTAATATATAGAGTGAAGCTAAAAAAATATATCAAATGAACATTAAATCGTAATAAAGCAAAAATACAACAAAAACAGATATAATTATGTGGAAATAAAGTGATGTTTTACTACCAGCCGGTGCTGATGTAAATCCTGAACGTAATTTGCCTTACGAATAAATTTTTCCTCAGCAACGCAAAATTAATTGTAAATTAAAATGCGAATTCGTAAACATCTTTTGTTGTGTTTGAAATATTTAAGAAGTAAATATTGTAATTTTGAGTTATATTCTTTCCATTTACAAGAAAAATTCGTAAGTGCAGAATGAAGTCGTTGTGGCATATGCAAACGTGACAATTGCGGGTTCGATTCCCGCTCTGAATGAAATATTTTTTCCTTGCTCTAGTAAGGAAGTGCGGAGTTGAGTTCCGCACACAGGTAGGCAGAGATTTTTTACAGTAGAAGGTGCCAGCAGACTAAACACCTTACACAGATATATAGAATGAACATACTTTATATAAAAACTATCAAAAAAACTCAGTTATCACAGCATTTTTTTAATTTGAACCGAATAAGTTTTTTGGTATCAATACAGCAATTTACATTTATTCATGTCCCATGTTCACTTTGCTGTTTCATTCAGTCGTATAAATGAATTTCCTGCACTGATGCGTACACATAAAGAATATAAAGATCTCTCCACTCTCCCCGATCCGCCGATTTTAGTCAGTGGTGGGAGTACAAACGTTGTGCAGAGTTCTAGCTATAATAATATTCTAAACAGTTTTGATCTAGTAGTACCATGGATATGTTGGGACTCTGACTTTAATTTGATAATATATATATTTTTATTTCGAATCAAATCCACAATTCTATTCATTAATTATACGTTAACAGTATATTTTAAATGTTTTTACAAGCATTGCATAATTGCCTAAAAATTGTAACTAAATACGGCACGGTCGTAATAACTCAAATATGTATACTTTTTAAGCTTCACGCTCTATCCTGCTTATATCCAGGAAAGCAGAAATAACTTGAGACACTTCGTTCCTCGCAAGCCGTTCAATTTTTAAGTTATCACGTGTACTTAGTAGGGAATCTAACCTACTACCGTCGCGCGTACGATCTTTCCAAATATTTACAATAATAACATTTACTAAAAATATATAAACAAAAGCATCTGACATAGTATTAAAACTGACAAGTCCCGTGTTATCTACGACGCCTGGCACCAGCCACCAGCCACCAGCCACCAGCCACGACGCGATGGTCTGACAGCGTGAAAACCAAAATTATAAAGTTGGTTGCGACTAAAGCGGATTTACTGACAACATACGAGTACGTCCCAGTTTATTCCAAACGTACGTATATTTTAGGTCTGAAAGTAGCAAATGGAAAACTAAATCCCACACGTTCCGTGAAATATTTCGCGGTTAACGTATTTATCTATAGTTTTTGGTTATAAAATGGTGGGCGCTATATAATTGCGGTTGAAGAGTTTAACATAATAATATCACAGACTAATGGCCCGGTAGTCAATTTATATATGAACTGAGCATACAGGAGTGAGTTATATATATATATGTGTTTTTATTTATAACTGAAAAGTAGAGTCCCGGTTCTATAAATAATTTTAAAGATACAAGAGGAGTTCCTTTTCTCGGCAAAATGTTACAATATATTATTTCTAAATAGTTGTTTTTTATATAAAATTTCTAATAATTGAGTCCAAAGTGCCTAGCTTTTAGTACGTCTAATAAGTGTAGCGTTAATTTTGCAGACAGGCGGCGCGCCACAACGAGCTAGCGCTGAATTCGAGATGTCACGTTAGAATATCATCTACATACTTGGGAAATGTTAAAGATCTGGTGTTGACCGGAAATTCATATATAATTTTTCAGCTTCACGCTGCTTCCTATATGTAGCAGGGTAGGCAGAGGGAACCTGGGAACCTGGGGACCTAGTGTTAAAACAGGTTCGCATTTAGACACTTCCACTTCTTGAGAAATTGCAATTTTTTATATATTAAATACGACTACGCGGCAATTGTTTTAAATACAAAAACACAGAGTTGATCTCCGCATTTAAAATGATAATGACTATCAATACATACAATATTTTAGTAAATAACTATTTCTTAATATGACAAAAGTATTCGTTCTCTCTGAATTGTATAATTAGAGAATTCATAAATCTTATTACAATAATTGGTCTCAGAAGTGACGGTTAGTCTGGAATTAAACGATACAAGCTACATTTACGTTTGTATTGTAACCAGTGTCTGTGAATTTTGTCTGGTTAGCTTTGAGACTGTGGCTTTGAATACTGCTGAGATTGGGGCGAGTTACGGCGTGAAAAGGTTTATATTAACATTTTTACGTGGTTAAGCTAATTATATATTTTTTCTTCTTATTACAAATTTCTTAAATAACCTAGAACCGCTTGTTTCGTTAAAAATAATACAAGAAGCTCTTTAAAAGAAAAAGAAAGAAATCATACTTACACAATGTTTTTAACCCTCGAAATAGTGGGCTGATCTAAATTTGCTATAACACCCACATTTGGACACCCAAGGAGGCGATGGGTGAAAGTGATGATGCAGAACATGGAAACCACTGAGGATATTGCAGACCATACAAGATTAAGAAGGTTGAGTTTGAAAGCAGACTCTGGCAATAAAAGCCAGGACTAATGCCAAGTACAATATGATTCTTAGTAAGCAACTGTAAGAAGTGAGGCCACACCTGTTAAGCAGACTCAAAGCAAACCTTGATGGAATAATTCAAAACATCTATTTCGTAATTATTACCGTCTGGAGCTTTTCTGAAGGATCTTAAACTAAAAATATTTTAAATAAAAACATTAGGTTTTTTCTTTGCAATGTGATTTAATTACTAGTCTAGTCTAGAAGAACAACACTTAATACTAAAGTAACTTTTGTTTTTAATGAAATTTTTAATACTGGACAGTTTTTAGAAAATATATATTAATATAAATAAATACATTTCTAAAGAACGTACCTACTTGATAAAAGAAAAAAAAAAATGTATTATTAAATATTTATATATTACATAACATTGTATATGAATACATTAATTACAATTCGGGAAAAAAATATAATTTAAAAAAAATGGCAATTTTATTAAGACAATGCTGTAGTAAAAGTAAATATATATGTAAATACGAAATTGCCAATGGCATCCTTATGTATACAATTTTATCTGATTGCCCGTTACGGGTAATGGCCGGGAAACAAGCGTCAGGTTTTTTACAGGAGATTGTACAAAGGAACACGTATCATCACATCCAATGTTTCACGTTTATTCTTGCAATTAAGATATATGGACTTAAGCATAGTAGGTAGGTAGTACTTATCTTAGACATAAAAATGGCAAATCGTTTTCTTTTCCATTTCAACTACAATATAGAAAAATCATCTATTAAAGCTCCCCTACACTCCTTAACCAACCATATGCGAGTAGAACATGAAGCCGTAAAGAAAGTCCTTCTCTCACAAATTTTTAGGAGCAAGGAAATTAAAATAATTCATATCCCCGAGTGGGAATCAAACTTGCAACAATAAAGCATATACAGCCAAGAACGCCTCACTGCACCAAATGGCCTCAAAAAGAGATGTTCAAATATCAAATTAATATACTATTTTAATGTATTCCTTACTTGTTATATAAGTTATTATTTAACATAAAGCATTGTAATATTCCATCTATTCATACAGACTAGCTACAAACATTAATCGCGTAGTTGAGCTAAGCTTAGAACAAGACAAGGAAACACATCTCAGTGCTCATCTTTGAGGTATTAATACATCTAACTCTGTTAAGAACTGGCTTCGAAGGTGGTTTTCATACTGGGTTGTAAGTTAAGCACTTTTTTTTCCTGTCTTACAGGAAACGTAGACCTATGAGACCATTGTCCACATTCCAGCAAATTTAAAGAAATTGCATGTTGAGTGCGGGAACTCAACGCTGTGCTTTATATATTATGAAATGTGAGATTGATAAGAATTAGAATAATCGTTTGTTTAAATTTTAAGCAATATTTATGATTAAATGTCGCGTTGCCCTGCTGTGTGCGGGATACAACGTGAAGCTGATTGAATTTTGTAATTTTGACTTTAATGTAAATGCAGAAAGCAGCAGTATATTTATATTAACCTACTAAGCGAAAGAAAATCGTAAAGAGAGATTTAAAAAAAAAAAACAATCCCTTCATGCACTAAATGTAAAACTAGCCTTATTTTGTATGGAATCATCACTTTAATCGGATGCGTTCTATCAGCCCTAGCAAATCTCTATTAAACCTTAGATACCTGCTTATATGTGTACACGTACATACATATATGAGTCTTATTACGTGTAACATACGGGCTATGTTACTATAATGGTAAGATGTATGAAATAGCGCATTATATTGTGATATACGCGTAAATTAGTTCATTTTAATTGATATTATAAGCATTTAGTTTTTAGCGAAATTTTTCAGATTGTTTCTAAATAACATCTTAAGGCCACGTGTGACTGCAAACATGACGTTTGTGGGTTCGATTCTCCATCGGGCAAAGAAATATTGGTATTTCTGGTAACTAGATAAAGTCCTAAGCTAAGCTGTACGAAACAACTCTTCATGTCTTGGAAATTAGACTGAAAGTGGAAACGAGGTGTTCTGACGGTGGGTACCCACCCTTTGTACCTAATAAAGACGCTGTGATGCTGCGCCATGATGGGCCATGTGATACTGCGCCATGATTATGATGATATTATAAGCCCTAGCAGGATCAAAATTTGATGCTTAATAAATCTATCAAGCTTTCATGCATTTTTTCTCTCTTAGAAATAGTAGACCGATTATAGTAGACCGTATTCTTGGTGCATTCTTGGTGATTGGTGCGCAGTGTGGTAATGAACCATATACTTTTTCTATCACAGGGTAGGGAGACGGAGTCAAAAAAATTAAGACAGTTTTAACTTTTTATCCCAATTTTCGAGACATTACATATTGAGGGTCAGATCTGAACTCCGCACTTTAGCACCAGAGCAAGAATATAAACTTTTAACTTGGAGTAATTGAAAATATATTTTGAAGGCATCTTTTAAAATTATATTCTTCAAATAAAGCACAATAAAAGTTGCGATGTAAGGTTGTCACATCCAATATTTCCGAATGGCAATCTGACCTGCCAATCTAACAATGATGGATGGATGTCGTTTTTTTATAGTTAACCCATTTATTATTGTCGATAGAGCATTCTGAGCTTAATTTTCAAATATTAATTATATTTGTAGAAGGGGAATTTGGAAAAGAAATTTCGTTTTTTTTAACTTAGAATGAAGAAATCATAAAATTTTCGCCTTAATCAAGACCTAATTAATATATTGAAAGCATATATAAATATTAATATATTAAAAAAATAAATAACTAACAATATTTTATCGCTTATTACTTTATATGTAAACCCACTTTGGCCGGAGGAAGGTTATAAATTTGGTGGGATCACCCTTTTTGTCAACCGGACATGTTTAGATTTAGGCTTCGATGATTTATATATACACCAATCTCATATCTACCTACCTACCTTTTCCTTTTCACATTTTATAACTTCTCCTTGTTATACTAGCACGTATTCGCATGTAATGTCTACCATTATATATACATTTTATTTTCTTTACCTTTAAAAATATCTTGAGGCGCAGTGGCACAAGGGTGTGACTGTAAACGTAACAGGTTGTGAGTTCGATTCCCAAATATTTATTATTTTCATTTCCTTGCTCTGATAACGAGGCAATCACGCAATCCACGCCTCCAGAATTCGAAGGGAAATAGGGAATTGAAATGTCTTCTAAATGGGAACTGCGGGATACAGCGTGAATCTAAAAACAGTGTTCCAAAGAGACTGAAATCTAACTATCTTGTCTGAAAGCACTAACAAAGTTTTCCATAATAAAGTAAGCTGAACAATAGTTTGCAGCTTAATATATCGTTATTGGTTGAACTTCAGTAGAAAGTTTAGAAGTGGAGCTCTCGGTAATACTACATGAGAGTATCGATTCAATGGTGATTAACAGATGAAGAGAACTATCGAATGGAGTGTTAACAGCGTATAGTGGTTCCGTGTTGGTTTTATGTAACTATATATATTGATCTATCTATGAATATTTGTCTATGTTCCTGTTGAGGATGAATATATTAACATACTTTTTGAGAAAACTCGAGAGGAACCCAGGAACTTGAAGGAAGGAACTTGAAGGGACTACGCGACAGATTGCCACGTTTTCCTCATTGGGAATTGAACCCACAAACATCGCATCTAGGCTCCCTCTCGTGCCACTTCGCCATGACTATCTCAAAATGAGTAATTCAATGATAAATATATGTTTGCTTTTACTTTAATATAACATTCATTTAACAATAAATAACAATTTCAACTTTCATTTTACAAATGAAAGCTAATTACATAGTCGAATTATATGAAATTACGAGGAAATGTCACTTCAACAAAATAATGAATGTTTAGAGTAGCTTGTGTTCACTGTTCACTACTGGGTAAATACAAATCTGCATTATTACCTATATAAATGCGATTAGAGTTAATATGGAATTTTAGATCAAATATCATTCAATTTAAAATGCAATTTGGCCGCCTATTCTATTAATTGATTTTAGACTTCTATCATATTATATAGAGAAAATATAGGCAAATTAATTTAATCTGTACTAAGAGGTGGAATGTTACTAATATAATGGACAAATCTTCGCCTTCATTCTCGTCTAAATTAATATTAAAAAGCTGGATAGTTGGATTGTTTAAGACTAGTGCTTAAGACCTTAAGATAACGTATAATACCTATTACTTTTTTATCTATCATGCTATGCGATTGTTTGTGGGTTCGATTCCCATTCGAGGAAATTAAATATTTAATATTTACATTTCCTCGCCCTGCTAAAGAGGCTAGGCGCAGCGTTGAGGTCCGCTACTTAACATGCAATGTCTCCGAGAGTCGGTGGTGAGTAAGAAACGGATGGACACGGTGTTTCTTAGCTTTCGTTACGTTTCTTAACGTATCCCTAGATTCCCCCTATCTTCCTACCATATGCACAATTCAGGGGGAGTGTGAAAGTGGAGAACGGAAGTTTCTTAACATTGGGCCTCCAGGTGACTTCTACCTACCCTACTATTTGTATAGCTGAAAAAAAATCTCAAAGCAAATAAACTTAAGAATAAAATATCTAACAGTTTATATATATTGGTTTTAAATGGGTTCCTCGCTGAGTAATGTCTGCGCGCGCCCTAAGATAGCGCCTCAATTTATCTCCCTAAATGCGTAATAAGTCAAAGTTATTGCCTTGAAATTAAAACGTCTTTCTGACCTTTGGATTGACTGTTTAACGTATTTTTGTGGATGATTGTATTTTTGTTGAATTTTTTTTACCATCCACCACCACCCACTCATAAAGTCTCAAACCCACCATACCAAAGAGCAACATACAGTCTGCGACCACAGGCTAGTGCAAAGTGTTAATAACGTCGGGTTTCCAAAAATGTAGAATATAAAATATTCGCAGTTAGTCCAACTAAGAAGTTAGCGTACTTGTGTAAAAGTCTCGTCTCGTCAAAAGAAAACAGTTGCTTGTAGGCGGAAGCCCTGACTGGAAGGTATCTCGTGTGTAGTGTTGTTATTGAGTGATACATGTCACTTATTGTATTTACGTGGAACCTCTGTCCGAGTACGTTGGAAACATATAGACGGTGTGTTTTTTATTGTGTTATTTTAAAAACGATAACCGCTGCCGATTTCTAACAGTATTTAATTGATAAAAAAAGAGAAAAACATCTTGTTACTCACAACCTATACCATACTATATAATTAGATATATAATTAGATATATAATTAGATATATAATTACCACAATATACCATAATATTTAATTAGATAAAAGTTACCATAATATATAATTAGATAAAAGCCGCCTCACTTTTAGAGGGAACCTCATGTTAAAACACTCTTCTACTCAAATTTCTTCTAATTTAAGAGATATTGGTTGTTAAGTGGAAAATTTCCATAATTTAAATATCATCAATCCCCCGAGTGGAGAACGAATTCGAAACCGTCGTCGTCACTATTCCACTGCGCGAGGACGACCTTTAACAGTTTAACAGTTTAGACACACATAACATATTATAAATCAGCTTCACGCTGTATCCCGCACAAAGCAGGGTAGGCAGAGGTAACCTTGTGCTAACACTCCGTTTGCCACTTTCCGCCGAATTTTAGACGCACTGCATGTTGAGTGGCGGAACTCAACGCCGCGAAATGAAGATATAAATCTAAATAAATATTTCCTTTTCTCGAGTGGGAATCGAACCTACAACCAGTGGTGCTCCTGCGCCACGATTGGCCTCATACATACATATATTACAGCAATACGAATATTTATTTATTGAATCATTTTCTTGGGGCAGATCAGATCCCTTGTTTTTGTTACAGTGACCCTCGATCGGTATAACGGAGAAAAAAAATGCTAAGTAACTGCCTTTATGTGGATATAATAGAAAAAAATATAGATGGGATAGTTCCAACGTATACTTTTGCTAGCGTTGAGAATTTTAAATAACATATTTACTATGTAAATGTTTTTGTACACTTCGCCTATATTGTGTTTTCCATTTTGAAATTAACCTCGTGGTTTGTTTAGTGGTATATATGGGTATAAAAAAGCTATGTCAACATGTTCCTATATTAGATAATGCATATGTTAGATATATTAGTGTATTTAATTATATTGATTTTTAAGAGATACCAGGGAAAAATCATTTTTTGAATTGCTTATTGAAAGGTGAAATCTATTGCTGCATATAGTGGAAGCAACAAGCCACGGTTGAGAGTTCGATTTAGACTAGGAAATTAAATATTTAATATTTTCATTTCTTCGGTCTGGTAATAAGGCAAAGCACGGCTTGAGTTCTACCACTCAAATATCTTTAAAATTTGTTACAATTTGGGGAAATCAGTGTTTTAACACTAATTTCCTGCCTATCCTGCTGTATGTAGGATATAGCGTTAAACTGAAGAAAAAGGAAAAAAAGCATTTTTTACTGATAGAATAAACGCGTGGTGAGTTTTGCTACTCAACAAGTAATGTCTCGAAAATTTGGAGGAGAGTGGAGTGTCCTAATACTGGTTCCCGGTTCCCTCTGCCTCTGCTACCCTCTTGGTCTTGAAAAAGAATATGTTTTTATATAAGTTTATTTTATATTAATATTCCCCAAATTGGAAAATGCGTTAAAAAATAAATTTCTGTAATAACAATTTTTCATAAAAATTACTCTATCAACATACTAATATAGACATATGGAGATATATTGAATGAAAAAATATGTATTTTTCATGTTCGCAAAATTACAATCTTAACTCTTATATATGGAACGTATAAAAAGCATCGTAAGCTCTCATAAAACTTTCTAAATTCGACGATATTGAGTTAGTGTCTTCTGGGAAATATAACAAGTGGAAACGGAAAAAGTGAAGTGCAAGTGTGGGTTAACTTTTACAGTGATAAAGTTTTACTATGCATGAATTAGCTCGATTCGGGTAAATTTTCAGACAGATAAAGATAGATTTCATTTCTTTTTTCTGGAAAAACGTAGAATCGTTGTCTTTTTTATTTTTTTCCACTTCCTTTTCTATTAAGACACTTCCATTTACCACATTCCACCGAATTCCCGAGGCATTTCGTGTTGAGTGACGGAACTTATCGCTGTTCTTTGCCTCGTTTTCATGGCGAAGAAATAAAAACATTAAGTACCTATATTATTCCTTTGACTGAGAATTGAATTTTCAATCGTTGCCACAGAAAGGATCATCAAAATCGGTTCACCCCATCAAAAGGTCTGAGATAACAAACATTAAGAGAAAAAATACAGTCGAATTGTTAACCTCTTACTTTTACAAAGTCGGTTAAAAAACATAGATAGGTTATATGTGATAAGTTCAAATCGTAAAAAACACATATATTTGTTTGATCTATTTAAATATTAATACATCTGAACGCTGGAGTATGTTGAAAAAATTAAGGAGTACCCTTAAAAATATGATTGGAGATAAAAATTACGAGATACATTACATATTTGGGCCGTATTTGAGTGCGGTATCCTGTAGGTCGAGTGCCCTCACTGGGGCATCCCGCCGCCGTAATCAACCCCTCGAAACTCAAACTCAACTGTATCTTCTTGATTAGACTTAAAATAATTGATATAATTATTATCAGCGAGGCAAGGGCTCTTCTGCTTCTTCAATTTAGAGTTTGATGTAGAAAAGTTTTTTTTTTTAAGTTATATACGTATATTAAAATATGATGTTTAGTAAGTGGCGGGACAGGGGCATAAGCTAGCGACCGTAAGGGTGATAGAATGTGGGTTCGGTTCCCACTTGAAGATAGGTGAGGTGAGGAAACAGCTGTCAAAATATGAAACCATACACAAACATAAATTGTATTTGAAGGTAAATCCACCGTGATACATGAAGCTTACGCCAATAGCGGCAGAATGCTATAGCATCCATCTTGTTCATATATAAGACAAAGCAATTACAATTAACGTCTTTTAATCAATCTCGTGGCTGGATCGTTTAACATGACGCTGCGGCCGCGTCATACACATTATATAGGCAATAACGATTTACGTAAGCGTTATCCGTTTATTGGGTACTAGCGACCCGCTTGCGGCTTCGCCCGCTTGTATTACATAATTATTAATTTACTGATCTAAATTGCATTCGTTTTGAATTAATAATAGCATTTTAAGAATAATGTCTATACCTTTATTCTGTAAAAGTAAAGTTTCAACCAATTCAATGGAACAGTTATTTTCGTCGAACAATATTCTTTAAAAATAGTATTTTTTTTATAAATATATAAAATAATTAAAATAAAACAACACTAAATATTAAGAGAAGCTTGCCAAAATACAATATTAAAAAAAAAGCAATAAAATCGGTTAAGCTTTTTCTGTGATTAGCGCGAACAAACGCACAGACAAACAGACAAAAAAATGAAATCATTATTTCTTATAAACGATCCACGTACAAACACCGATCCGTTACGATTTTATTATAAGTATATGTAGATATAGATTATTAATGCCGCGTCGCTAAAAGCTAAATATATGTATTGAAATAAATTCCTACCGAACGTTCCCATTTGTATGTAGGTAATACATAATGCTGAATGGAGCTGTAAACGAATGGTGGTGCGTGTGGCCGATCACAGTACACTGTTTGTGTTTTTAGAATTTTTGTGCTGAAAATTAAAATTTTATTTTTTATTGGAAATAGAAAAAATATGCAGTATTTATGTTGAGGACTTCGTGGCACAGCGGCACCAGGGTGTGCCTGTAACGCGGCGGTTGTGGGTTCCATCCCCACTCGAAGAGATGTAATATTTATTTAAATTTATATTTCCTTTTGTTCGCTCTAGTCAAAGTTCAAAGTTCAAGTTCAAAGCGCGGCGTTGACTTCTGCCACTAACCACACAATGTCTCCAAAATTCGGTAAGGAAAGTGGGGAAAGGAGTGTCTTAACACTAGATTCCCTCTGCCTACCTCGCCGTGTGTGGGATACAGCGTGAAGTTTAAAAAAAAAAGTCAATAACATATTTTTAATTAAAATAGTTCAGTTTGCTAGGGACAGGGGGTACACTGTAAACGATAAAGACAAGATTGAAAACAATAAAAGTTTGTCTTTAAAGTAAAGAAATCTCCAGTCGAGTCTTAGAGCTTGTGTAACGTCTGCTTCATTGTTGTTTGTGTTTTATTTTTTTTCAAAGTATATTAGTATTGTGTTAGTTATAGTTGATATTTTTAAGTTTATAAATAAAGAAAAAAGTTTCAATCGGAGGCAATTGTACAACTTGCTTTCTCCTCAGCTAGCACGACTGTACCTAATTCTGAGTTATGTCTTTATTAATATCTCGAGTCGCAGTTTTAAATCGATATTTTTGATTGATAGTCCATTTAACGACAAAAGCGTAAATAATTTCTATATAACGCCTTGTACCTGCAGAGTTACCTCCGCCACTTAGAATTTTTTTTTATAGAAAAAGACGGGACAGATCTACGGGTCGCCTGATGGTAAGTGTTCACCGCCCACGACCCCGTGCAACACCAGAGGAGCTACAGGTGCGTTGCTGGCCTCAGAGGTGGCGATAAGCGCGCTTTTGAAGGTATTTACCCACGTCACATAATATAACTTTTAGTAATTTTCATTTGACACTGCGGGTAATGAATATATATATATATATATATATGGAAGAAACACTCAACTGTAAACGACCTATAATATATATTCATCGTAGACAGACCATCGGGTCCAGTCAAATATAACCCAGCTTTACAGTCTTGTTATTCATACGAGCTCACTATTCTTATTTTAGTTTATTCTCTCTTAAAAATATTTCACCGAATGATATAAAATCAAAGTCGAAATCCTTTTTATCGACAGTCATAAATATAATCCTGCCAAGAGTGAATCGATTATTTCAAATAACGGTTCCGTACGTTTTTATTGCTTCATTATGTAACCTGCATGTAGCAGGGTAGGCAGAGGAAACCCAGTGTTAAGAGTGTCATAATTTTTAATACTTTATTTCGTGTTAAACTGCGAAACGCAACGCCTTATCTTGTCCAGGTCGAAGAAAATTAAAATTATTAGTTCTTCCAAGTAAGAATCGTACCAACAGTCGTCATGTTTACAGGAATTGTCCTGTCCATGTCAACCCTAAATATTAACTTTAACGTTTAATCCTAAGAATTAACTTATAGTATGTATTTTTTTACATTTAAAATTGTATAAAAAGCTTTGTTAAAATAATTGATAATGAAATAACTATACCGCAAATACGATTTTATAGGTAAAGTTTACAATGAGACCTTTTCACTCGCTTTATAAAAAACACACACCAAAGCATTATTAGGTCATACAATTTCAATTGCTTTTTATTTTTCGATTCAGATCCATGGAGAAATGGAGATAGTAAATAGTAAATTATATTTTATATTTATTTGTTTGTTAAAATGATTTCCAATATTAACCAAGGCGGGAATTGAAGTCAGTAGTGGCGCAGGGCACAAGCGTGCGACTTGCAGTACGAAGATTTTGGGCTCATGAATGGACTATCTGAAACAATTACAATTTTTCATTTCGAACCAGTAGTGAGAGATTCTAATTTTCTCGTCTCTGGTATTTGGCAAAGCTCGACGTCGAGTTCCGCCATTCAACACGCAATGCTTCCAGAATACGGTGGAAAATGTGGAACGGAGTGTCTGAGCACTGAGTTCCCAGGTCACACCTGCCTATGTGTGGGATACTGCATGAGCCTAAAAAAATAGCCAGTAATTTCTGAGATTTGCGCGTTCAACCAAACAAACTTTCCTGCTTTACAAATTTAATATAGAAATCTACACTGGGTAGGTACCATTACATTTATTACATACACAGCGAAATGCTAATTTATTAAGGTTTTTAAAAAAAATTGAAAAAGATTTTATAATACTCGTGCTTTTCGAGTGCTTTTGAGGCCTTTGAAATAAAATTCTGTTACATTTTAAATTTAATTTGTAAATTGATTTCAATTTAGTAAGCTAAAGTTATTAATTATTTTAATAATAAATACAAAAGCCAGTTCCGCCACTCAACAGGCAATGTCTGGGAAAATTGGGGGGAGCATAGGGAACTGGGATACAGTATGAACATAAGAAAAATATTACATTTGAATCAACATTTTCCACTCTGCAGCAAAAAGAATCACCATTAAAATCTCTCCCAACATAAAATATCCAACTTTTCATTAATATTTTTTTGAAAAGTTAACAAAACTGCTTACTTCGTATTTAGTATCAGCAAGTCTTATCAGACCGATCGCCCGAGCCAATTTAGCGGAACATTTTAATTTTTAATAATCTGGAGCTCCTCATTCTCTTTTATACAAACATGCCGCTGTTTGTTCAACGTTTGCCTTTGTAGAACATTTTTTTTGAAGAAAAAAACATATTATTATAATTCCAAATACATTTTTTTTTATATATAGAAAAACAATCGTTAATATACCGTACTGAACTTATGTATGTTAGTCAAATTTGACTTAGAGCATAGCTTATGTTTATTAAATACAACAAGACTGTATTCCGCATATAGTAGGATAAGCCATTTAAGAAAATTGCTATGTGGAGAATAGATTCATTGCGAAGTCAATAATTAAATACCGAAATATTCCGTGGCGGAAAACAACGCCGCAAAATGAAATAAAAGTGAACAAAATGAAAATTAATTCAGTGCCAAGTACAACAAACAGGCTTAGTGATTAGATATTGTAGTAAGGTTGTTGGAGCATTACTTTAAAATTATAAAATCTTTGTAAAATTACTTTTCAATTTTTAAGTCATTGTTAGAAGTCGGTTTTTCTTTTTGTTAAAAATTAATTTATTTTACGATTTTAAGTGATGGGTAGATCTTAAATAAATGCTTCTTAATCGAGTGGTGATGGTGGTGGTAGTGGTTGTCCTAAGTAAAACTTTATTTAATTAGGTATTATTTTTATGCTAGCTAACAATTTGGTATATTCCTTTGGAATCTCACTTTTTTGAAGTTGGTTGAAAATGAGAACATCCTGTTTTTGAGGTTTGTTGAAAAGAAATGCAACGATCACGAATCTCACTTCTGACATCAATTTAAAATTTTTTGCTTGTAACTATTACAGTATAATTGATTTTTAATAAAAAAAAACAAACTTTCTCAATTTTGACCGGATCCCATAATCGGAACCTAACCAAATTTTCACAAAATTATCCTTGAAGTATATTCTTTCAAATAAAAAAAAATCATTAAAATCGGTTGGCGCGACATTGGGTTATTCGTCTATTTCTCGCGCACATACCTAATACAAATTTAAGACTTAAGTGATTTTCTCATAGATACCATTGTCAGAAATGGACCAAAAACATTGGGACCATTCGGGAAGCACTACCTTTCAATTAAAAAAAATATCCAAATCGGTTCACCCAGTCAAAAGTTATGAGGTAACAAACATAGAAAAAAAAACATACAGTCGAATTGATAACCTCCTTTTCTTACAGAAGTCGGTTAAAAAATACGCGGCGTGCGGCGTTTCAAATGTGATAAAGTATTTCGCAATAGCGAGTATTGAATGAAGGCTAATTGCCAGGTCACCCAGAAGGGAGAGTAGAATTTGTGTGCGGAATTTCGAAATATTTATTCCCAGAGCAAACTTTCAAATATTTTAAAAATATTTTTTTAATCCTCCATATATATTTGTATGTATATTTTTCTAGCTTTACTAAAATTTATAGTAGTATTTTTTGTAAAGTGCGAAAATATTACTTCAGTTGTTTCTGTTTTCATATAATTTTGAAAAATATAATTAAGTATGTGTGTATTTATGGTTTTATCGTTCACCTACACTACTTATAACACCAACCTGAGAAATTCGATTTTTTTACCCTGCGTGGATTCGGGTTCGTTCGTGATTCTAGAAGCATTGCATGTTGAGTGGTGAGACTTAACTAGCGCTTTGTCTCGTTACATGAGCGAGGAAAATTAAAATATTAAATATTTCATATTTTCATTTCCTTCACCAAGCAGAGCGCGGTGTTTAGTTCTGCTACTGAATTTGGAAAATAGGAAACGGAAGTGTCTTGCTGAAAACGGATTGTCTTATTACTAAATTCCCAGGTTCCTAACCTTGCTATGTGGGGGATGCAGCATGAAGCTAAACATATTGCTTATATTTAGTGACAAATTTCTAGGTAACTGCTGAAGATCATGCAATTTTGCTGAAGATTAAGTTGAAAGGCATATCCTGGCAGCAAAAGCCATGATATATTCTAATGTCAGATAGAAGCAGACATTACTATTTTCTAGGCAAAATTTCTTATTCAATATGATAAAGTTTATACTTATTGAATAGACGCCGTTGTGGTGTAAGGGTATAGCGTGTGAGTGCAAACACAATGGTCGTGGGTCACTTTCCTTATCCGAAGAACCAAAGGAATGAACCATCTTAATTGCCACAAATTTTATTAATCAGTGTTAAAGCGACCGTTTTAATATTAATTTCACTCTGCTTACCTTGCTATATGCGAAAAAAAGCGTGAGACGAAAAAAATATATAACTATAATTTTAAAAAGCTGTACCACGAACTCTTTCTGAACGTAAATTAAATAAGTAGAAGTTTGAATGAAATTGTGTGCTCAGAGCGGCAACGATTCATTAAATGTGAGTACTAAGTCAGCAAAAACTACCATTTAACAACTTGTAATTTTTGCTTCAGTAGGATTCCTTGTGGTGAAGAGGAAATGCTATATATGATTTTATCACATTATATTTCTTATTTAGGACTATTATATAAAATATTCAAAGAAAAAATTGTCAAGAAAGTAGATTTTAGCTAAGTTAACAAGAAAAGCAAATTAACTAAGAATTTTGATAGATTCAAATATCCATTGGCTGTATAATGTAGTGTTCAAAATACCATAAGATTCCTTAAACCGTACTGTTCCCCATCGGAAGGTGTCACTACATGGATTTGCAAAGAGAACCATCACCAGACCTCTTTCCACACAAACACGATATTAGATGAAGATCTGAGTATCAGCGCGAAGCTTGTACGTTCGATCGCATTCATGCTGAATCTCGAAAATAGGAGGGTGGCAGAGGAAAACTTGATTGAGTTTAGACTCTTCCCATTACGACATTTTCGTTTTCCATTTCTTCGCTGAATTCTTGAGGAATTTCGTGTTGAGTGGCAGAACTTAACGCCGAGCTTTGACTCCCTACCAGAGCGAAGAAATGAAAATTTTAAATATTTCACTGCGTGGGAATCGAAATTATAACCATCTCGTTTATAGCCACACACTTGTGGAGATATTTTTGGAGGGATCTTAACACAAGGTTCAATCTGCTTAGAAAAAGATTTTCAATTACCTGTTAGAATTTTCAAAAATATATACATATTAAATACAAAGTACTTGCGTTTCCATATATTTTTACCATAATCATACTAAATATTAAAACAAAAACTCCACCAACACTCGTCAGCGGCACACCCCCAAGTGCGTACATGGAATTTGTTTTTGGTCCATTCTCTAAACGGTCGCGCTAATCGACATTTGCTGTGTTATGTTTAATGTTACTTTCTGTAATGTATGTATAAGAGTTAAGTTATTATTTACTTAGTTATATGGAATACTAGCTTTTACATGCGGCTTCATTCGCGTGTTTAAATTGAAATTACTAATAGTTTGTATGATACATTCTAAGAGTTGGAAATAACTTTGAACATCGAAAATTAATGTGATATAATATATATATATATTGTATCCAGCGCATAGCAAGGTAGACAGCAGGGATCTGGGAACCCAGTGTTAATACTCTCCTTACCTATTAGGACACTTTCGTTGCCCATCCGCCTCCTCATTTCCTCGCTCCGGTAACAAGACAAATCGCAGCGTTCAATTCTACCTCCATGATTTGGTGGAACGGCGCAACAAATTGTTAAAACTAGGTAAATATATGATAATTTATTTAGATATTTTAAAAAGAACTCGTTTAAGTATGATTTAGCTTATCAGTTTAGTATAGTAAAAACAAATTAAAATAGACTAGATTCTCAGGTTCCCCTTGCTACCCTGCCATAATAGGGATACAGCGGGCTATAAAAAGAAAATGAAAATGTAAAAAAAACCTTGTATCATTTAGCCTCTTTCCTACATAGGAAACCTGGTGCGAGACATTGTGTAGTGAGCTGCGGAACTCAACGCCGCATTTTGTTGAACAGAACTTAAAAATAAAAATAAAAAATGAACATTCATATAATATCTTTAAAATAACCACATTTTCTAACTAAGAGACCAAAATAAGAAAAACTTGCTCAAGTATTTTCATAAACAATGCAAAAGCGCAAAACAGATTTGCATAAAACTTTAGAATAAATAAAAAAATTAAAACCATCTCGAAGGAAGCGTGAAATTAATATAAATGTAGGTGTCTCTGACGGTGAAGTATTTTATAAATATACACAATATACTCCTTTGTTACCGCATTTATCTCGAACGAACACTCCGGCTCCTTTGGTTAGTCCACTTAAACTTTAAACTTGCTTAAAATACGAGACTGCACTTCTAGTATTACTTAATTTGGTCATTTAAATTCTTGGATGTTTTAAGAATTAAAGTGTTTAAGTTAAATTTCAAGTAAAGCTATTTATTGGTTAATATTTTTTTGGATTTTTAATTAATTTTGTCAAGATTTAATTTGTATGAAAAAATACATGTTTTAAACATAAAAAATATAATGTAAGTAGTTAATAAAAAAATGTTGAAAAAGATTTGTGTAGATATCTTAATATGAAAGATAATTAAAAGAGATCTAACTAAAAAAATACAGAACAATTTACTTTTAATACTGTAATTAAGGTTGTTATGAGTGACGCAGTGGTACTGCGTCTGATAGTAAACGTGTAGGTCGTGGCTTCAACCCCTATTGAAAGAAATCTATTATTTCTATTTAGTCGCTCTGATAAGAAATCAAAGTGCAGCATTAAGTTTACTCACTCAACACGCAATATTTCAAAAAATAGAGCGGAAGGTGGTGAACGGAATGTTTTAACACTAGGTTCCCTTTGCCAATATTTCTAAATCTATTTTAAACCTGTCATCATCACGTATACAATCAATTTTACCTATTTTTGTTCACATTGCGATAGTTATAAAAACTACTTTAATTTTAACCGAAGTCTATATATTACAAGGCGTTTCGTCGTCTTCTGTTTTTCCATTATCCGGTCAGATCCAAGGGAAATGGCGCTTTTATTTGCTGAATAGTGAATGTCGAGCACTTAGCTTCGCTTGCTTTAAGAATAATATGGACAGTTCGCGTTAGATTAGCATCAAAGACTAACGTGTATTGGTTTATACCTAATTGAGATCAACATCAGGGAGGTTCTCGGCGCGGTGGCTAAGCGTCTGACTTTGAACGTCATGGTTGTTGGTTTAATACTCGCTTGTGGCAATGAATTCATTTGATTTCTCCACAGTGTGTTTCACCACTCAATGAGCAATGTTCTGATTTTTTTTGGAAAATGGAGAACGGAATGTCTTGGCACTAAGTTTTGCCTGTTCACTTTATACTTGCCGAATACAGCGTGAAGATCTTTTTACCTGCTATATGATTTTTTAGTTACTTAACCACCTAGCTGGTACTAATCGTTAGCGTCCTTTTTAGATAATATCCCAAGTATTGTACCTACTCAGTAAATACACCACTTTGCTATGTCTGAATAAATAATAAAATGGTTAGCTTTGTTTATTGTTATTAAAACAAGTGCTTTAGGCTCAAAGTATTTATTTTATAACATTAGTCAAGGGTTCAAATACTTTTTTAAAATAAGATATAATCCGCGTAGCTGTAAACGTGACAGGTTGTAAATTCTATTCATTGTTTTATATATACAAATTTATCTCAGGTGAAGTTTAATTACGTTAAGGCTAGGTTATACATTTAAGATAATTAGGCAATTAATAAGTTGTTTTTAGTTTTATTGTATCCCGCATATATCAGGGTAGTCAGAAGGAACCTGGGAACATCGAGTTAAGATACTCCGTTCTCATTAGGATACTTCCGTTCCCTCGGCGCGTTTCACACGCTTGTGCCCCTGCGCAACGACTGGCATAACTGACTAGTTTATTATCCTAAAACATTATGGAACATCTGACCATTTAATTATCTATGACAATTATTACGACAATAACAGTGTCTATTAAAATTAATTATTATGAATGGAGTCAGCGTTTCTTAATCCCGTCTCGTTACGTTTGTCAGACGCTTGACGAGAGATTATCTGAGCTTGCAAAATATTTTCAAATATAATTATTATACTACAAAAGCTGGCTGGGATGGTCTTAAGCTGGTGATTTATTATGAAAGAACTAATTAAAAAATAGAAAAAATGTCTTTTTTTTTAGTGTTTCTCCTCGTTTTGGAGAGAAAAGCTAGTTTTAAGATATTTCGCTGTCTATTTTCCATGGATGTTAGAGGAATGGCGTGGAGTGTGACGTAACCAAACGTTACGCTTTTACCATCGACACCTAGAATGAAGATCGGACCCATAATCATCATGATGAAGTTGATATCTTTTAGCGTCACATTGTATCCCGTCGTGAGGGAACCTGGGAACCAAGTATTAAAAGACTCAGTTCCCATTAAGACATTTCCATTCTCGACATTCCGCTGAGAAAATGAAAATCGGAAAGGAATCGAACTCACAACCGACGCAACCCACACCGTTGGGCTAGCGGCGACGGTTNAAAAATCTTTTTTTTTTTAGTGTTTCTCCTCGTTTTGGAGAGAAAAGCTAGTTTTAAGATATTTCGCTGTCTATTTTCCATGGATGTTAGAGGAATGGTGTGACGTAACCAAACGCTACGCTTTTACCATCGACACCTAGAATGAAGATCGGACCCATAATCATCATGTTGAAGTTGATATCTTTAAGCGTCACATTGTATCCCGTCGTGAGGGAACCTAGGAACCAAGTATTAAAAGACTCACTCGCTGAGAAAATGAAAATCGGAAAGGAATCGAACTCACAACCGACGCAACCCACACCGTTGGGCTAGCGGCGACGGTTTCGAGAGAAACTGTAGATTAAAATAAACAGGGAGTAAATTCAAATTCGGCAGCTTTTGTATTAGAGCGAGAGTTTGTCGTGTCACTAATGAACCAAACGAAGTCAGGGAAAACAACTAGTTCATTAGAAGTTTTATACTACGGCGCTAACTACTCTAATGCTCCCAGCGGCAGGTCGAGTACTTTACTTATACTAAAATATAATTACTTACTTTTTTTTTCTAATTCAACTTTGCTGAAAATAGTTTTAGATATAGTTATAAATGAAATGCTTAATATTTTGCATTTCTTTGCTCTGGTACCGAGGTTGAACGCGGCGTTGAGTTGCGTTTTAATACACAACGCCTTCACAGTTTGGCGGAAAGCGGTTCCCAGATTTCCTCATAGAATACCATCTTTGTCTTTAAATACGTATCGATAGAAGATAGTTTTATAGGTCGTAGTTGGAAGTATAAGGTTCTTTATATATTTTCTTGAAGTCAAAGAAGAATTCTATATTACCTTATAATATATGATTTTATTTATTGTTTGTAGATTCCGGTTATAACAAATCAGTTTGAATTTTATATTTACATATGTAATTTTTGCCAATTCAGCAAAAAAAATATGTAAAAACGAATAATTCTAATTATACAAGAAACGGAGAGTATTTTTTTGAGCAATGACAGAAACAAAAATATAAATAATACAAATTAAAAAACCCGTTGAATCAGCATCGAACGCATCCCAATCCCAGCACGAAGCAACCACTAATTATCCATCAATCACCCAATCATTAAAAATATTTTTATTTATATGCAAAAAAAGGGTAAAAAAACGAAACGCCGCGCTACCTAATAAAGAAGGCAGCCACAGAAGGGACAAGGCCTGACATCCGCAAACAACCCAAATCTGAGCTCTACGCGAAATTGTTACAAAGCAAATTTATTTACGCCTAACTCAGTGAACAATGTTTTGATTAAAATTTAATTTTAACGCCAGAGGGCTAGGGACTTAGATAAGGGAGTAAGGGGAAAGGGGAGGGGAGGGAAGGGAGTCACATCAAACAAAATCAAAAACTAACTACTGATTGAAATATCTACAGTTTATAAGGTTGTCAGTCGCGTTGTAGCGCGGCGTAGTCGCGATAGATTGTGGGTTGCAACGCCTTGCAATGTACTGGAATAAATATAAAAAAGAAATATATTGGCAAAAAATCCGTTAATTTGAAATAATATTACATTGGAAGGTAAGTAAAGTTAATAGATTGCTTGAAAAAGTACAGCTAGGTTTGCTACATTTCTAAGATGTGAGTAAAATGAGGAGCGTTCTGTTTTAGTTTTTAATTTATATTTCTACTTTTACATTTTATTCTTTAATTAAATGCACCTCACATTTTCTTACACTATTTTTATTTAAAATATTATAATTCTAGGAGAATAAATGCGTCCACGAGTTTCTTCATTAACAACGGTAGTAATAAACATAATAAGTAATGTATAACAAACGACGATAGTTGTGTATTCGATCCTCACTTAGGGGAATGGATTATTTCGATTTTCTTGCCTTAGTGACGAGCATAGAATTGAGTTCCGCTATAACACGGAAATTACGTAAAAAATAAGTAAATAATTAATATTAGATATTCGAGTAGATGTAGCTAATTAAAGAAATTTAAATATTACTTTATTTATTCGAACTCCTGACCTTTCGACAACAGCAGCTAAGCTAATATCTCCTATATAGTATAGCAATTTCATAATATTTAGTTAAAAAAATTGTTTTTGTTTCAATTAAAACTTTTTTGCAACATCTAAAAATAATTGTTATTTGCATAATTAGTTTCCTCATTGAGAAGCTCTAGAAAGCTGTGAGTGGAACTTATACGAGAAAACTTTTGTAGTGAAGCTGCTATAAATTTTTGTCTATATTTCTTTCTTGATGGCAGAAGTGGGGCAAAGTACGTATAAATTCGATTTCCTCTCGAAGAAATGAAAAAATGTAAAAATGTAAAGGAATGGAGTGTCTTAATACTAGGTTCCTTCTATATTATTATAAGCAGGATACAATGTAAAGGTGCAATTAAATTGTATTTCTGTATATAGATATATTTATAAAAAATACAAGTAGGTATTATATAAATAAAAAGTATACAAAGGACATATACGGTAACAAATTAAAGAGGAACACGCCGGGGGCGAACAGATCGACAGATATCAAAACATAAATAATGTAAACGTAGTCGTACCTACCTTCGTACGGGCTTTTGTTTTTTTTACCTTATTTATGATTCAAGGCCCGGGAAAACAATAAGATTTCATGTCAGAATGTTTAATATTATGAATCGAACGGAAAGTGGGCAACGGAGTGTCTTAACTTTAGGTTTTCTCTGCCTGTTACATATGGGATACAGCTTGAATCGCTGTCTGCAGGGAGAGAATAATTGTCCTTACCACAGTTGAGAAGACTCGAGCTCTCCTGGTATATGATCAACAAGGCATTTTATGAATGTTAATTTTTGTAGCTCCACATATAAAGAACATATATTTTCATTTCAAAAAATAGAAAGTTTAAAAAGTAACAAACACATGGTACTCTCACGCTTTAAGAAGGACTTAAGAAGTGAATACACATTGGCCTGATTCTTGAATTAGCTTCTCTTTTATGTTTACTTATGTACATACATTTTTCGGGACTAAACTACATTTTTCATGAATATTTCTTTTAAATATTGCTTATTAATGTTCTGTAAAAGAATGTGACTATCGTTCGATTCCCACTAGGGGGAATGAATTAATTTTATTTTCCCACTCTCGAGTTCCCTCACTTGTCTTACAATATCTTGAATTTTGGGCGGAAAGTGAGGATTAAGTGTCTTACCTACTTCTTTTCACCTGCGATATACGAAAAATCTTTCTTATAAAAAAAATCTTATTTCGCTTTCATAATTATAAAAGATTTATTTCTTCTACAAACAAACAAAAAATAATAATAAATAATTTGCAATAATTTTATTCTACAGCATTTTTATACCTGCTCAATTATTTGGTGTTGCTTAATTCATTTGCTAACGCTAGACTTTGACAGTATCACCTCCAGGGATATAGCAGTGATAAACAAACGGACCGGTACACTTGTTTATATTGGCACAGCTAAGTGTTTGACTCTTCGCAGTGGTTGTGAATTTAAATCCTACTCCAGTGTGTATTTGTTTTCGTATATGTAGGTGTTTGCCGGGTAAAGTGTGGTCCTCTCATTGTCCTTGGACGACAAGATTCTGGAAGCTTTGCGTATTGAGAAGCATTGCCTCGACACCAGCGAAGAAATGAAAATATAAAATCTTTAATTTCCTCGAGTGAGAATCAAACCCATTACCTGTCACGTTTGCAGTCACACGCTTGTGCTCTACGACGTACAACTTCGCTCTGCCACTTAATACGCAACGCTGTCGGAATTTAGCAGAACGTGGGGAAGGGAATGTCTTAACACTAGGTTCCCATACCTACCCTGCTCCATGCGGGATACAACGTAAGGATGAAAAAAGAATCCCTGAGTGGGAATAGAATGCGTGAAACATTAGAACTAAAAATATCTACTTACATCAGTAATAGGTGCTATAATAATATGTGCCTAGCAACTCGGTCAGTCCCACCTAGACTGTAGACTCCTTATCTGAGGAGTCATTAGAGCAACGAGCCGTTTTAATGGACTTACACTATTAACTGTCGGATTAACGATCGGAAACAGCGCCCGCAAACTTAATTGGAGTTTTTATTGCCTTTATAGATCACCAGCTCAGGTTGTAAGTGGTTAAGTTCATTGTGCAGGTGAAGGTGAAAGCCAACTTGGTGCCTAATCAATTTTTTTGATTTGTTTCTAGCATTACAAAGAGGCTAGTCGTGGCTCAAAGGCACACGTGTGCGGCAGTATATATGACTAATTGTGAGTTCGATTCCTGCTCGCTTTGGTAATGAGGCAAAGCCTCTTGGCCTATGATTTTGCCATTCAATTCTAGAGAAAGTGGAGAACGAAGATGTTTTAATAGGAACTAGATGTTCTTGACACTAAATTCCCAGGTTCCCTTTGTAGTATACCCTGCCATGTGCGAGATACAGCGTGAAGCTGAAAAAAAAGAATTGCTACAACTATTTTCCATACGGCATAATTCACTTTCTACAATACAGAATTTTAGGTAACCAGTAAGAAATACAAATATTTCAATAGAAAAGTATGAAACTTGCTAACAAGGGGAACCTTTATAATAAAAATAGGCATACAACGTCTATCATTATTAAAATAATTTCTTCTTGTAGTACTCCTTGAACAATAAGAAAATCTGGAAGTTATCTCATATTCAGCCTAAAGTTGATTTGAAACATGGACCGAAATCTCTAGATTTTGTAAGTGGTTCAAATATCTCTACTATATATATTATATATACGAAGACGCGACGGTATGTTTATACGTTAAGCCTTATAGGTATTAAAGATCCTAACAAAGTGTATGAAATAAGAAGAATATATTACATAAAATTGAGGCCGCGTGGCGTAGCGGCTCAAGACTGTGACTGTAAAACGCCGGTTGTAGGTTCGATCCCCACTCGAGGAAATTAAATAATTATTTACATTTATATTTTCATTTCTTCCCAATGGTGTCGAACCAAAAAGCCGCGTTGAGTTGCGCCAGTCAACACGCAATACCTCCAGAACTCGGCGGAACGTGGGGAACGGAGTGTCTTAACACTAGGTCCCTTCTACCTTGCTGTGTGAAGCGTGAAGCTAAAAAAATATATAAAAGCAATCGATCACGTAAACTTAAACCACTAATAAGAACTATTACATAATTTACTCTTCATTCTATTTAAGTACAAGCGTTTGACAGCGTTGATCCGGCGCGATCCGGCTCGATCCAGTTTGAACCGGCCTCATCCAGCTATCGGTTAGACGTCGCTGGCGCATTTATCACGATTAGTGTCATTGACATCTAAACTGACTTTAAACGAACTTGCTTAGGTCGTTCTACTTTTTTTTAAAATAGCTTTTTTAATGAAGAAAACTATGTGAAGAAAACAACTCATGTTCCAAATATAAATAAAATAATCAATTCTTGAGCCATGTACAATGCATGGAACCCAAGTGCAACCCTAGAATAGAAGTATCATCGGGAAGGAGAAACGTGTCATTACTCAACTGTCAGTTATTTTCAATTAACCACAGAGGCGAAGCTGCAGATAAAAGTGTCCCAATTCAATAAATTAATTATTTTATGGATTTGGGTGAATTTTTCCAATCGGTCCACCCATTGGAATAAAATTGCTTTTAAAATAACAATATTATTAGAATACGAAAATAATTAAGATTAGTAAATAAATAATTATATAATAATTAATGTATCACACGCGAGTGAAGCCGCGAGCGGGTCGCTAGTATATAAACACTATCCATTGTTTACTCAGAAGCCTATAAAAGCATCAGTGTAGCACCCTGCCATGGCGCTCTTGAATTTTTAACGAACTCTCGGAGGGAATTGAAAAAGAAACTCCGTCGCATAGATTACCGTTTACTTTTGTTAAGTTTTGTTTCTTTGCGCGGATCGTGGCTTGTATGACACCTCGCGTCGCGCCAATTAACTAAGACTGTGATAGCACAGTTGTTAAGTCTAACTGTATACGTGATATTTGGGGATTCGATCCCAACTTGGGGATATTTTAACGAAAAAATGAAATAATAAAACATTTCATTTCATCGAGTGGGAATCGAACCCACAATCTCGGGCGTTTACAGACACGCTAGTGCCCCTGGGTATTGACTCGCTTCTTATATAGATATTTTATTTATATAAATGTAAATATTAATCTCAATATAGCCTGTCCTTCTATTATACGTACTATGTTATATACATAAACCTATTAGACAATACGTCAACTTAATTATAGGTAATTAATAAAGACCGACGCCAGTCCCAGTAATTATACAAGAGGCTAACTTACTAGTATATGATATATAGGTATATATGTACGTGCACTTATATATGTCAAGGTATATGGGAAAACAAATCAATGTTTTCATAACGAAAATAAGGCAAGTTTAAGTCATTTATAAGCCAGAATTCGGTGGTAAGTGGGGAACGGAAGTATCTTAATGGTAACGAATTGTCTTAACAATAGTTTACCATGTTCCCTATGCCTATTCTGATTTACGGGATACAGCGTAAAGCTTAAAAAGAAATCGTTTAAGAATTACACAAGTCGTTTTCTGCACACTTTTTTTAAAAATGGCGACACATCCAGTTATATTTTAAAAAATATTTATTTTTTTAGGCCGTCACACGCTGGAGTACAGGAATGCGACTGTAAAAGTGACGGTCTTGGGTTTGATTCCCACTCGGAGGAACAAAATGTTTAATATTTTCATTTCCTCGCTCTGGTAAGATATGCGCGGCCTTGAGTTATACCACTCCACACTTATTTCTTATTCTTTCTATACTTCGAGTTTCTTAATATATATTTAATTTTTGTCAGCGTATCGAAAAACGTGAAACTCGTATTTTAAAAATACACATAGTAACTTAAATATCGATTTTTTCTTCTTATTTGTAACAAGAATTCACACGTTTCTTATTCAGGTCTATATACATTACGGGTAAGGTGATTCAAGGAATACGTATTTTGTTTAGGATCGAGAGATATCTTAAGTTTTATGAAATACGATTTATATTTATATATTTAACTAGTGGACACGAACGCGGCTACGCACGCTTGAACTATAAGAATATTAATTAAATATATTTATGAACAGTTACAGTTTTCAATAGAGAGATGCGTTAAGCAAGCTTATTTTGGGTGACGTTTTCTAACAACAAACTTTGCTTAGCTACGACGGTTGTTATTAATATAGCGGAATAAATTGCATGTCAAATTAATAATAATATTGGTATATATCGAAAATATTACAAATATGAGAAAAAAGTATCCTATGTTCATCCCGAGACCCTCAAGTATCTCTATATGAGTATTTTATCACAATAAAATTAGCGGTTTGGCCCTGATTGCGTAAAAGACATACATACAGACAAACAGACAGACAGAGTTACTTTCAAATTTATAATATAGGTATAGATTATAAAAAACGTACCAGTTCTCCAATTTGCGCATTTTGAAAGGTTACGAAGAGGCCAGAATTCGAATCCAGCAATGCTTAAAATGTAACATATACTTACATATATGTTTTCCTATTAAATTTATAAAATTATAAAACAATGTTATTAAAAACAACAAAATGGTAATATAATCATCGAATAGCCGGACTTAGTTATTAACTTATTAAGCTCCAACTTTGCTAACACTTAGTTGTTTACTCTCCCCATACGAGTAATTACGATGATGCTTGTATATTTAAGTGATTTACTTTGGATGTGTTTTGTAATTTCTCTGTATAATGTATCATGTTAGTAATATTATTTTTTGCTGAAAACTTTCGCAATTTATATATATCTGTCTAGTTTTTTTTTGTCACGACAGCTGTTGATCTGGAATGGCTACAGCTTTTTCAGGTGAAGCGAGAAGAGAAAAGAGGACTCTAAGTCATTTTTCGTGTCGTGTGAGCATAAATGATCGCCCAAAATGGAAGTCTGTGGTCGTGAGAGGATCGAACATGGAAAGGGAACATTTTGCTCAAGGTACTCCATGGTGTTGAGGGCAGTATTGTCAGCATGTATCACCATTTATCTGTCTTAGGCAATGTCTTTTATAGCAGTTCGTCCTCCGCAGTCCGCGGATATTTTATTTACTAGTATTTTACATAATTTGAATATATATTTTTTTGAATTTACGTTTCCCCGAATTTGTATCGAATCCACAATAATCGTATTTACAGTAAGAAGCTGTTCACTATGCTGCATAGGCTTTATTATCTTAAACTAATTATTAATCTTACTATATATTATATTAAAATGAAAAAGAAACAATATTAGATATAAATTTCTAATGATAAAAAATATATTTTTTAATTACAAATACCTCTCGACAGCAATTCTTTATTAAATAACATATAAATAGATATTTTTCCAGAATACTAAATTATTTTTATTAAAAACAGTAAGCTTGTGGCGACCGACATTGCTTCTAATTAGCTATTTCCTCGGACGGTCCTTCAGATAATACTGTGGTAAAGGGCAGATACCTATTCTTTAATGTTTATTTGTTTATGAATTCACGCTATATCACGCACTGTAGCACGCTGTAGCACGGTAGACAGAGGGAACCTAGTGTTAAGACACTCCTTTCCTCTTTTTGAATGTTCAGTGAAAATGAAAATATTAAATATTTCATTTCCTCGAGTGGGAATAGAACCCACAATCATACTTAGTGCCCCTGTGTCACGAAAGGCGTCTGTTTATCCTATCCTATATCTTATAAAACAAAGTCGCTTTTCGTGTCTGTCTGAACTTTCTAACTCTTTTTCTTCTAAACCACCCAACGGATTTTGATGCGGTTTTCACCATTAGGTCGAGTATTTCTCAGGGAAGGTTTATATATAGTTTATTATTTGTACATTCTTATGTAAGTTAACATAAATA